>JACEFZ010022826.1:0-31647 GCA_014155875.1 Cepaea nemoralis
TTTTTTAAGAACGGCACTCTTATCCATTTTCCCCAAGCTGACCTCCTTCAGCTGGACTGAAATGTTGACTTCTCATTCAGAAAGCAATGGCAAACCAGTGAACACAAAATTGCCTAGAAATCCAACCTGGGGTTGATTGCAACAACCTGCAAAAGATGTGCAACACTATTTACTTGACTAAACATACATTTATTGTCAATATCGCTATTAACTTTACTAAACGTACATTTATTTTCAATATTGCTATTTACTTGACTAAACATACATTTATTTTTAATATTGCTAGTTACTTGACTAAACACACATTTATTTTGAATGTTGCTATTTACTTTACTAAACATACACTTATTGTCCATGTTGAAAGAAAGCTTTCTACCAACAAATTCTGGCCTAAACCAAGCATGCATACTATAATGCCAGAGTGTATTACACACAAGATCACACAAACATTAAAAGATTTCAGTTTTACACCGATGCCAAAGTGTACACAAAATGATGCAGTGCCTTGTTCATGCCTATAAGTGATGAAATGAGTTTCATTAAAAATAAATACTAATTTTCATACATTGTTTACATGAAACACCTTTTTGAATATTTCATTTAACATATTTATGCTAATGAATACTAAAACAACTGAATAATTTATGGAGTGGGGCAGACAGAACTACAAAAATTAGATTTTTAAGAGCATGTATCTTTTCCATTGCAACATACGCCTGTGAGACCTAGACACTTACTAAACAAGCTGAACAGTGCATAAATGCCTTTGAATATAAATGTTATAGACAAGTTCTGAGAATATGTTGGGTCAAGAAAAGATCAAATGCATCCTTACTTCAAGAGCTTAATATTGAAGAAGGCTTGCTATTAAAGATGATAAAACAAAGAAAATTGAAATATTTTGGTCACTTGAAACATCACGAAAGTTTGGAGAGAACAATAATGGAAGGATATATGCCCGGGAAGAGAGGAAGAGGAAAAGAGAAGATGGGTGCAGGATGTGGCGGATGATCTCCAGATGGGTGTATCGGACGCAGGACATCTTGTTTATGATCGAGAGGTTTTCCAGGAAGGTTGTTATGGGAGCGAGGTTCTGTCAAAGGAAATGCTTACTCAATGAATGAATGACTGTTAATGAATTTGAGAATGTGAGTTCTTAAGAGGTATACACAACCAATTTTTGATGTATGGAAGTGAATCATGGACAATTAACAGATTAGTGAGAGATTACTTAGTGGTTACACACTTGTTACACACAAGAAAGCTGATATCAAATTCATTCACTGAATAAGCATTATCTTATCTTACAAACTGTCTTATAACACGAACTTCCCTGGCAAAGCTGTTTCAAAGTTGAAATTGGCAAATGGCTAATTAAATGTAAAATATATATGCCAGTTAAACATGCTTTTTTAAAGTAAAAAGCAAAGAGCAATTTTACATGCCATAAGGTACATCAGGCATATGGGGCCAGACCTATATTTTTATAGTCCAATCGGCACTCTGTGGGTCATATGATCAGTATCACACCGGCCGCCATTTTGTCCCAAGACATTTCTGGGAGCCCATTTTAGGTTGGGTCGACCAGGGAGCCCAGGTCAATTTTAAAAAATATGTATCTGCTCAAATTCAGATCGAACCCAGGCCCACCAGGCGAGTGTCTAGTCCAATATTACTGAGGGGCCAAATGCTTCATTACTTATTAATTTTAAACAGACCTTGGTATTGTTTCAAACTGATAAACTAATTCACTTAAAAATTATCATTTACTGAAATTGTCTAAACAGCAGGAATTCCAATCAGGAAAGAGTATCCCAGATTCTCTTTCACAGCTGCCATGTTTTGGGATACTTGTTTGAAAGTGTAAAGTATGCCTATTTCACTCCCTTGAGTAAATAAAGGGAGTTAACATTACTTATACATATAATGTAAAGCAAAAAATTACTGCTTAACCATTACTGACCTTGCATTACAGCCCAGAGTGTCTGACCTAGCTACTGCAAAAATAGACACACTTGGGAGCCATGGCAGTGCAGAGGTTAGCTTGATTGCAGGCCTTCTGGTCATGGGTTTGAATTCTTCTTCTTTTTCTTCTTCTGTGTTCATCCAGAATGTTGTTTTGAACGTTGTTATCTAGTGCCTGTTTACAGCAGAGCTGCAATATTTGCACATTTTGGCCGACATATCCAACATCTTCAGGCATTTGTTGGTTGGGTTACTTTCCTGGGAGGTTTGAATTCGCTTTCTGAGGAACTTTATTTAAATTGACATCGGTTCTCAGGTTGACCCAGTCTAAAATAGCGCTAGGAAATGACTTGGGTAGTACATGTGCCCAGCATGATACTGACCATCACGGAGTCTCTGTGGTGAAGTGGTGTCATGAGCATTGCGTTCCCAAGGTTGTGGGTTTGATTCCAGGTTATGTCATTCCATTTGCAAGTGCTATTTTCTCAGAGACTTCTAGGGGGGTCATCGATGAAGCTACTGAGTTTGTGGTCTGTGCAACATTTTTAACAGGCTGCCTTGTGGAAAGAGAGCAAGTCACATGAGATAACACCCACTGCAATAAAGTCGATTCCTTTACCTTTTTTTTTTTAACCACATCATGCCTTGAGTCCTGATTGGTCTATAAAAATATGTAACTAAAACTGTATAGCCAATGAACTCCTGGAGTTAAAATGGGTCTTTTACTTTTGTTTTTAATTGATTCAGTGACAAAGGTTACTATATCACCAAATGTGACCTCTCATTTGGAAAGAAGGATGATATATCACCATACTAGAGTTATCATGTTATTTGTTTTGTTTTGTGTATCTTCTGCAATTTCATGATAAATGAATGGAAATTTACATTATAATACTTGTTCATTTGATAGTGTGCTATTTTTGGTCCAAAATTCATTCAATATTAAAATGATCTTTCACTGACAATTTCATTACAGCAAAAGCAGAAATTCCAGACAAAACAGTTTCAAACTAAACAGTACATGCCAAATTAATTTACAAAACACAAATAATCTTGTAGTGAAAACTAACTAAAAGCAATAGATTCCTGGAAATACCATTTCAATCTGTCAAATAGTTGTTTCAATGTAGAAAGTATATGACACCTTCTAATTCACATTACACAGATTCTGGCATTCTTGTATCAAACTAGCAAAGTAAATGCAACATGCACTAAACAAAACATGTCCCTCTCTGCTTATACATCTCAATTACATATGCGTTTTCTACATGATAAAAACAACCCAAATCCCCAAACCCTAAAGAAAAGAACAATTGGCTTCTAGAGAAACACCCGTGTTGGACATGTTCATGCATAGATAAATCTGGCACATCAAGTTATCAGCATCTTGGTCACAGATGAGAGAGTAGTCACACCGTCGCCAGCCGTGAGACCCAGCTGTCTGGGTCAGATCTGAAACAAGGTACAACAGACATCAGCAGCAGTTACACAACAAAACAGTTCAAGGTAACATTACATTAAGTTGTTGACATCATGATACCAAATGTAATCCCTGGCATATTTTCACAGATCTCAATTAATGCACACTCTACAATGACAACAAGTCAGGGGATAGCACACATCCTTGTCTGACACTGTACTGAAATGTTCCTAAATGGTTGCTGACTGTTATGGCTGCTGACAGTTATGGCTGCCGTTTGCTGCTAGCTGCCTGCTTGTGCTCTGAAAGTTCAGGATTTGTTTTCAGATTCCATCATCCACTTCAGTTTTCAGATTCCATCATCCAGTTCAGTTTTCAGATTCCATCATCCAGTTCACAAAGGCAATTTCTCCAGATACCCCTGGGGTGTCATCGCTATCCTTGAATGTCAGAGAAAGAGTGCTGAAATGTTATACTGAATCTGGTCTACTGTATGGCAATGACATATGGAATAACAATGAACAAATTGGGAAGAGCTAACATGCAACAGAGATGTGGTTTCTAAGACGATTGTTACAAATACCTTGGAATGCCAGAGTAACTAAAAACAATTGCCTTGAAAAGGCAATTGAAAGTAGAACATTATATACACATATAAGGATGAAACGAACAGTGTTCTTTGGTCTAGTCATGGGAAGAAAGACCTTCAGCAGTAGAAGAGACTGAGACCTGTAGAGATGATGGATGCCTTCACCAGTTGGCAGGGCACATGATGATGATAATGATGACTCTAATTCAACACAACCTCATTAACAGAGTGTCAACCAGACCCTCTAGTCACTCCAGTATGAACCAGCCTCTAAATATGGACACTCTGTTTAGTTACACTCTCCACATGGTCCACATGAATGACTGAATAACGAATGAATGAATGAATGAATGAATAAATGAATGAATGAATGAATGAATGAATGAATGAATGAATGAATGAATGAATGAATGCTTACTTGATTTCATCTTTGGTAATAGTTCCACCTTTGGACATGAGTTCAGCAGCTTGTGACACTATGGGATCCCAACCCAGGCTGGCTACCGCCACCACTTTGTCATTCCTGTAGGACAAAGAATACAAATTGAATATCTACATAATGACAACTGGCTTCAATTATGCAGATACTCTTCTTCTTCTCTTCCTTTGTCTTTGATCCCCTAAGGGAGGATAGGCCCTTAACCAATTCAAGCCATCCTAACACTGGCCACCTCCTGTAGCTCTGTCTATGCTCTCCCTACAGCACTCATCTCTATCATTAATTACCCTCTCCACGAGTCCCCAGATCTCCAAAAATTTCGTTCGTCCTGTGGGCTCCAGACATGAGAGTGTCTTGCCACATCCACCATCCTCAGAACTATCCTGCACCAGCGTTCCTTCCCCACCTCCCAATTCACAGGAACCTACCCAGTTCTGTCCTTGAGTTCCACCAGTGATCCTATCACACCACTCTAGTCCCACTCTTCTGGGCAGGCATCAATCAACAAATGCCAGCATCTCACTAGAGGTGATACAATTTGTGGATACAATTACAGTTGAACATTTACAGCTAGACTTCCAACTTGTGAAGTACATAGTGCCTATCCTCGTGTGGATATTATTCTCACTCTTATGGTAGTGACTGACTGGCAGGTTGAGTGGTTGGCTGGCTGGTTGATTGGCTGGTTGAGTGGTTGGCTGGCTAGTTGATTGGCTGGTTGAGTGGTTGGCTGGCTAGTTGATTGGCTGGTTGAGTGGTTGGCTGGCTAGTTGATTGGCTGGTTGAGTGGTTGGCTGGCTAGTTGATTGGCTGGTTGAGTGGTTGGCTGGCTAGTTGATTGGCTGGTTGAGTGGTTGGTTGGTTGGTTGAGTGGTCAGTTGGTTGAGGGGTTGGTTGATTGAGTTGTTGGTTGGTTGAGGGATTGGTTGGTTGGCTGGCTCAATGAGTGGTTGGATGGCTAGTTGATTGGCTGGTTGAGTGGTTGGTTGTTTGGTTGAGTGGTCAGTTGGTTTAGGAGTTGGTTGATTGAGTGGTTGGTTGAGGGGTTAGTTAGTTGAGGGATTGGTTGGTTGGCTGGCTCAAAGAGTGGCTGGCTGTTGGCTGATTGGCTGGCTGATTAGTGAATCTTCTAGAAGGTCGAGTTTTCACTCTTAAGTCTAATGCAGTGACATTCAGGATATCTGATTCCTGAAAAATCCTTGCATCTATCAAAGTGAGATTACTGTAAAACCTTGCCTCCAGAGTTGACAGAGAAGTACCATCTCCAAAGGAACTATGCTGATGAGTTCTTCTTCCCCTCTGTAAGCTCACAAACCAGTGGGTGTGCTAGACTGGAATACATCTCTAACTTTCATAGACCGACTGGCACTCCATGAATGATGCGGTCAACTCCATGAATGATGCGGTCAACTCCATGAATGATGCGGTCAACTCCATGAATGATGCGGTCAACTCCATGAATGATGCGGTCAACTCCATGAATGATGCGGTCAACTCCATGAATGATGCGGTCAACTCCATGAATGATGCGGTCAACTCCATGAATGATGCGGTCAACTCCATGAATGATGCGGTCAACTTCATGCCAGCCACCTTTACTTCCTTGAACATTTCCTGGTGCCCATGTAAAGCTAGGTTGACCTGCAAGCCCAAATCAAATTTTTTTTAAAATTCCCGCCTCAAAAAGGATTCAGACACATGACTACCAGTCAGGCATGCCAGCCACTGTTCTACCACAGGTCCCACAAGGAAACTTACTTTGTGTAATATGCAACAAACTTGTTTGCCACTGTTCTACCACAGGTCCCACAAGGAAACTTACTTTGTGTAATATGCAACAAACTTGTTTGCCACTGTTCTACCACAGGTCCCACAAGGAAACTTACTTTGTGTAATATGCAACAAACTTGTTTGCCACTGTTCTACCACAGGTCCCACAAGGAAACTTACTTTGTGTAATATGCAACAAACTTGTTTGCCACTGTTCTACCACAGGTCCACAAGGAAACTTACTTTGTGTAATATGCAACAAACTTGTTTGCCACTGTTCTACCACAGGTCCCACAAGGAAACTTACTTTGTGTAATATGCAACAAACTTGTTGCCACTGTTCTACCACAGGTCCCACAAGGAAACTTACTTTGTGTAATATGCAACAAAACTTGTTTGCCACTGTTCTACCACAGGTCCCACAAGGAAACTTACTTTGTGTAATATGCAACAAACTTGTTTGCCACTGTTCTACCACAGGTCCCACAAGGAAACTTACTTTGTGTAATATGCAACAAACTTGTTTGCACTGTTCTACCACAGGTCCCACAAGGAAACTTACTTTGGTGTAATATGCAACAAACTTGTTTGCCACTGTTCTACCACAGGTCCCACAAGGAAACTTACTTTGTGTAATATGCAACAAACTTGTTTGCCACTGTTCTACCACAGGTCCCACAAGGAAACTTACTTTGTGTAATATGCAACAAACTTGTTTGCCACTGTTCTACCACAGGTCCCACAAGGAAACTTACTTTGTGTAATATGCAACAAACTTGTTTGCCACTGTTCTACCACAGGTCCCACAAGGAAACTTACTTTGTGTAATATGCAACAAACTTGTTTTCATCCAAGTCGCCATGTAGGATAACATCCTCATAACCAGGGCCATAACCTGCAACAAAAGATAACAAGACAATAACGCTCGGTACAGCTGACTTTATCACATGAAGCAAATAGGGATGTGTGGATTCTATGAAAAGAACAAACAAACTTTACTTTTACGGGGTTGAGAATTGGGCATGCAGGCCCTTCTGATATTCTGCCCTTCTTATCGCTCTGCTCTCATACATTATTTAATTTATACATCATTTATGAGGCTGATCTTAGATAACAACAGAAACAATATATGCATTATAAATGCATGGAAGGAGGTTGTCATGGCTGAATAGGTAAGACTGCTAACCCTTAAACTACCACTCTGCTAATGCCTATGACGTAATGAGCCTCCAACACCATCTACTCGGCATCTTCACAGTTTATGATTCTAACAATGCATTTCTTCCTGCTGTCCACCTACATGTAGTGTTGTCTTCTTCTTGCATGTTTCATCTCCACAAGCATCTGTGTCTTTTTTTATATGTCTAAAGTACCATATATGTCTGACCTTGAACTTATTTAGTATTATTTTCTGTAATCACAATTTTTGTAACATTTCTTTGTTTTATTCTCCAGCCATGATATCTCTACAATTCATCTACACAACTAAACTTTGAAAGCTTCAATTTTACCCTAACCTTGTTTATTCATGTCCATGCATCTACACCATTTAAGAGTAAATATTTACATCAAAAGACAATCAATATTCTTCTTCCTATTCTTTTGCCCCTGAGACTCCTACTTGAGTACAAGCCCACCAACATACATGCCAAACCCCTAATAGGCCAGTTCAAGGTTGATTGTTGGCTAATTTTTGTTTTCTACAATGTCAGACCAACCCTCC
This sequence comes from Cepaea nemoralis, assembly GCA_014155875.1. Lineage (NCBI taxonomy): Eukaryota > Metazoa > Mollusca > Gastropoda > Stylommatophora > Helicidae > Cepaea > Cepaea nemoralis. The sequence goes on from JACEFZ010022826.1 coordinate 7,907, forward strand.
CTTGTTGCTTTTATGACATGCTCAGCATGTCTACAGTGTTATTGTTCTTTACTTCCCTGTTATGGCTCTGGTAACACGCGGGGGAATCAATAATCTAGCATCAAGATACACCTCAATGACATCAACAGCAGAACTCACCAGTGTATCTGATACTTTTGCCATACTGCATTGTCCAGAAGTAAGGCACACTATGGATATCCTGGGATTTGCCTGCAATACTCAAGCCGGCAATTCTTCCTGTTTTACAAAGAAATGAAACAATATGAACCCCCAACTGGTAATTCTTCCTGTTTTATATAGAAATGAAACAATATGAAACCCCAACTAGTAATTCTTCCTGTTTTACACATAAATGAAACATTATGAACCCCCAACAGGCAATTCTTCCTGTTTTACACAGAAATGAAACAATATGAACCCCCAACTGGCAATTCTTCCTTCTTTACATAGAAAAGAAACAATATGAACCCCAACTGGCCATTCTTCCTGCTTTTCTCCAGAGATTTTTAGAGCAGACCAATCATAGTGATGTGGATACCAGGGATGCAGTTAGAGTGGAATTATCTGGCACAATAGAGAATATGCCTTACGAAGACATCATACTGTTTGAAGATGTTAAACATATTTTGCAAAAGGCAAAAGACACGGCACCAGGGCCTGATGGTGTCAGGTATGACCACATGAAGGCTTTGAGCGATGTGGACCTGAAGGAGATGGCCGGCTGCTTTAATCAGAGCATTAGGACAGCGTCAGTACTGCAGGATTGGCTGCATAGCTATCTCATCCCTCTCCCAAAACCATACAAGGATCATTCAAAGCTTGGCGGCTTTAGGATCATCACCCTTCAGAATACATTTGGGAAGGTTTTAGAGAAGATAGTCGCTGTTAAGCTGCAGGAATTTTTGGAAAGGGGGAAGCTTCTTCCAAGAGGCCTGGGGAGCTACAGGCCAGGAAAAGATACCTGGTCAAATGCAGCCACCTTTGCCTTTGATGTTTATGAGGGGTTCCAGAGTAGACAGGAAACGATGGCGGCAGCGCTTGATCTCGAGGATGCGTACAATAGAGTTCGCTATGATATATTGATGACCGCACTTATGGAGAAGGGGGTCAATCCCTGGTTGGTGAACTGGATAGCAGCCGTCCTGCATTCTCGTCAGGTTGCTCTCCGTCTGGGCGCATGGACATCAGAGCCACATATTTTAATCCCGGGACTGCCACAGGGATCTGCAATCTCACCAGTGCTCTTTAATGTGTATACGAGCAAGATTGCATACCTAGAAGCACCAGGGGTTGGAAGGATTCTAACATTTGCAGATGATATTCTTGCATACAGGCAGGGGAGAAATAGGGATCAAACAGCCCAGGAGCTACAGGTGACAGTAGACAAAGTGATTGACTGGTGCACTGAAATGAGTGCTGTCATCAACCCGGAAAAGGCGGCAGTGTTGTGGTGCTCTCTGGACAACAGGATTGTGAGAGATGATGCCCCAAGCCTCACGATAGATGGTAGAAGCGTCAACAGAGAGAACAAACTGAAGTATCTGAGAATCACATTTGACAGGAGTCTGTCCTTCAAGGACCATGTGGAGACGGTTGTGACAAGATCTCAAAAGGGACTCAATGCACTTAAAACTATGGCTGCAATGGACACAGAGCAGAGAATGCTCTTCACACTATACCAGCACTTGATCCTCTCAGTGATTGATTATGGACTAGGACTGCTCACTGTCTCAAAGAGTCAGCTGGTGAAATTAGAGCGCATACAGAATGAAGCTATGCGGGTCATTCTGGGATGCACCAGAGACACCCCAGTAGTGTGCATGCGTTACATCCTTGGTCTGCCTACTGTTGCCGGTAGGCACAAGGTGATGCAAGCGAAGGCATACCTCAGAGTAGCTGCAGACACAGATCACCCGTTGCATGAGGCGCTTGACGTAGTTAAGGGTCAGAGACTGATAAGAGGGAAATCATGGATGGCTCAGGCGGAGGATACGATCAGACAAGGTGTGCCCCTTGGAGAACATCAGGCGAGGAGAGGAGTGGGTTAGAGTGCCAGCCGTGCAGTCAGACTTGTGCAGAGTTATAATCACATTGAGCAGGGAGTGCAGGGAGTGGCCAGCAGGGGCCACGGAAGTGGAAATTCAGCAACTAATTCAGGAAAATTCTCGCCCGGGTGATGTGATTATCTACACGGATGGGTCGGTGTTGAGAGGTAGGAGAAGTGCCTGGGGGTTCTTGGCAAAAACTAATGGTCGGCGTTTGGTGCAGGAGAGCCTGGCGTATGATGACACTACATCTAGCTTAAGAATGGAGGTGGAGGCGGTCAGTGCAGCTTTCCGCTGGATAGAAAACACGATACATACACACATTGTGATTGTAACTGACTCAGAAAGCATGCTGAGAAGGGTGAGAACAGGCAAGCTTCGTGCAGAGTGGCTTGCTTCGCTTCGGAGGTCACGGGTAGCAAGCATCACCTGGATCTTTTCTCCTGGGCATGCCGGTGTGCTGGGGAATGAACAGGCGGACAGATTGGCTGGCTCGGCAAAACTTGGTGGAGTATTGATGCATGACAAGGCAGATGTGGATGCGGCCTTGTGGGAGCACGTGTACACCTCGGAGGAGCAAATGGATCACCATGGTCTGGTTAGAATGAGGCAGCGAGGAGTGACGAGGGGATCTGGCCGATGTTCGACGCTCAGAGGAAAGGCCAGACGGACATATAATCAGATTGCTACTGGAACTATTAGTGTTGGAACTCTTCGCTGGTTGCTGAGGATAGGGACGGGGCGCTTATGGGAATGTCCCGAATGCTGTGATGTCGGTTCCTAAATCAATCAATCAATCAATCTTCCTGCTTTACACAGAAATGAAACAATATGAACCCCAACTGGCCATTCTTCTTGCTTTACACAGAAATGAAACAATATGAACCCCAACTGGCCATTCTTCTTGCTTTACACAGAAATGAAACAATATGAACCCCCAACTAGCCATTCTTCCTGCTTTACACAGAAATGAAACAATATGAACCTACATCCTTGGTTTCAAGAATGGACATCACAGCACTTTGTTTCAAGCCAATTTTGTTGTTGTTGGTTTCATTCGCTCGCTTTAAACTCAAACTTAGCCCACAAGTTGCTACTACTGGGGAGTGAACTGAACTGATGTCTACATGTGGATTAGCTTTCCTTATTACCATTTTTCCTCGCCATCAGGTAACCCATTCTGACTTCAGAGGTACTTATAATTTACGTCTACAAGTCAAAGAGGAAAAGTCATTTTAGTTCAAGAAACTAGTGAACCAGGTGAACTGGTTGAACCAAGGCAAAGCCACGTATGAAACATCTCCTTCAGTAAATGTTGTAAGATGTAGATGTGTAAATGTTGTAAGATGTAGATGTGTAAATGTTGTAAGATGTAGATGTGTAAATGTTGTAAGATGTAGATGTGTAAATGTTGTAAGATGTAGATGTGTAAATGTTGTAAGATGTAGATGTGTAAATGTTGTAAGATGTAGATGTGTAAATGTTGTAAGATGTAGATGTGTAAATGTTGTAAGATGTAGATGTGTAAATGTTGTAAGATGTAGATGTGTAAATGTTGTAAGATGTAGATGTGTAAATGTTGTAAGATGTAGATGTGTAAATGTTGTAAGATGTAGATGTGTAAATGTTGTAAGATGTAGATGTGTAAATGTTGTAAGATGTAGATGTGTAAATGTTGTAAGATGTAGATGTGAATCGTTCTAATCACAAGTTGTAAACATTTTGGATTTGTTTCCCATACATACCTCCTTGATGGAACCACACTTAGAACCAAACTCAAGAATCCTGAAATATGATGTTTCATCTATTTCTGTATCTCCAATTAGCAGTTTTTCAAAGATTGTATCTCCCTTGTTCATCTTGACTGTTCCATTCACTAGCACCCTTCAAGAAAACATATCCACTGACATGTTCCCTCACATTCCAGCATGACAGAATATTTATGTAAATCTTCGTAAGAGTGAATTGTCTATGCTTGGTACAGACTCATCATTATTGTAATTCCTTTAGACCAAATATGTATTACTTTAAAGGAACAACAGTTTAGGATAGGTGTGGTCACACTAGGATAACTTCACAAGTTCTTCAGTCTTCTTTCAAAGATCACACAAGAAGGGGGAAGGGGGGACATTGTATACACCTTATGTAAAACAAATGTTGCCAGACGTTTTTAGCAAGCTATGAATAAACAAACCAGATTAAAGTAAGTAATGGGCAATTTATAAACACTTTCAGGATTATTGGGCATAAGGTGCTAGACCCATATTTTTGAATAGATCAATATATACACACACATATATATATATGTATGCTGGTCTCTCTGGCTGAGGGGTTACAACACTTTCTCCGTAATCCCGTTTATCACGCAGAGTCTCGTAGCGGGAGAGAATTGGGAGCGGTTCGACCCCCGCTGGTGACTTGCGGGATACTGAGCCGGCCGCTCAGAAAGCAATGGCAAACTACTGAGCGTAATCTTGCCAAGAAATCAACAGACAGCTGAAAGATGCTGCTGTTGACAGCGATGTCCTGTAAAGGATATGCAAAAAAAAAAAAAAATATATATATATATATATATATATATTACAAACACTAATAGAAAGGTCAACAGAGACACAGAAAGACATATATTTGTTCTTCATAGATTATACTAAGGCATTTGATAATTATAAACCCTGACCCTACACCTCAACATCTCTGCATCCCACAGATCCATTTTGATGAGATTTGATGAACTGATTAAAATGTTGGAAGATATCAACATTGATGGGAAAGAGTTAAGAATAATAAAGAATATTTACTGGAACCAAGTAGCAACAATTAAAATGGGAAATAAAGAGGATAGTTACGAACAGATAAGGCTAGAAGTATGACAGGGGTGTGAATTGTCACTTCTTCTCTCTAGATCTCTTCTCCCTATATAGCGAAGTAATAATGAGAGAGATCAAAGAGAAGCCAGGAATACTAATCGGAGTTTATAATATAAACAATATACGCTATGCAGATGACACAGTATTGGTGGTGGATAATGCAACAGACCTACAACAATTGTTGTACATTGTAGTAACGGAGAGTGCAAAGAAAGGACTCTCCTTGAATATCAAGAAAACAGTAACAATGGTGATATCAAAGAAAATGGTGACACCAAAATGTAACATAGAAATAGAAGAGAAAATTCTTAACCAAGTGGATAATTTTATATACCTAGGGGCATTTATAACATCAGATGGAAGATGTACAACAGAGATTAAGAGCAGAATAGGGCAGGCAAAAGCTGCATTTCAGAAAATGAAGAGTATCTTATGCAATAAGTCACTATCACTGAATGTAAGAAAGAGAGTGCTGAAATGCTATATAGAACCAGTTTTGCTGTATGGCAGTGAATCTTGGAATGTAAATGAACAAATTAGGAAGAACTTAGAAGCAACAGAGATGTGGTTTTGAGACGAATGTTGCGAATTCCTTGGACTGCCAGAGTAACTAACAACGATTGCCTGAAAGAGGCTAATGAAACTAGAACACTATATACAACAATAAGAAAGAGACAAACAGCTTTCTTTGGCCATGTGATGAGAAGAGAGGCATTGGAGAACATTGTGACAACTGGAAAGATCGAGGGGAAGAGAGGCAGAGGCAGACCAAGGGAAATGATGCTGGATGGATTGAGACGGTGGCATGGAGGAATATCATCAGCAGAGTTGATCCAGAACACCAAAGACCGAGATCTGTGGAGAGCCATGAACACCTACGCCAGCCGGCACGGCACTTGATGATGATGAATCAGCATTTGATGTGATCAACATGATGCCTGTGACCTTGACCTCCCAAGACATTTCCTGGTCCCCACTGAGGGCTGGGTTGACCTGCCAGCCAAGGTCACTTTAAAACTCCTCCTGAATGAGAATTAAACCCTGACCACTAAGCCAGCAAACGAGCGTCTCGCCACTGTGCCACCAAACCCAACCAGGCCCAACATAAATGATGATTGAAACCCTCACCGTGTTGATGAGCCATCTGCCAGTGCTGAATGTTGACACTCTGGTTGTCCGCAGTGAACAGAGGGAACTCCACAATATCCCCGGCCGCGTACACATCCGGCAGATTCGTTTGCATGTGCTACATTGTCAATGAATATGAATTACATATAAGTTAAACAGCTGTGAAAGCTACTTTAAAGAAAAGGTAAATGTAATATCATATCACATACTGCTGCTGCTTCTTCATCACTGGCCCTGAAGTGAACATTTCTTCTTCTTCTTCTTCTTCTTCTTCTTCTTTTTTTTTCTGCCCCTTATCCCCTGTAGGAGTGCAGGTCCTCAACCAACTCAAGCCAAGCCATCCATATTATGCTGTCTCCTACAGCTCCCTCTATGTCATTTGAATATTATTTATCTCCGATTTATGTCATCGGAATATTATTTATCTCTAATTATGTCACCAGAATATTATTTATCTTCGATTTATATCATTGGAAGATTATTTATCTCCAATTTATGTAATTGGAATATTATTTATCTCTGATTTATGTCATCAGAATATTACATATTTATCTCCAATTTATGTCATCGGAATATTATTTATCTCCAATTTATGTCATAAGAATATTATATATCTCTGATTTACATCATAGGAATATTATATATCTTTGATTTATGTCATGGGAATATTATATATCTCTGTCTCTTATACTCTTCTCTGCATGTATTTCTTTGTCTCCTCCTCCTCCTGCTTCTTCTGCCTATCATATTCCAATGAAGCATCTCAACCAACTCGTGCAAAACTCAATGTAGACTTGTTCATGCTTGGTTGATTTTGCAGATAAAGATTTCTGCATGATGACTTAGTTGTCTCGCATCAAACTTCCTTAATTACCTCTAACTACATTCGTGGTAGGTTGTATTGTTATTATTCGGAGCTTCTCTTATGGGATCTGGCCTCCTTATGATTTGTGTGCTTTGTGGGTTCCAGAGAAACAATAGTTGCTTTTGTTATTTTAAAATGGATCTGTGGGATGCAGAGATGTTGACGTATAGGGTCAGGGTTTATAATTACCAAGACCTCTCTTTACTTCTTTGTACAGCAAACTGGGCAGACACTAGCCTGTGGAACATCCTGGGCAAACACAAGTCTGTGGAACATCCTGGACAGACACTAATTTATGGGACATCCTGGGCAGGCACTAGTTTATGGAACATCCTGAACAGACACTAGTATGTGAGACATCCTGGAATTACACTAATCTGTGGAACATCCTGGAAAGACATTAGTCTGAAGGACATCTTGGACAGATACTAGTCTGTGGAACATCCTGGACAGACACCTGTCTGTGGGACATCCTGGACAGACACTTTTCTGTGGGACATCCTGGGCAGACAGTCTGTGAGACATTCTGGATAGAGTATGAATCCTATGCTGAGATTCTACTGATGTGATCTATGAGAGGAGACTAGAGCACTTATGCAGATACCCGAGTGCAATCAAAGTCATCCTTAATCAAACCCTAAACTGACATTTTAATATTTTCATTAAAAAAGCTGATGTGCATAACTCACCTTATTTACTGAAACAAAACCACGAGATGTCAGATTTAGGCCGGAGTCCTTCAGGAAATCTGTGGCTGGGACAACACCTAGTGAATGTACAAACACATGGGTGTCACACACATATATCTGTATAGTAAACATCATCATTATCATCCTGTGAGTTGCCAAATTGTGAAGGCAATTATGTATTTCTACATATCTCGATCCTTGGTCTTCTGAATCAATTTTCCTGATGATATTCCTCAATGTCACCTTCTAAGGACATCTAGCAGTATTTCATGTATTCTGATTTTGCCTCTTCTATCACTGATCTTTGAATATAAATGTTACAGATGCGTTCTAAGAATATCTTGGATAAAGAAAAGAACAAAACAACACATACTTCAAGAGCTGAATATTGAAGGTTGGCTATTAAAGACGATAAAACAAAGAAAATTGAAATATTTTGGTCATTTGAAACATCAAGAAAATTTAGAGAGAACAATAATGGAGGGGTATATGCCTGCGAAGAGAGGAAGAGGAAGACCAAAGAAAAGATAGGTCCAGGATGTGGCAGATGATCTGCAGACGTGGGACATCCTGTTTATGACCGAGAATTATTCCAGAAAGTTGTTTTTGGAGCAAAGTTCTGCAAAAGACATGCTACTGAATGAATGAATCAAAGAATATAAGAATGAATTTTGTCACTGATATAATGCTGAAGTGAAAACCATATTACACACTCACCAACACCCATCACACACACATCGGCCGGCAGAGTGGTCCCGTTGGCTAGCTCAGCCTCCCTCAAGTAGCCTCCCTCACCACGCAGCTCTTTCACACTTGTCTCAAAGTGGAAGTGTACCCCCTTCTCCTCATGCAGCTGATTGAAAATAGAAAAACATTTTATATATATATATATATATATATATATATATATATATATATATATATATATATATATATATATATATATATATATATATGCAGCAAAGAACCTCAATGATGGCTCAGAACACTGAAGAAGAATATATATATATATATATATATATATATATATATATATATATATATATATATATATATATATATAGATATAGAGAGAGAGAGAGAGAGAGAGAGAGAGAGCGAGAATGTGTTAATCAATCGATATCTGTTTACAGGGTATTTAGTCTTAGATGATGATACACTATCACACTCACACACTATTATTCACAACACTACAAGAAGTATGTCTATGTAGGAAGGTTATGACAGTAACCAAGGCAACATATTGGCTGGAGACACAAACTTTCACCCAGGCATGCTTTCTCAGTGATTCAATAAATATTCTCAGAAAGATCAAATGGATGAATCACCTAAAAGCGAGAAGTAGATGGTAAGCTTTACTAGAACACATTTACAACTAACAAAATGAACGTTGTGGACAAAGCCTTCGTCAGCTCAGAAACCAACAAATTCATGAAATCTGCAGTATGATTCCAACAAAGCGATTGAACTGGTTAAGGAAGATCAAGATGGGGTAGGCTCAAAGACAGTAGGTGGAGTCCCTGAGGAGGTCAAGTCTGACAAAAATCAGGTTCATTTTTGTGCCAGGCTTTGTGGTTGAAAAAGGAAATGAACAAATTGAAAGGCTTGTGGGCCTGGGTAATGTGGATGGCAGACGAGCAATGGACCAGGCTGATATAGTGAATGCCCACAGCGAGGCAGGGCAATTAAACGAATCAAATGATGACTGAGAATATGTGACATTAATCAGACTGTAAGAACATCAAGTTAAAAATGGATGAAGCTAGAAAACAACACTATGTAAGAAGCGAAAGAAGAATAAACCAATGCAGAAGTGGTATCGTCGACCACTACATGCTGAGGATGATGCTAAGAAGGGGATCTAGGCACATATGAAATAAAAGGTAACTGAAAGGTTCATTATGCAGTGAAGATAATCTGATGACTAACTAAGCAACTAACTGTAAACTACACTACTCTAATTGGAGACACTGAGAAAACCTGAGAATAGTGTAACTAGAAAGTTCGTTCATCAGAACACACAGGGCAAACAAAATAGAGGCAGACCTAAAACACACAGGGCAGACCTAAAACACACAGTGAAAACAATAGAGGCAGACCTAAAACACACAGGGCAGACCTAAAACTCACAGTGCAAACAAAATAGAGGCAGACCTAAAACACACAGGGCAAACAAAATAGAGGCAGACCTAAAACACACAGGGCAGACCTAAAACACACAGTGCAAACAAAATAGAGGCAGACCTAAAACACACAAGGAAAACAAATTAGAGGCAGATCTAAAACACATGGAGAAGAAGAAACAGGTGAATAATGTGGGTAGGGCATGATTGAGCTGTAGGAGGTGGCAACAGATAATACATCTTGATATGAGTTAGTTCTGAGCCTATGCCTCAATAGTTGATAAAGGGTGGGAGAAGATTCTAATTGGGTGACCAAACACAAACATCTGGACACAGGGAGTACATAACCATGAACAAGTCATGACACTGCCAGCCAACATGTTAAATGAACAGACAAACATTCACCCGCATTATTCAGTCCAAGCAAACTAAGAGTTACATTAACTATGAGATCAACTCTCATTATAATCTCACACATTAATGAACGAGAGTTGACTACTTGGGCAGGTCAACAATACATTCATACACTTTTGGTCTCAGCCTATTTTTATGGCACCTTTAATCAGATGATGAGCACTGATATATCCTCTATATAGATATCTAATGATTAACACTTACATGTATATATAACAGTGAAGTCAGTAAACGGCCCTTTTACATGCCATAACATGCATTGGGCACACGGTGCTAGACCCATATTTTAAAGCCCAATCAGCATTCGGTGGGAGATGTGGTCAATATCAATCAGCATCCTTCACTTCCCAAAACATTTCCTGATAGCCATTTCTGGTGAGTCAACCTGGGGTGTTTAAAAATCCACCTCAATGTGGATTTTAATCGATGTCCACCAGTATCTAGTCACTACGCTGCTGCAGCTCCCTGCCTCCTGTAAAGCCACATTTAAGACAGCTCCCTGCCTCCTGTAAAGCCACATTTAACACAGCTCCCTGCCTCCTGTAAAGCCACATTTAACACAGCTCCCTGCCTCCTGTAAAGCCACATTTAACACAGCTCCCTGCCTCCTGTAAAGCCACATTTAACACAGCTCCCTGCCTCCTGTAAAGCCACATTTAAGACAGCTCCCTGCCTCCTGTAAAGCCACATTTAACACAGCTCCCTGTAGCCAGTGATCCAACTATAGGCACCATTTAATTCCCCAAATGTGAGCCAAAACAGGTCAACAGTCTCATGGAACTGTCTTATTGGCACTTTCAAGAATATGGCCTATATTTTCTGTGATAGTTAGCTATCTGTAGAGGAAACATCCTTGCACGCTGGACAAAACATATGCATCAAGAGGAGGCTAATAGTGCCAGTTCTGTGTTGGTTGACAAGCCAACCCCTCCTTTCCTTCCCCCCCCCCCCCATTCTCACGATGTGCCTCTCGCATCTGGCCACGCCAATTCTTACTCCCAAGTCTCTCACCGGACAACAATGGGGATTCACTGGCATCAAAGTCCCCCATCCTCGACATCTCTCTAAGGGCATGTCTGAGATTTTTTTAAAAGTGCAACAGGGAAGGTACAGTTTGTGTCACACCTGTCACCTTCATTGTCAAACAGACATATCTAGTATTAATTTTACCCAGGTCTAACTGACCCTGCAGCAAAACTGGTCAGAACAAAACCTTCCCACTTCTGTTCTGCCCTTTCTCCCCTGTTGGAACAACTCATGCCAAACATCCTATCTTTCGTTAACTCCTGCAGCTTGTCCCATGCATTCTTTGTTGTCTTTCACTAAATTTGTTCATGGCTGGTTGCATTTTGCCGCTAAAGTTTTCTATGGAATGGGATAGCCAGCCTCAAACCCAACCCTCCTTAGTTTTCTCTTATGACATGCAAGGCAGGTTACAGTGTTGCTATTCTTGGCTTCCCTTAACGGCCCCAGTGACACACTAACCAATTCTTACCACACGGTGGCTTCAAACATGAAACTAATGGGTTAGTATGTCAGTGAACCCAAGTCACTACATCACAGGAGTTTATCAGGGTGCTTCGAACTCGAAAGAAAACAGGAATCCCAATTCAGTTGAAAGGCTATAAAACGTCATCCTCGTTGATTCCTCAACACCTAATAAAATATGGCCATGCTTAGTAGATTACAGTGTGATTATAATTTACTTCCTTGTGGGCCCCAATAACAAACTGTGATTAAAAGAGTTTTATCACCGAAAATGTCATTTTCTGCTATTTGGCCAGTTTAGTGTGAACTGTTTTGTCTCTCTTATTTTACTGCATGTTGTGAAGATCTATTGTTTAGTTTTATCAACATAGTGAAAAGATGCTTTCTACATATCAAAATATAAGACATTATGCAAACTGGCATTTTTGAGGGGGGAGGGGGGGGGGGGGAAGAATGTAGTTATTTTAAAACAAAAATATAACTGCAAAACATAAAATAAACAAAGCAATAAATAGCGCAAATAAGAATCTGGAACTTCTCAAAAGATTAACCTGGGTTTGGTTTGTGGCAAACACATTGATGAAGCTGGTCTAGCATTCTAACAGTATTGTTCACTACTGAGTATTTAAAAGGTGAAGGTAGTCCCATAAACGTAATGCTGTTGGGGTGTGAAGTGTCAGGCCTTCACATATTCTCGGTCATGGCTAATGAGTTGAGATGAGATGGCCAATTCCCTTCCTCACTACCCCTCCTTCCCAGACAATTCTAAATATAGCCTGGTACTCATTTTAATGCAGCTCAATTGACCCTAGAACCATACTGATCAGAAAAAAATAATTCTGTCTCTGCTGGGGATTGATCCTGGACTACTGTCTTGACAGGCTAATGTACTAACCTCTATGTCACCGTGTCTATATCACCATGTCTACACCATAAATAGCATACTGGGTAAATACAGTAACTAGAAACTTTATCTAAGCAATAGAATAGAGAGTGGTCAAGTAGTTACAAAGCAAGCCTCTTACTTGTGGAGACAAGGGGTTTAAAATTTGATTAAAGCAGTGGTTCTCAACCTTTTTTGGCCCATGCCCCCCCCCCCTTTTCACCATATTTTCATAATGTCATTTCCCCCCCTTTCATATTTCCTACCTAAAAATTTAGCCCGTGGCCCCCTTCACCATATTTTCAGAACGTCATTCCCCCCTTTGGTATTTCCTACCTAAAAATCCCGCCCCTGCCCCTACACAGTATACGTAATAATGAAAGCTAAATTTAATAGCACATACTAAAACAAGTCTAGATGTCCATATAAAACATGATTTGTGGCTCTACTTACTTTATAAATTGAATTTTAGAAAGGTGAGACGTACAGAACTGTACAGTATGAAGGGAAAAACAATATCAAGTAATCTGTTCTTATATTAACGCGATCTTGAAATAATCTTAATTAAAAGAATAGTTCTGCACTGTCCATTAATTTCCATTTAATTTAGTAAGAGAAATGTAATTATGCAGGTGCTGTTTTTTTTTTCAGATTTGACAAATAATTCTAGCTACAACATCTCTTTTAAAGTCAGCAGTCATCAGTCTGTCTTATAAATTGTATTAGATTTCTTCATTCATCAGTTTACTTTTCACTGTGACTGTCTTAAATACTGTTTTAATTAATGTCTTACACACTGCCAAGTAAGCCATTAAATTTCTTTCTGAAATATACTGAGAACATATACTGTCAGATGTTGCATATAATATGCACTCATGTATAATACACCACATGCTGATTTATAATAAAATGTTCTGGTAGAATGGAAATTTGTCTATAATATGCACCACAATTTTTCAAGGTTTATTTAGTGGAACATTTTTTAAAACAATATCTGATATACATTTTTAAAAACTCATATATTCAATTTCATATTTTCACACTAAAATTAAGACAAAGACTTCACGGATCTTCCAATGTAGGTTTCTTTCAATACTAAAAATGACATATTTTTAGTACTCGCATATAAGACGCATCTGTGTTTTACGGGCAAATATTAGTAAAAATTGTGTGTATTATATGAAGATTTATGGTACACATTCTGTGTGATAACACAAAATGTCATTAAATGTTATCATATGATAAAGCACCAAAATAATTGTATTAAATACATGACCGATTGCAGGATTAAGAACCCACGTTTAAAAAACATGTACACTAAGAAAAGCAAATAAAATGTTACTACAACCCACAAGCAAATCCCCAAACAAAGTTCTCCACCTTGCGGAACCACTCTCCAATCTTTGCACCAAAGACATGAGCTAAGGGGGTAGCACTCTGTCCTATCACATTGACGACTGCAGCTTTTCCCACCATGTAATTGGCAACCTCTAACCCTGTAAATGTAATACAAAACCACATAGGCAAACAAGTGAGAAGTTCTGTGCACATCTTTAAGACCCACTTGGCAATTAACCCTTTCTGCCCCATGCAAGGTAACAAGTGCAATCAGCTATTTTGTGTGTGTGCAAATCAATGCCAAGTGTATGATTATAACTTGTCACATTTGATGTGAGCATACTAAAGAAATCTGGCCTCCCTCATGGCTATTTGCAATATTTTTTATGTAACAAAGTATATATTTTGCAAGATGAAAAACACACTGACCAATAAAAAAAATGTCAATTGCAACGGAAAAAAAAAACTGTTGAGGTGCCTCATAGAACCTGTACTTTTGTATGGATGTGAAGTGTAGACAATGAGCAGACAAGCTGGAAAACATCTGATGGCTGTGGAAATGTGGTTTCTGAGGAAAATGCAAAGAATACCATGGACAGACAGAAAAACCAATGGCCAAGTCCCATAAGAAACAAGTGAAAATCGCACACTGATTAGAGAAATTAGATGTAGACAACATTTTTTGGACTCTTTATGATAAGAAATCAAATCAGTCAGAAGGCCACCAAAACCTGCTCACGTTACGGACAGACCAGAACAAGTCATTATTCTGTACCTCAGAACAGGACGTAATAGATTACGCAACCACATGTATACAAATTCAATATTGGTGAAACAGCCATGTGCACATATGGTTTGGTGTCGCAGACAGCAGAGCACATACTCCAAGACTGCCCAAACTACAACATATCCAGGCAAACCTTCTGGCCTAGAGAGACAACAGTGGAAGATAAACTCTATGGACCGCTGAGGGAACTAAGAAAGACTGTTAGATTCATATAGGAGACAACATTGCAGTTATAGACATATTTCAAGCGAACGAAAGAAGAAGAAATAAATTGGAGAACTTGATGACAACTGGCAAGATCGAGGGGAAGTGAACAAGGGGAACGCAGAGAAGTAAATACCTAGATGGCTTGGCCACATGGTATGGTCGAGACAAGAACACTGAGCTGATCCACAACTCTGGTGATCGAGTGATATGGTAAATCATGACCGCCCACGCTTATTGGCATGGCACATGATGAATGAATATATTTCATACAAGGCCAGTGTTAAGAGAGTACTGAAATATTATATAGAACCTGTTCTCCTGTACGGTAGTGAATTTTGGAATGCAATTAAGAAGACAAGAAAAGCTTGGAGGTGAGAGAGAAGTATTTCTGAGAAAAATGTGACTATCTTGGACTGCCACAAGATCTAACAATGATTATCTAAAATAAGACTAATAAAAGTAGAACAGTATATACAATTATAAGGAAGAGACAAAACATATCTTTTCATAATTTCACGAGAAGAGAAGCATTCGAGAATATTGTAACTACTGGAAAAAACCATGGTAGAAGAAACAGACAGATCAAGAGAAATTATGCTGTAAGGTCTGCGGGAATAATATCAATAGAACTGATCCAAGTGTGAAAATAGTGCAAATTATTTTTTTTCCCTTTGTAGTTATTTTCCTTTTGAGCATGTTTCATAACTTTCTAGGATTGAAAGACTTAACCTTCTATCTCAAGCAACTTGTTATATCCTACACAGTTTTACAAGTCAAACTGGCTTTACCCTAGCAGCTTAACAAGCCAAACTGGCTCTATTCTAATATCAAATCAAATCAAATCAGTTTTACAAGTCAAACTGGCATATTCTAAGCACTTTTAAAAGTCAAACTGGCATATTCAAAGCAGTTTGTAAATCAAACTGATATATTCTAAGCAGTTTTACAAGTCAAACTGGCATATTCTAAGTAGTTTTTAAAAGTCAAACTGGCATATTCAAAGCAGTTTGTAAATCAAACTGATATATTCTAAGCAGTTTTACAAGTCAAAATGACATATTCAAAGCAGTTTACAAGTCAAATTGGTATATTCCAAGCAGTTTTACAAATCAAACTGGCTTTATCCTAGGAAGGAAGTGAAGTGGCATCTGCTATCAGTCTAAGAACATGAGGTGTAAATCAGAGTGTTGACTTTTACAAAGCAAGAGCCCTGAAGGTGTTTAACTCCATCTGACCCCAGGGTAGTACATCAAACACATAGCCTTTTTGAATAAGGGCAAAAATAGGAGGACTACATGTGCATTTTGCATAATTTACGATGGCCAGTAATTTAAAATTCTTCAACAATTGGAAATCAAAAAAGATTAGATCAAATATGGTGCTGCTCAGACTAAATAAGAAACTTAGACCCATCCACATAAATATATGTATGCCATATGTGGCTCTGATATACAGATACTTGGATCCTCGTTAATGCTAGAGAATTTGTATTCTGTGTTGAATTTCCTTTTGTGTGATCTATGAAAGGAGACTGAAGCACTTGTGGAATTATCCTAGTGTAAGCCGGCTTCGTGGCTTAGAGGTTATGACTTTTCTCCGTAATCTTGTATACTCTTGTCGGTAACGTGATGACGGTTAGAATCAGCAGTGGTTTGAATCGCATCGGTAACTTATGGGGTATGTGAGCCGGCTGCTCAGAAAGCTATGGCAAACTACTGAGCGTAATCTTGCCAAGAAATCAACATACAGCTGAAAGATGCTGGTGTTGACAGCAATGTCCTGTAAAGGATATGCAAAAAAAAAAAAAAAAAAAACCAAATCTATCCTAAGCAGTTGTTTCCTTAAAGTAACAAATATTGGATCTAAAGGAATTAACTTGATAACATAGTGGGATATACAGAGTTAAAATTACAATTAAAATCATCATCAAGAGCAAGCCTTGTCAAATGGAACAGGCAGTCATGCCTCTCCACTAATCTTGGTTCTTTGTGTTGTGAATCGATTTTGTTAATAGTATTCTCCATGAATCAATTCTGTTGATAGTATTCTCCGTGAATCAATTCTGTTGATAGTATTCTCCATAAATCAATTCTGTTGATAGTATTCTCCGTGAATCAATTCTGTTGATAGTATTCTCCGTGAATCAATTCTGTTGATAGTATTCTCCGTGAATCAATTGTTGATAGTATTCTCTGTGAATCAATTCTTGATAGTATTCTCTGTGAATCAATTCTGTTGATAGTATTCTCCGTGAATCAATTCTGTTGATAGTATTCTCCGTGAATCAATTCTGTTGATAGTATTCTCCGTGAATCAATTCTGTTGATAGTATTCTCCGTGAATCAATTGTTGATAGTATTCTCTGTGAATCAATTCTTGATAGTATTCTCTGTGAATCAATTCTGTTGATAGTATTCTCCGTGAATCAATTCTGTTGATAGTATTCTCCGTGAATCAATTCTGTTGATAGTATTCTCTGTGAATCAATTCTGTTCATAGTATTCTCCATAATAGATAACTGGTGTGTGAAAGATAAGTGACTAGAAGAGCTGAATGTAAGATGGGCCTGTGTGCCCAATTTTTGATCCTTTGAAAATAAAGTTCTTCTACCACTGATGTTTTCAACCACCATGATGTTTTCCAATGCTTCTCTTCTCATTGTATGATGGAAGAACACTGTTTATCTCTTTCTTATAGTTGAATATAATGTTCTACTCTCATTAGCCTCTTCAAAACAATCACTGTTATTCTGGCCATCCATGTCTTCGCAACATTTGTCTCAGAAAATATATCTTCACTGCCTCCACATTCTTCACAACATTCACCTCATGAACTACATCTTCGCGTGCCTCTAAGTTCTTCACAACATTCGTCTCAGAAACTACATCTTAACTGGCTTTAAGCTCTTCCTAAATTGTTTATTTCCATTCAAAATGTACTGCCATACAGCAGAACAGGTTCTATATAACATTTCAGTACTCTCTGAAATTAAATGAAAGTGACGTATTATATAAGATAACTGGGATAGCTTGTATTTGAGTAACAATTAGGGGAGACAAAAGGAGCTATGAATTGTATTTCGTTTGATGTGTTAACAATACATGTAAAGTTAACTATCTTTTTGGAATAAGTTAACAATAAACCAATGAAACCACACTTAATATGGAAATATGGACCAAATGAAAACAGCAATATTAACTTAGCACACCACCAACTGGGAGCCATGGTCGCACAGTGACTAGCATGCTTGCCTGTGGGTACAAAGTTATGGGTATGAATCTGCATCAAGGCATCATCATCATCAAGTGCCATGCCGGCTGGTGTAGGCGTTCATGACTCTCAACAGATCTCGGTCTTTGGTTTTCTGGATCAACTCCGCTGCTGATATTCCTCCATGCCACCATCTCAATCCATCCAGCATCATTTCTCTTGGTTTGCCTCTGCCTCTTTTCCCCTCAATCTTTCCAGTTGTCACTATGTTCTCCAATGCCTCTCTTCTCATCATGTGACCAAAAAAAGCTATTTGCCACTTTCCTATTGTTGTACATAATGTTCTAGTTTCATTAGCCTCTTTCAGGCAGTCGTTGTTAGTTACTTTGGCAGTCCAAAAAATTCGCAACATTCGTCTCAGGAACCACATCTCTGTTGCTTCCAGTCTCTTCCTAAGGCAGGTTTAAAACAAAACTGACTTAGGTTCCCAGGCTGATTCGGCCTAAAATGAGTACCAGGAGAAGGTAATCTTAGGAGGCAAAGGCAGCTGGAGTAACACTGACAAAATCCTCCATAGAGTGCTGATTGCTTTATTAAAATATGGGGCTAGCACCATGTACCTAATATGTCTCTAGAGCGTCAGAGCTAGACATGTCCAGTTGGGACAGTGACGATATACACATACAGGCGTTGAGAGTTCATTCCAGTATACCATTCGTGTTGGTTAATGTTTATGCCCACAATGCGAGTGTGGACGCCCAGAAGTGGCAGTGCTTAAGTGGTATATTAGGCCACGAGAGAAATGTTATTTTCTGTGGTGACTTCAACGCTAAAGGCAGATCATGGGGAAACACTTCCTCCAATACACAGGGGGAGGAGCTCGAGACTGCACTGGAAACCATCGACCTGGTTTGTATCAACAGTGGCTGTGTCACCAGGACAGCAAGCCATCCAGGCAATGAGGACAGTGCTATTGATCTGGCGCTAGTTTCACCTTCACTCACTACAGTGTGTAGATGGGGTGTCCTAGGATGTTCGAGTACTGTACTGGAACTGTGCATCATTTAGTCAACGCCGACCCATTCTTGAAAAACTACTGTACGGAAACGATATTGTAGTCTTACAAGAAACACAGCTCGGCGACGGAACAGTCAATGTCACGGGATATCAGGGATTCTTTAACAGTCTGCACCTCGGACAGGCCATTCTGTTCCGCGACAACATACTAGTGTCTGAGATTGATATGTCTTCCTGGAACAGTGATGCCCTGCAAGTGCAGGCATTAAGAATAATGACACCAGTGCAGCTTGTAATTGTCAACGTTTATGCGCGAAATGGGAAGGTCGACGTGCGACAATGGCAGAGTTTGTTCGATATGGATGAAAGGTATATCATCTACTGTGGGGACTTCAATGCCAGAGGCAGTCAATGGGGGAATTGCATCACCAATAGACAGGGAGAAGATCTGGAGGACGCCCTGGCATCTGCTGCCCTAATCTGTCTGAATGATGGGAAGGTCACTAGAATAACCACTCGACCAGGTGACTCTGACAGCGTCATTGACTTGGCTCTGGTGTCGCCCACCATCGCACCAAGGTGCCGGTGGGGCACACTGGGATACCACGATAGTGACCACTACCCTTGTGTCATCCTGATCAAGAAAGACGGGGCCATGAGTCAAAGAAGCAAGACAAATGCCTTCCCGTACGACAACACTGGTCAAGACGCCATAAGCAAGATCAGAAGAAGAAAACTAACTTCCTCCCGCAGGAGACAAGAAAGATGGTTGCAGCCACCATGGTGGAATGGAGAGGTCGAGAAGGCATGGCTGGGAAAGAGGCAGGCTGTCAAAGACTGGCAAAAGGCCAGAAAGGCTAACATGCCACAGGTTGAGTTGGCGAACCTGAAGACTGAGGTCGATAGGACGACGACTTTATTCAAATCCTGCGCCAAACATGCCAAGGCCGAGAAATGGGACGAGTTCTGCAGGAAGGTGTGTTCCGAGCGATCTCTTACGACATTCTGGCGCCTCCACAAGAGCATGAACGGTGCTGCACAACGTAGGGGTACTCCAGACTTTCAAGGCGCAGACCTGGCATGGAAAAAGTCGGATGCAGATAAAGGTAAGGCCCTTCTTGCACGCTACATAGAACAGACTGACCAGAAAGACGAGCCCGCTAGACAGAGGACCACAACGACACTCTCTCAGTTGTGCGAGGGGGTCGGGACAGACGAAGAATGGACAATCACAGCTGAGATAGTGCGTGCGATGCTCAAGAAATCACCTAACACCGCCCCAGGCCCAGACGGCATCCGATATGGTGACCTACTGGTGATATCAGATGATGACATGGAAGAACTGGCCAGAGAATTCAACACCAGTATCCAGAGGGGTCAGGTCAAAGAAGAATGGCTACACAGCTACTTGCTGCCGCTGCCAAAACCGAACAAAGACCATTCCAAGATAAACGGCTACAGAATCATTACGATGCAGAATACTGTTGGCAAGCTACTGGAGAAAATTGTAGCACACAGACTTGCTTGTGACTTGGAACAACTCGGCTGCTTCCCACCCACACTTGGAGGATACAGACGCAACAAAGAGTCATGGCTGAATGTGGCGGTCTTTGCTCAAGATGTTTACGAAGGATTTCAGGTCAGAGAAGAGACATGTGCGGCCGCCATAGACTTAGAGGACGCATATAACAGAGTATCTTTCGAGCACTTGATGCAAACCCTCCTCAGGCTGAAAGTGCACCCTCACCTTGTACGATGGATAGCTGCAGTTCTGCTCCAAAGGAAGGTGGTGCTAAGATGCGGGAGTTGGTCTTCTGAGCCGATAACGATATGTCCAGGATTGCCGCAGGGTTCACCACTGTCACCAGTACTATTCAACGTGTATACGGTGCCGATCACTGAACAACAGTTGGACGGGAGGGGTAGGACTCTGTCATTCGTTGACGACATCCTCGTGTATCGACAGGGTCGAGATAGACAGGCGGTTGCCAATGATATGCAGGGCGAACTAGATCGAATTTCCTCATGGTGTGCTGATGCCGATGCCCTTGTCAACCCTGCAAAGGCAACGGTTACATGGTTCTCACTAAACAACCATATTGTGAAAACAGACCTGCCGGCAGTAAGAATGGATGGGAGCAGCTTTGAGTAGAACCCAGTCAATGACATATCTTGGCGTGAGGCTTGATCGTAGCCTGTCCTTCAGAGATCATGTCGATTATGTCATAACGAAGGCTCGAAAAGGTTTGTCAGCAATGAGAGTCATGGCGACTGCCAATATCGAGCAAAGACTGCTAATACTTCTGTTCCAAGGACTTGTGCTTTCACGCATCGAGTATGCCCTGGCCATCCTCACTGTCAGCCCTACACAGATTGGAAGACTTGAAAAGGTACAAAACGAAGCCATGCGCATCATTTTGGGCTGCACGAGAGACACCAGCTGTGTAGCAATGAGATACCTCCTTGACTTCCCGACAATGGAACACAGGATCAAGATCTGGAGAGCTCGTGCATACTTAAAAATAAGTGCAGATGAGCAGCACCCTCTGCATGACGCTATATTCAGAGAAAAGGGTGACAGGCTAAAGAGGGGCAAATCATGGATGGGTCGGGCGGAAGATGTCGTCAGACAGGTCTGCAGTCTTACCAGTATCAACCCCGGCAAGGAATGGGTGCCGGTGCCTCCAGCTTTTAAGTGCACTTTCTCCTGCATTATCACACTCGACAGACGGTGCAGAGAGCAGAACCCTGCCGCTGTCAATGCAGAGGTTAACGCGCTCATCTATGAACACTCAGATAGCCCCGAAGTGCTCATCTATACAGATGGATCTGTTGTAAAGCAGCAGAGAAGTGCGTGGGCATTTACAGCCCGTTCAGCGGGCCGAACCGTTCAAGAATCCAGTGGTGCCCACTCTATGACCACGAGCAGCATGACGATGGAGGTGATGGCAGTTACACAGGCTTTCATATGGCTGGAATCACAGCATTATACCAACGTGTGTGTACTAAGTGATTCAATGAGCATGATTCAGAAGGTCGAAGCTGGATCTGTACGTAGACAGTGGACTGAATCGCTGCGGAAGTCTGTTGTCCGTAAAGTCACCTTCATCTTCGTCCCGGGACATGCGGGAGTCGAGGGAAATGAACGAGCTGACAAACTGGCTGGCTCTGCACCCCCTGTAGATGGCCAGCCCATGGATCGTGCCGATGTTATTAACGTCCTTAAAGATATGGCGAGAACAGAGGACTTTGACGTCAGTGATTCCACATCGCTGTCCAGGATGAAAGACCTGGGAGTAAGAATCGGCACAGCCAGACGCGAGAGGTACATCGGGAAAACAAAGCGCCTCGTCAACCAACACAGAACTGGCACTATTAGCCACCGAACGCTGATGAATATGCTGGTGGGAGAATCTGAGCACCTATGGACATGTCCAGAGTGCAACGAAGATACCCCAACTGATAACTAACTAACTAACCATGGCAGCGACCACCACCCTTGCAGCATATTGGTGGAGAAAGGCAGAACAAGGCAGCACAAGCTAAAGGTAAAGACGTTCCAGTATGACAGTACAGGGCAAGATGTGGTGAGTAAAATAAGACGTGACAAGCGCAGAACGTTTCAGGGCAGGAAAAAAAGCTGGGAGCAGCCACCGTGGTGGAGTTTCGAGGTGGAGAAGGCTTGGGTGGATAAGCGTAGTGCTGTAAGGAGATGGCAAAATGCCAAGAAGAACAGAGCTGGTCATCCGAGTCCCTGCTTGCACTTAGAAAGAGAGATGCACACAAAAGTAAGCTATTTCACATTATAAGCAAGGTGGTCAAGGTGGATAAAAGCGAAAAATGGGCAGAGGTGTGTCAAAGAGTAAGCACAGACAAGTCACTGAAATTTTTCTGGCGACTACATAAAAGCATGAGTGGTGTAGTCAAGAATAAGAGCATTTCTGACTTCCAAGGTGCTGACCTCATCTGGCAGAGGACTGACGAGGACAAGGGCAAAGCCCTCTTTGAACGCTACCTTGAGCAGAGCAACCAGACAGACATGGGAGGCCGAAATCTGGCCAAAGAGGTCACCTCAGACAGATGCAAGGCCCAGAACACTTCGGATGAAGACACAGTGACAGTGAAAGAAATCAAGGCTGTGCTTCGACGATCAAAAAACAGTGCTCCAGGTCCTGATGGCATAAGATACGACGACATCAATAGGTGTACCGACAATGAGCTAGAGAAACTAGCAGACATGTACAACAACAGTATAGGGAGTGCTAGCATCAAGGAGGAATGGTTACACAGCTATCTGATTCCCTTGCCGAAGCCTGACAAAGACCACAAAAAAATTCAGGGATATCGAATTATAACCATGCAGAATACAATAGGCAAGCTGCTGGAGAAGGTAATTGCCAGGAAAATATCAAGCCAACTAGAGAGGCAAGGTGTTTTCCCACCTACCCTGGGTGGGTACCGTCCAAAAAGAGAAGCCCATGATGTCTATGAAGGTTTCCACTCAGGCACTGAAACCGTTGCTGCAGCGATTGATCTTGAGGACGCATACAACAGAGTACCACTGGATTTTTTAATGTTTCAGCTTCTTGAACTAAACGTAAGTCCATTCCTCCTTAGTTGGATCGCTGCAGCCCTCTTCCAATGGAAAGTAGTTTTTAGATGTGGCAGTTGGACTTCGGG
>JACEFZ010022827.1:0-30923 GCA_014155875.1 Cepaea nemoralis
TAGTTGTGCCCCCTTGTGGAGCCCTCTTGTTTTTGGTTTTCCACTTCATCCGAAGTTGATGGTTCATCAGGAACTGGACAACGACTCAAGAAGTCGGCGCCTACGTTCATTTTCCCAGGAACGTATTCGATTTGGAATGAGTATGGTTGCAACAGCAGCGACCATCGCATGAGTCTTGCGTTCAGATTCCGTAACGATGCCAGAAACATCAAGGGTTGGTGATCACATTGCACTGTAAAATGTTTACCATACAGGTATGCCTGATACAGGTATTTCCACAGCCCAGATTATACCAAGGCATTCACGCTCGATCACCGAGTAGTTCCGTTCAGAAGCATTCAGTTTCCTGCTTGCATAAGCTACAGGGAATAGCTCTGAGTGATCATCTCCTTTCCTCTGGAGTAAGGTGGCCCCTATTCCAATATTACTCGCATCTGTGCGGAGCACGAATGAGCGGTCGAGGTCGGGTAGATGTAGGATCGGTTTGGCTGTTAAATCTTGTTTGAGAGCTGTAAAAGCCTTCTCACAATCAGCTGACCATATGACTTTCTCTGGATTCCCCTTTTTGGTTAGATCCGTTAAGGGTGCAGCCAGTGTGTTAAAGTTTTTGATGTATCTTTGATAGAATCCACATAAGGAGACGAATGATCGAACATCTTTTTGGGTCCTTGGGCGAGGTGCTCTCTGAAGTTTCTCCACATTTCTTTCTTAAGGTGTTATGAAGCCTTGAGATACCTTATGGCCTAGGAAGTCCAATTGTTGAAATCCTATCTGACACTTCTTGGGTCTTGCTGTCAAACCTGTTTCCTTAAGTCGCTTGAACAAGAGATGCAATGTTTGGACATGCTCCTCAAATGTTTCAGTAGCAACTAAAATATCATCCATGAAGTGGCTGATGGCCGGATGATGTAATGGGTCAAGTAATCTTCTCATCATGCGTGTAAACACACTTGGAGCGTTACTTAATCCAAATGGAAGAACATTGAACTCGTAGTGACCTCCAGGAGTACTAAAAGCTAATCACGGTCTGGCTTCCGGTTTCACAGGAATTTGGTAATATCCCTTACTGAGATCAATCCTGGTGAAGTATTGGGCTGTGTTGAGACGCGTGAACAGCTGATTCTGGTCGGGCAGAGGTTCTGCCTGGAATTCAGTAATCGCGTTGAGCTGTCGATAATCGATGCACATTCTGTGTTCACCATTAGGTTTTCTCAACAACACCACACTAGCACTGTATGGAGATTCAGATTGTGATATAATTCCTGATGAGAGCATCTGCTGTATCTCTTCCTGCAAAGTATTTTGCTTGGCATAAGGAACTGGGTACGTCTTGACTCGCACAGGTGTATCCTCTGTTAGCTTCATATCGAGTTCCACTAAATCAGTAAGACCTGGTTTGTCGGTAAGTATTTCTGCATACATTGCCATAAGATCTCGAATTTGCTTCTGTTGATCTTGAGATAGGTTGGGATTGATATCCACATCCTGAAATGTCTCTTTGGCTTGCAGTGTACATTCTGTTCCCATAGTAATTCTTTGTTCTACTTCAGTAGCAACATCCATAGCCATCAGGTGTGCAGTTTCGGAGGTTGCGGACCTTTCATTCCATTTCTTCAAAAGGTTTATGTGAAACACTTTCAACTTGCCTTTGACAGAAATTTTGTAGTGAGTACGAGATATTTTCTCTGTCACCTCAAATGGTCCCTTCCATCCAATTTGCAACTTGTTCTGACTGGTTGGAAGTAGTAGCAGCACTTTTTCACCCTCTGTCAGCTCTCTATCTTTTGCTTTCTTGTTGAAATTGCGAGCCATTCTTCGTCGAGCTTGACGTAGATTCACATTCGCTTGTCTCCAACCATGTTGTAGACGTTTCTTCAACTCAGCAACATAAACAGATGCAGTAACTACTGTATCATCTGCATGATCATCAGTCCATGTTCTCAGTAACACTTCTAAGGGTCCCTTGATTGGCATCCCAAACAACAGTGTTGCGGGCGCAATCCCAGTAGAGTGATGCGGAACCTCCCGATATGCAAATAATGCAGCAGGAATATATGTGTCCCAATCCTCTGGTTTTTCATGAGCTAACTTTCTCACAATACTGATGAGGGTACCGTTCCACCGTTCTACACTCCCGTTTGTTTGTGGAAAATGGGGAGATGAATAGATATGGCGAGCATGAAATAGCCGAAAGACTTCTTCCATGAGTTTACTGCGAAACTGTGATGCATTGTCGGTTAGGATTTTGAGGGGAAATCCAATCCGAGTAAATATCTCAAGTAAGGCTTCAGCAATGTGCTTGGAGTCACTTGATGGCATTGGGATACTTTCTGCCCACATTGTACAGACGTCCACCAATGTTAATATGTATCGATTCCTCCTCCTCGTCCTTGGGAGTGGTCCGATAATGTCTACTGCAATTCTCCCGAAAGGAGATCCAGTTAGGGGCATCTCACCAAGCGGCACAGGCGGAGTCTTATGTCTTGGGGTCACTCTTTGGCATTCTTGGCATGACTTGACAAATCTGATGACGTCAGAATTCATTCCGGGCCAAAAGTAGTGCATGGAAATTCTTTGCGTAGTGGCATTTATTCCCATATGCCCACTAAAAGATAAGTTGTGGCCCATTTCCAATATCTGAGCACGATAAGTAGACGGGACAACTAATTGAGAATACTCTTGTCCACTTTTCCCTGCCTTGCGATATAGAAGTCCACCCTTCATATACATGTCGCCTCTACGTGGAGGTGAATGTGCTTTAGGCAGTTTGTTGAAGCATGGTAACAAGGTGCTGTCAGCACTCTGTGCTTTCTTCAGATCCTCTGGTCGAGGGTTGGTTGGAGTCGACGATGCTGGAGTCTCTTCTGTCTGAGAATTAGTCGTCAAAGCAGCGACTATCACAGGCTGAACAGGTTCTCCTAAATAGACGTAACGACAACCAAGCATGACTGGGAACACGGGATCTTCCATCACCGCTGCCTTGATTGTTCCAGTAACATAACGCGAAGATATATGTACTCGAGCCACAGGTAGTGACATCTTGGTTGAACTTTTCAAGGGTCCCTGTATAATCACCATTTCCTCAGTCAACTGTTCTGGCTGAACTAAGGATGTTGCTACGACGCAGTCATAATTTAGACCTGTATCATATAAGCAAATGGCGGGGTATCCATTTAGCAAGATGGATTCCACTACCGGAATTTTGGAATTGGTGTCTTCATGATTTGTCTCGCTGGACGTTTCACTAGTGCTCACCTTACGTTCCTTCCGGCGAGTCAGGCATGCAACTCTGTGAGGGGTAGGAGGTTTCTTCCGACAATCTTTTGTGTGATGTCCTACCTTCCTGCAATTGGTACAGTAGTCCTTCCCACTCTTCTTGGCAGCCTGAATATAAGTTAGACTGGTGTTCGCAGATTTCTTTAACTTCTTATTGGGGTTGGTGTGTTCCTTTTCTTTGGTCTTGAGTGATTTGTCCGGGGGAGAAGCTGTGGTCATCCGACACTTACTTCCCACCTCCTTCTGAGATTTCTCCCATCTCTCTGCCAAAAGAATAACTTCCTCAAGTCTATCAGCTCCATTCTGTGTTAAGAACGCCCGAAGTTCTGATGACATTTTATCCCTTAATTGGTCAATCAATATCATCTCTCGGAGTCCTTCATATGTTTCTTCAAACTTTCCCATCTCTGCCCATTTGTGCAGGTAGGATTTTAATCTTTCAACCCATTGGCCGTAACTTTCCCCAGGCTCCTTCTCAGCTGATCTGAATTTCCTTTTGTAGTTATCAGAATCGACTTCGAAGCGAGTTAATAAAGCTCTTTTGAGAGTACCGTAATCATGTCGTTCCTCATGACTAAGTCTAGAGAAAATTTCAAAGGCAGCAGTTCTCAAACCCTGGGATAGTTTCACCGACCATTTAGATTCATCAAGCCCACATGTAGAACACATAAGTTCGAACCTGGAAAGATAGTGCTCAGTCCCTGCAGCGCATTCATTATATGGTTCTAAAGGAAATGCCATCGCTCCAGTGTGATGGTAGCTTTCCTCTGTCTGTATATCTGTAGTTGGCCTCCGTGTGGAAATGGAGGGGGTGGTAGGAACACCACTCTCCAGTCTCCTCAACTCCAACTCAGTATCCATGCGCCTAATCTCCAATTGATGTTGTCTTTCTCTTTCTCTATTATCCATCTCAGCCTGCAGCTTTCTATCCTCCAACTCTAAAGCTATCCGGCTTTCTCTCTCTTTCTGAATTATTTCAGCCTCTCTGTCTTTTTCCTTCTGGATTATCTCAGCCTGTAAACGATCATGTCTATCGAATTCGTCAGAGACGTACTTCGCGAGCTCAGGACCTTTTAACCGCCATAATAGATTTTAGATTTTTCCCAAATATTTGAAAAAAATATTAAGTTTCACCTCTGTCTGATTCAGATAGGAAAACCCCTGTATCTGAAAATGGTACAGAGCATGCAATGGCGAAATACAACAACAAATCAAACAACGTAATGTTGCAGGAAAATCTTGCACGAAATCTGGAGTTTTCGACTATGAGAGAAAATCACCAAACACCCGAAGTCACCCTCACTAGACAATAGAGATTCTGATTTACCCCCCTGATTTACACCTGGTAACTTAAGACCTAAAGTGATTTATAATCAGTGGTTCTGAATCCCAAATTTTACAAAGTCCACCTGGTGGCTTTGCAAATGCGGTCTTTAAAAATGTAAGTAAAGTTCCGCAAAAAATGTAGAGTTTTGTTTCACTTAAAAACCTGAAAGAAAATATTCACATATTTCAAGCAATTGTGGTGTGAACAAAATTAACCCACTATGTGGTACCAACAATAAATGTTGTATGGTTACGAGAAAGCACGAGTTCAAATCCCGGTCGGGCACAACAGTAAATGTGACATGTTGGGAGTTGGAAGCAGTACCCACCTCGACTTACCCCACCATGAAGTAACGCTACGAGGATGGGACTAATTTCATCTGGAGGGGATGGGTCCTTGGAAGCCAAAGTGTCCCATAATAGCTCTGGAAATCTAGGGGTCTAACAGGATTGTTAATTTCATCTCTCCAAAATCTTCCTTCCCGAAAAGAGAAACTTATTTAGCTCAAGAGTCCCCCACCTATGATCATTTTCCCTTTTAGGTGAAATGGTCACAGGAAATTTATAAGATTTAAAGTTCCCTTTTCTGAGTAACCTGGAACCTGGGAGATTACAATAGAACAGAACTTAGCTGTCTATTCGTGTTTACCCAGTCACCTGTAGTTCCAGATTCTACAATTATGTTGTGTAGTTTCATTAACTAAACACATAAATAATAAAATGTTTTGTCACACCACAATGTACTGGACAGAAGAATGCAGGAAAAGTTAATTTTGTTTATTAACCAAAAAGCTGTGGAAGTAAACCAGTGAAGCATTATGATCATATGAACAATACACATCAGTCTTTGGAATAATGATCTATAGACACCATGGAGAATAGAACTCCCAGAAGATCTCATGGTTATTCAGTCATTTCATCACTGGACTACACCACTAATTTCCTATCATTGTCTCTGCACTACACAAATGTTCTTCTAGTGAACCTTCAGTTAGTTTATTAGTGAAAAACTTTGAGTTAACCAGTCTACACAAAATAAGATCTGGAGAGATTCATAAAATACTCTCCTCTCTGGAAGTTTTTGCTGGTTCCAGTGTTATCTAAATGGAAAACTGACTATACACAGTCCCTCCTTATTAATTTGTCATTCAGAATTCTGCCATGATTTTGATAATCTGCAAGTTCTTGTGAGGTATAAAATGATCCTAGTGATCTTAGAAATGTTCCTGAATCTCAAACATAGTCAATCATCAGAATGATCATGAAACACAGATCAGTTTTGGGCACAGTTCAGTGGGGACTCATTGAGTAATCTTGGTCCTGACCACAGATTCCTGTTGCACCTTTTTATTACAGATCTGCTCTAGGTTGACAGATCCATTGTACCTATTTGGGCAATGTTCTGCAACTCTGGATCATGACAATCTGCGAACACCGTCATCCTCACCTAAGGTGGATAAACATGGTGAACCTATTTATATCTAGTCAATGGATGATAATTCTCCAGCTGACAAGAATGAAAAGTGCTACAGACAGAAGTTTCAGCAGGTAGCAGATTCAGGAAGTACTACAAGTTAGAGCTACAGTGTCTCTGATTTGTACTGGCAGTAGACCTCAGCAATTGTAGTTGGCAGGCCCTCTTATCCTGCCCTTGTACATGGTGATCTGTTGACTGATGTTCTCACAGAGGACACAGACACAGTGAATGACAAGGCGAGGAGAGGAATGATGGAGAGTTAATGATAAAATGCACCCAGCATAACTGATCCTAAATAGTAATGGAACAGAACAGGATGATTGTTTTAATTTCATAAACTCATGTTACCATCAGTGCTGCCTCAATTGTTTTAGTCTGCCTGGTTCCTTTCCTGTTTATACCTTCTCACCTCTTCTGTCATTACCTTTACTTACTTCTTCTGACACTAGGGTGGTAATCCCCTTGACAGTTTAGAAGTGCTTATGCATGGAAGCATACTATATGTTTCTCCTTTACTTACTCTGTCAAACAGGGTGATGCTTTAATAAAACTACATTCCACATGTTGAATCCAAGTAATAATGTAAAGAACATACATTAAATATTTTCACTCTTATGTTAATATAAGTAACATATAATTGGTATGAATGTGGAGGTCTATGTGAAATATTCCTTATGAGGATTTACACTGCCTCTCATTCATTAACACATATATATATATACAGAGTGAAAGAAAGATGAGAGGACACAAAGCACTCATTCTTTCATTCCAACATCAGTCTTCTTCTTTATTCGTTCACTTGAGTGCTGGGGTTGGGCTGATAGCTTGACTGTGATTCGGTCAGAGTGCTAGATACATGGTCACAATGCGTTCGAATAATCACAGCAGTATAAATGCTGGACCAGTCATTGCTGCTAAACAGTTACACACACAATCTGTCTTCACGCCACGGACATATAAGATAAGAGGTAGAACCTTTCATTCTTCCGTCTCACATTCGCGTGTGTTGACGATTCGCTGTGGATTGGAACTAAGGCGACACATAGCACACAGATCATAGTTTATCCTGTACTAAACCTGCTCTGAACGCAGTCAGAAAGCTAGTAGGATTTAGACTCAAGAACAGGAAACAGTCTGGGCATAAGTGAGCCTCTTTTCACAGCCTAAGACATAGTGTTTGTACAGCAACTCTTCTGGAAACGAAAGAGAGATGGAGTCAGATATCTACACCAGTGCTGGCACAGAGTAGCCATTTTGGGACCGGGAGAAAGTTGGCGGCTATCTTCGGATAGAAGAATATATATATATTCATTTGTGCCGAAACTTACACACACACACTCTCATACATAAAGCTTTACCTGACTCATATGTAAACTCAGCCATAATTTAGTCTGAAGCATCCCCATGAATCAGGCAGAGGGACATACAGATCAAATGGACTCCTACTGAAACCACATCTGGCTTCATTGACGGACGATCTGCATGTGCCAAATGTTAGCGTCTGTGAACCCAAAACCCTTTCGCGCCGACGCGAATTCTTCTAGGTTACCCAATGAACAGAGCAGGCTTAGACCACATGATCTGTCCATCACGGGGTGTCACAGCTATTATTAGAGCTGACACCTACATTCCTAGCATTCCAATGCTTCCTAGTGCGAACGCTTCTGGATTCAAGTGTGTTTTGTAGTTGTGCTGTGCAGAAGTGAACCAGACGGAGTGCGCAATATGCGACAATATCCCCAAAGCTATCAAGCTTTGTTTTTACGTAATTTTGAATCGTATCTGTGGCCATCCAATTTTTATGTGACCATTTTCCAACTGTACATCGATAATTCCATTTAAAATACGGCCATCTTGCCTGATCAATTCATGCGATGCTATTCTACTTAAGCAGTGTGTGCAGGGCCGTTTAACCATCTCAGTATGGTCTTGCTGCCCTTATAAATCATGCCAGGTTAAAGCGCTGTCATGTTGCTCATAGGTGGTGAGACTGTATGTGACAGACAGACAGACAGACAGACAGACAGACAGACAGACAGACAGACAGACAGACAGACAGACAGACAGACAGAGGAAACAGTGAGAGTGAGGGGTAGACATAGAGAAAGAGAGAGAAAATTTTATATATATATATATATATATATATATATATATATATATATATATATATATATATATATATATATATATATATATATATATATATATAGAGAGAGAGAGAGAGAGAGAGAGAGAGAGAGAGAGAGAGAGAGAGAGAAAGACGAACGAAATTTATTTTAAAAGGGTAATGAATTGGGCACGCAGGCCGGTGTTACATACAGCCCTTTCGATCACTCATCTTTCATTCATCAAATGTGCATGTTACATTTACTTAGGGAAAAAAACATTGTCAAATTGATTTTGTAAGCATAAACAATGCATGTTACGCATGGTACATTCACATGGGGAAAAAAAACCATTGTCAAATGAAAGTTGTAAGCATAAACAGTGCATATTGCAATGTTGTGAGACACATCCCGCATCCACCCTCACACCCTGCAGCCTCCCACACATCCCTCAGCCACCCACACATCCCCTACCCACCACAACCCCCATCCACCCACACATACCTCCACGCACTCACACAGACTCAGGCAAACATATATGCTGCCATCCACCCACCGATCACCGACCCACACACACTTCCCCACCCACACATACATCCCCCACCCATCCCATAACCGACACGCACACACCCACCCACATATTCTCCACCACCCACCCACAAACCCGCAACAACCCAGCAAAACACACATCACAAAACCACACACACATACCCCCGTCAACCCACACATCCCGCACCTATCCATACATACATCCTGCACCCTCACAATTTTCCCCACCCACCCACACACACATCAGCCAACGTACACCAACTCACCAACCCAACATTCGCCACCTCTTAACTACACATCCTCCACCTATACACACATCCCCACCCACAAACACATCTTCCCACCTGCCCACACATACCCCCTACCAATAAACACCCAAAAAGACACACCTCCCACCCACACACACCGCACCACCCACATATACCCCACCCATACACATACGCCGTTCACACACATCTTCCCACAAACACACACATCCTCCAACCATACACTCATCTCTCACACACATCCACCCACTCACGTATTCATCCATCAACCACTCACACCCACACATCACCCACCCGACCATCAACACATGCATCTCTCATATACCCTCCCACCAACACACACCGCAACCTCCCAGCCAAACACAC
The DNA here is from genome assembly GCA_014155875.1 of Cepaea nemoralis. Taxonomy (NCBI): domain Eukaryota; kingdom Metazoa; phylum Mollusca; class Gastropoda; order Stylommatophora; family Helicidae; genus Cepaea; species Cepaea nemoralis. The sequence continues at coordinate 9,366 of JACEFZ010022827.1, forward strand.
ATCCCCCATCCTCACATACATCCGTCATCCATCTGCACATTCCACAACCTTCCCCCACCTCTCACACATTCCCCCCACACACAACATCCCCCACATGCATTCCACATACACATCCCCGCCCACACATCTCTCACCCACACACACATCTCCCCAACCACCCACACATCGCCCACCTACAAACATCGTCACCACCCACACATACATCCTCCACCCACTCACATTTACCCCATCCACATTCACACACTCCCACCACACAGACATATCTCATTCACAGACCCCCCCCCCCCCCAAACTAATCATCCACATCCATTACACACCCATCCCCCAACCCACACAATCTCCTACACACTCATTCACCCACCCAAATACACATTCCCTACCCCCCCCCCCCCAACCCACCAACACCCACATATTTCCAATAATCCTCGCCAAAAATCCCTCGCCCTTACACACCCTAACACATCCCTCACACACAGATACATCCTTCACCGGCTACACATCCCTTCACCCATCCACACATCACCTATCAACCCATACACATCCCCACACACAACCCCCTCCACACATAGAGAGAGAGAGAGAGAGAGAGAGAGAGAGAGAGAGAGAGAGAGAGAGAGAGAGAGAGAGAGATACGAACTAATAATAAATATCTGGAGGACAGAAGAATTACCCCATGACTGGAAAGAGTCATTATTGATACCTATCTTTAAGAAAGGAGACAAGTTCCAATGTGAAAATTATAGAGGAATATCACTACTGTCCACAAGCTATAAGATACTATCCGCAGTATTAATAAATAGATTAAAACCATGTTCAGAAGACATATTAGGTGACTACCAGACGGGTTTTAGACAAAACAGATCAACAATAGATCAGATATTTATCTTACGACAAATAGACGAGAAAAATTGGGAATATAAAAGAGATCTCTATACCATTTTTGTGGATAGTGTCCATAGGAATAGTCTAACGAACGCTATACAGGAATTTGGAATACCAAGGAAGTTAATCAGCATGACCAGACTATGCATGGAAGGTACTTATAATATAGTAACACATAAAGGCAGAAAATCATACCCTTTCCAAATAACATCTGGCTTGAAACAGGGTGAAGCACTATCGCCGCTACTCTTCGATCTGGCTCTAGAGAAAGTTGTAAGGAAGGTAAAGGAGGAATGTGATATTGGAGGAACATCCAAGCTGCTTGGTTATGCAGATGATATAGATATTATAGGGGAAAATGAACAAAAGACATTAGAAATATTGACTCACTTACAGGAAAAAGCCCAACAGATGGGGCTGGTCATCAACCAAGATAAGACAGAATATATGGTCATTTCAAGAGAAGGAATGGCTAAAAACTCTGGCCACATACAAATAGATAATACGACCATTAAAAGAACGGAAACATACAAATACCTGTGTACAATCTTCAACTGCTCCAACATCATAAGGGAAGAAATACATACTAGAATCAATTCTGGAAATAAGATATACTATGCACTACAACATCTACTAAAATCAAATTCGTAACACCAAAATCACAATATACAAAACACTGATCAGACCAGTTGTGCTGTTTGGCTCTGAAACCTGGAATACAACGAAAGGAGACGAAGCCTTGTTACAAACCTTTGATAACAAAGTTTTAAGACGCATCTTTGGACCCATTAGGAATACACAAAGTGGAGAGTGGAAAAGAAGAAGTAACAAAGACATTTATGATCTGTTTAAGTCCCCGCTAATCACTAGTATCATGAGGGTTAATAGACTACAATGGCTGGGGCTTATAGAAAGAATGGAAGAAAATAGGGAAACAAAACTCGCTTACACTCAGGAAATAAATGACCGTAGACCCCGAGGTAGACCAAGAAGACGGTGGAGAGATAATATATATATACAGACCTACAAGCACTTGGAATCAACGACTGGCAAGAGAAGGTCAACCAGAGAGACGAATGGAGACGGATTGTATCTGCAGCAAAGAACCTCAATGGCTCGGAAAGCTGAAGAAGAAGAAGAAGAAGAAGAAGAAGAAGAAGAAGAAGAAGAAGAAGAAGAAGAAGAAGAAGAAGGAGAGAGAGAGAGAGAGAGAGAGAGAGAGAGAGAGAGAGAGAGAGAGAGAGAGAGAGAGAGAAATCAAATCAAATCAAATCAAATCAACTTTATTAGGGTCACAAATTGGACGCGCAGGCCCGTCTTACATTCGGCCCTTCCAGTCACTCGTCTTTCGTTCATCAAGAGCATTATACATTTACATAGGAAGAAAAATAAACATTGTGAAATGAATGAGAGAGAGGGATAGAGAGAAAGAGAGAGAGAGAGAGAGAGAGAGAGAGAGAGAGAGAGAGAGAGAGAGAGAGAGAGTCAAGCAGTATATAACAAACACTCTATTTTCACTTAAGTTTGCCACTACCCATTCACGTGTCCAAAACGGCTGCAGCTATGCCTATACAGTTGTATACATATCTACATCCTGGGGAAGCCTGTCATTGACATCTTAACCTTAGTATATGTACAACTTCCAGTTCGCAGGTATTATTTTAATATATGACATCATAGCTTACGAAACCCCCCCCCCCTCTCTTGACTTATTGTTAAGCAAAAATCCTTACATACGTGGGAGAGCCGATCCTTACATACTGGAGTTCTGTTTGGCTTTGGGTGACAATTCCTGCAGCATCAGTAAAAAGCAGATTTCTTCTAGTCACCTCCCTTGAATTTTGACTCATTTTCAGTCTGGCATGATTCAACAGTCAGCCGCCCAGTCTAGTTTGCAGACACGGTTTCTGCTGCATGCGTGGTTGAGAAGTGAAATACGGACTAGCACACAGCCTGGTTAGACACTGCTGCCTACATTACATGGTGCTGGCAGATGTATATGATACTGGCTTGTTGTCTTTGTGTTGTGTAACGATTTGTTCAATAACAGTAATGCTGTAGGGCAGTCTATGTTAAAAGGGATTGTAAATAGCCAACTTCTGTTGACAAGGTTAAATCCTTGAGATAAAGGAAGGCAATATACACATACAATTTATGCTCCCTGGACTTCTATTGTAATTGACGAAGAAAACAGATCATGTCCAATATCGATCTTTCAACTGTAAACCGGCATTGTAACTGGATAAAGACGGTCAGCAGAATAACTGCATCTTCTTAGAATTGCTTTTGCGAGAGCTGAGAATAGTATTCATTAAAGCAATACCGACGCAGATATTGAAGTTTCCTTTGCTTGCCTTTGTTTCTGAACAGTGTCATATTGTGATATCTTTAATACTTTGCTTAATTGTAGTTAACCAGAAACGACGTAATGTGATTGTAATGGTGAAAACAGATGTCTGTTGTGGTGTCTGATCAAGTCTGGTGTAATTCCATGACGCCGTGAAGCCTTGTCAAGTGTCAGATTCTCAACTTATTCATTCATTCAGTAGCATGACCTTTGCAGAACCTCGCTCCCATAACAACCTTCCGGAAAACTTCTCGATCACAAGCAGGATGTCCCGCGTCACACACACCCATCTGGAGGTCATCGGCCACATCCTGCACCCATCTTCTCATGTGGATGGTGGGGTGTGTGTGGGTGGGAGGTTATGTGTTTGGGTGTTTATGGGTGGGGGATATGTGTGGGCAGGTGGGGAGATGTGTTTGTGGGTGGAGATGTGTGTATAGGTGGAGGATGTGTAGTTGAGAGGTGGCGGATATTGGGTGGATGAGTGGGTGTAGGTTGGCTGATGTGTGTGTGGGTGGGGAAAATTGTTAGGGTGCAGGATGTATGTATGGATATGTGTGGGATGTGTGAGTTGACGGGGGTATGTGTGTGTGGTTTTGTGATGTGTGTTTTGCTGGGTGGTTGCGGGTGTGTGGGTGGGTGGGTGGTGGAGAATATGTGGGTGGGTGTGTGCGTGTCGGTTATGGGATGGGTTGGGGATGAATGTGTGGGTGGGGAAATGTGTGTGGGTGGGGGATCGGTGGGTGGGTGGCGGTATGTATGTTTGCCTGATTCTGTGTGAGTGCGTGGAGGTATGTGTGGGTGGGTGGGGGTGTGGGGGATGTGTGGGTGGCTGAGGGATGTGTGGGTGGCTGCGGGGTGTGAGGGTGGATGGGCGATGTATCTCACAACATTGCAATATGCACTGTTTATGTTTACAACTTTCATTTGACAATGTTTTTTTTTCCCCCATGTGAATGTACCATGCACATTTGATGAATGAAAGATGAGTGATCGAAAGGGCCGAATGTAAGACGGGCCTGCGTGCCCAATTTGTTACCCTTTTAAAATGAAGTGTGTTCGTTCGTTCGTTCGTTCGTTCATTCTTCATCGTCCTCTCTTCCCGGGCAGAACCCTCCATTATTGTTCTCCCCAAACTTTCATGACGTTTCAAATGAACACAATATTTAAATTTTTTTTGTTTATCATCTTGAGCAGCCAACCTTCTTCAATATTCAGCTCTTGTCGTATGGATACATTTGTTCTTTTCTTTACCCAAGATATTCTTAGAACCCATCTATAACATTTGAAATCAGAGTCATGTGTGCGCTTGTTCAGCTTGTTTAGTGAGTGTCCAGGTCTCCCAGGCGCATGTTGCAATGGTAAAGATGCATGCTCTTAAAAATATAATTGCCTAGTACATCAACAGCAGCTGAAACATGCAGGTTTCGACTGCAACGTCCTGTAAGGGATATGCAACATTTAAAAAAAAAACATGATGATGGCCATATACCCTATATGTCTAATGGTGTGGAATGGGAACTTTCTCTGTTCGATCATACATTATAGGAATTATACAAGATATTGTTAATAAGGAAAACTAATCCACGCGCAAAGTTCAGTCCATCAATACTATAAATAGTGTAAGAAACCCATGTTTTATTGCAGTCTTCAATAGCCATAGATGTCAGCCTGGCCGAAAGGTTAATGTAGAAAATCCATGTTATATTATTATTACGGTCTTCAATAGCCATAGATGTCAGCCTGGCCGAAAGGTTAAGGTAAAAAAACAAGTTATATTATTATTACAGTCTTCAATAGCCATAGATGTCAGCCTGGCCGAAAGGTTAAGGACGCTTTCTGTTAAACTATTCGTGCGCTGACGGCGGGTAGTGAGTTGATTCCCTACTAGGTCAGATGGACTTATATGTTGACTTCTCTTTCAAAAAGAAATACCAATCGTCTATAGGTAAAATCAACCTGTGGTTTATCGCAACGTTACATGATGACGTCATGCAAATGACATGAAACATTTCTAAATAGCAATGTAAGTTACAAACGTCACGAAAAAAAGACGTGCATAGACAGAGGTCACAAGAGCGAACCAGGGATAATAATTCCACCAGACTGACACATTTATCAATATACTTCGCTGAATATATGCATATGAATAGAAATCAGGAGACATATATTCAGATCTTGTCGTATGGATGATATTTTTTTCTTTCTGTATCCAAGATATTCTTTAAATCCTTCTATAACATTTATTTTCAAAGGCCTTTATGCGCTGTTCAACTTGTTTAGTAAGTGTCCAGGTCTCACAGGCGTACGTTGCAATGGGAAAGATGCATGCTCTTAACAATTTAATTTTTGTAGGTCTGTCTGTTCCACGCCATAATTTATTCAGTTATTTTAGTCTCTGAAGAGCAATAGATATCAACGGACAGGAATCAATGAATGCTTACATTGTCATAGTAGATATCAACACCTTCTGGCGCAAATCGGTCTAAACATGTCGAGACATTCTCTTCTTTGTAGTTAATGGCGTGGTCAAAGCCAAGCTCCTTAATGTACTCACATTTGTCTTTGGAGCCAGCCAAACCAATGGCTGTCAGTCCCTGAAACAAGATGATGATGGAATAGTTGTTTTGTATGTTTCAGTTTCAAATATTATAATGCAAGTCTTTAAATATGTCAGGACTTTGGGTGTTTAGCACTATCATCACATATTTCAAGTTAACAAGAAGAAAAACAACCTTTTGTTATTCTATTCAACTTCATACATTGTTTGTGTATGTGTGTGTGGAAACGTGCATATTGCTACATCCAGAAACAAAGTTACCAAAGATGTTTTACATTTTTATTCATTAAATATTATATATATATGTACTCCTAAATTAGCCGGTCTCTCTGGCCGAGGGGTTACACCACTTTCTCCGTAATCCCGTTTATCACGCAGTCTCGTAGCGGGCGAGAACTGGGAGCGGTTCGTCCCTCGAAGGTGACTTGCGGGATAACTGAGCCGGCCGCTCAGAAAGCAATGGCAAACTACTGAGCGTAATCTTGCCAAGAGATCAACAAACAGCTGAAAGATGATTTCCTGTAAAGGATATGCAAAAATAAGAAAACATACTCCTAAATTACAAAACTGTTTATCAATCTCACCTGTAACTTGGCCAGCTGACCGACAACACTGCCTACTGCACCAGAAGCAGTACTGACAACTATCACTTCACCCTCCTGGGGATTACACTTCTCCACGAAAGTTAAGTAAGCAGTCACACTAGAAGTAACAAGTAACCCAGGCATTAGATCATCAGTTAGCCTAGTCAAGTAGGAGTCACTATCACTGAAGTATAAGTAACCAGTAACCCAGGTATCAGATCATTAGTTAGCCAATTCAGATAAGTGTCGCTATCACTGAATTATAAGTAACAAGTATACACATGTCAACATGGTAGATATGCTTGCAGATCTACAAATTGATGGGAAAGACATTAGACTTATAGAAAACATATATTGGAAACAACAAGCTGCCATAAGGATTGATAATGAAGTTGGACAATATCAACCTATTAAGAGAGGTGTTAGGCAGGGATGTGTAATGTCTCCAGATCTTTTTTCCCTATACAGTGAAAATATTTCAGAAATGTAGAAGATATAAATGGAATCAGCATTGGAGGACGAAACATCAATAACATTAGATATGCAAATGATACAGTATTGATTGCAGACAATGCACAAGATCTACAACAATTAATAGACGCGGTTGTTGTACACAGTGAGCAGCTGGGGTTAGAATTAAATTGTAAGAAGACACAGGTTATGGTCGTCACTAGGAAGAACGAAGTACCACAATGTAATATACAAGTAAATGGGAATATTCTTCAACAAGTGAATCGGTACAATTATCTCGAACAGTCATAACATCTGATGGGAGATGCCTTGAAGAGATTAGAACAAGAATCGCCATGGCGAAAGTAGCCTTTAGCAAGATGAAAAACATTCTGACCAATAAAAAGATGTCAATTGAAACGAGAAAAAGAGTGTTGAGGGGATACATAGAGCCTGTTCTTTTGTATGGATGTGAAACTTGGACAATGTGCAGTCAAGCTGAAAAAACATCTGATGGCTGCAGAAATGTGGTTTCTGAGGAAAATGCAAAGAATACCATGGACAGACAGAAAAACCAATGACCAAGTACTACAGGAGACAAATGAAAATCGTAAATTGATTAGAGAAATTAGACGTAGACAGTCAAAATTTTTTGGACATGTTATGAGAAGAAATGGATTGGAGAACTTAGTGACAACTGGCAAGATCGAAGGGAACAGACCAAGAGGAAGACCGAGAGGAAAATACCTGGATGGCTTGGCCACATGGCATGAACGAGACAGGAACACTGAGCTGATCCACGACGCTGGTGATCGAGTGAAATGGCGAGTCATGACCGCCAACGCTTTCCGGCATGGCACATGATTGATTGATACCCAGGTATCAGATCATTAGTTAACCTAGTCAAGTAAGTGTCGCTATCACTTAAGTATAAGTAACCAGTAACCCAGGCATCAGATCATTAGTTAGCCTAGTCAAGTAAGTGTCGCTATCACTTAAGTATAAGTAACAAATAACCCAGACATCAGATCATTAGTTAGCCTAGTCACGTAAGTGTCGCTATCACTGAAGTATAAGTAACAGGTATACCCAGTTATAAGATCATAAGTTAGCCTAGTCAGTAAGAGTCACAGTAACCAAGGCATTAGATCATTAGTTAGCATAGTCAAGTAAGAGTCGCTATCACTTAAGTATAAGTAACAGGTATACCCAGTTATAAGATCATAAGTTAGCCTAGTCAAGTAAGAGTCACAGTAACCCAGACATCAGATCATTAGTTAGCCTAGTCAAGTAAGAGTCACAGTAACCCAGGCATCAGATCATTAGTTAGCCTAGTCGGGTAAGTGTGGCTATCACTGAAGTATAAGTAAACTAAGTAAAGAAACTTTTTCCAAGCCTTAATGAGTATTGGGCATAAAATGGTAAACCAATACTTTTAGACCAATCGGACTCGGAATACGAATATGGTCGGTAGCACACAGGCCGCCTTTACTTCCAAAACATTTTCTGGTATCCATTTTAAGCTTGGTTGACCTGGCTGCCCTGTTCCATTTGATAAATTCAAGTTCACCTTACTGAAGTATGCTATAAACTTACACGTGACACATTGATAAATATACTTTGAGGCTTTTTAAATATGGATAGAAATACGGAAATATAAAAGACTAATGAAACGTAGGATTATAAATCAACGGACAGGCGTGAATGAATACTTACATATAGTGTTATGCAAATAATAACTTACCATTATACATCATTTATAATTAAGCAGACGTCAAGTATAGCTATATAGTACTAAGTGTGGTTGCCAATTACACATATAAGTGGAATTTAAAGCATTTATATCGATGAAATGCAGCTTACAGATTAATTCAAAATTAATCGTATAGCGTTTGCACGTGGCACTGGCCAAAACTTCTTGTATTGAACTAGAAAACTGAATATAATTTATGGAAGGTCAGAATATAAAATATTTAAACATACTTTTAATCTAGACACTGTTTATATGCATGTTTACCTGAGCTGCTTCAAGGAATTCATTAGCCTTCATCCTCGAATTTCGCTGGAGGAGCTTCACTTTCCTTCCTTTCATTGTTCAGGGGCATATCCTCTGCACTTACTGTATTTTGGCAGCACTTTGCTAATAATACTCAGCTCACACATACTACATCTTGCTGCAATTTGGTAATCTTATAACTGTAACTGTTGGTTTTAAATTCCTTAACAAGAGTGGGTTGCATTTACTTTCTCCGTCCAGATTTAATTCACTTGCAGTTAGGTGTCATTTAGGTGTTTCAGACTGATGGCATCTGTTCCGCAGGTTGTTCCTTGCTAGAATTTCCATACAAGCTTCGTCTATTGCTACATTTTCAAAGTATGCGTCATAGGTTTGACTTTTGTCTATCTTGACACCAAATTTTCTTCCAGTGAAGTTTGACTAATATGTATTTTGCACGTCTACTGTCACTTTACAGTTTCACATGAAAACATTAACAAGCACTGCCAAATTTGACATCCAACTTCCAATATCACCAAGTACAGTGTGCTACTCCAGATTGCAAAGTATCATGGCAGAGATTCCAGGAAACATGATCAATCTGTCAAGATGATTCAATGATATATAAACTTCGCTCTTGCTGTGCGCACACACACACACACACACACACACACGAACGCACGCACGCACACACACACACACACACACACACACACATTTGTCTATCTCCTTGTTGTGAGAATGAATTAGACGGTGGGGGATGATTATTAATTCAGGCATGATAGCAGGAATCCATTGGCATACTGTCTTTCCTTTAGTACGGTTGGTCGTCATAACTTCTCGCCTTGCGCTGTTTAGAAGTAGTCATCCATTCTGGGACTTTGAAAATCATCCTTCAAGAATTGCGAGCCTTTTGATCACTTCTTCGGCAGTGGTTAGACTCTCTATTCTTAGAAGTCTATGTTGTATCTACTGTTGTCTATTATCCATTTTATAAGAATACGCTAGGCTGCAGGATGTTTGCTGCAACCTTTCTAGTGAGATGATTACCTTATTCCTAGATGACTATTCTCCTACAATCAATGTTGCGTTGCTCCTGTTAGTCAAGTTCCATAGTTTGGTCAGTAATCTTTTCATTCTCCCTTGTCATCTCCTTCAGCTGTTGACAGTCTTGTGGGCTCCAAATTTTGTGATTTTTAATAGTTTCATGTGACCCTTCACTAAGTCGTCAATATCTCTTTCAATCAGTTTGTTTCGGACATGTATTTATATCGTTAATAATTACGTGAACCAGTAAATGATTTGATCAGATTCACAAGGAAAGTTAACGTAACACTTCAACCTACCCTGGCATACCAATGGCGCCAATCCACAAAGACGGAGACAAACCAGGTACCTCGTCAATCAGCTCAACTTTAACACCAAAACTTAACGGCTTGGTGACATCAACAACCGTTCGCGTTCTCCAGCCAGCAAAAGCACACACGAGTCGACCTACAGGGAAATCTGCAGCCTTGCTTTCAATGATCCTGCAACATTTGAGTAGACGGCAGCTTGCAGATCTCATCATACGTGTCGTGAGACATTGATCAGTGTTGATATCTATTATTGTAGTATTACAGACATGTTTGTCATAAACAAGATGTGGTGTATGCTTTACTTTCTACAGGTATGAATTATTCGATAGACAATTGCTGATCAGCGTGGATTTATTACTGCAGATGTTAACATGGTGTATCTTGTGGAAGGAAATTGTAGCTGAGTTAGAATATTCCAAAAAAATAAAATAAAAAAGTAAGAATCGTTCATTTGAAATGACATACTAGTGAGAAGAAACTAAGCGTCGTTTGGGAAATGTTGCATATTGAAAGCTTTAAGTAAAGATAAATATGTTGCATGGTAGCCCTCCCCCACTTCACCCCACACCAGCCACCAGGCAAGCAGTCAATGTGTAAAACAGATTTAGGTAGCTTGTCCACAGACACAGTTCAACACATGTGTTTGCAGCCACAAGTTAATTAAAGCTAAGGTCTCCATTCCACGGTGGGGGGGGGGGGGGGGGGGGGGCATAGTTGCTATATGGTGCTAGCCCCATATTTGTGTAACCCGCTGGCACTGGCTGCGCGATATGGCCAATATCACATCGTCTGCCTGACTTCTCAGAGCATTCCTGGTGCACGGTTGATGCTGGGATGACCGGGGAGAACAGTCCATTAACGAATGTGTGTTTCCATTACTTGGCCGCCGAGCCTGCTGGCCAGCATGCTTGCCACTGTGCTACCGAGCCCCGTGCATGAGTTCTACAACTTCTTCGTACACCTTCAGGCATCCAAAGAAAGCCGTAGTCAACTTGGGTTTGTTGACGTCTCCATAGAGTTCTCCATTAGTTAAGAACGTTTATATGCAAATGTATTTATTGCCTTAACGTGACAATAGTGGGGTGCTAGCGGAGTTGAGACAGAGCTGATCTGATGATGTCACGGGCAGGGTCGGACACTGGCAGGTGACCTGGAACAACTGTGCATCTATCGCCCACTCAAGACGGAGGGCTGCTGTGTTTGCGCATGAAACCTAAGAAGATCTGTGAAAATATTGAGACACATGTAACAGTAGATCTAGAAGGTGCATACAACCGAGTGTCTTTTACTTCTGACTTTGAATTTACCACCCATTGTTACCAATTGGATTTTCTTAGCATTTTTTCACAGTGAAGCATTGCTGTCAGTGGGTACAATAATCGATTAGTCTCAGTCCAAATCTTCTTTGTTGTGACCAATTCGTTTCAGTGTACATTTTTTTAAATGTTACATATCCCTTACAGGACGTTGCAGTCAACGTCAGTATTTTTCAGCTGCTGTTAATGTACTAGGCAAGTTTTACGCTCAGTAGTTTGCAATTGCTTTCTGAACGACCGGCTCACATACCCTAGTAATTTACCAGCGCAGCGCCAACCGCTGCCGATTATCGAAGCTGCTGTTTTCCCCACGTGGATATACGGGATTACGAACAATGTCGTTAACCCCTTGGCTAGGGTTAAGTTTCAGTGTACATAGCAATGGTATCTCGCGGGAGCAATTAACTGCGCATACCTAAACACTATGATGCTTCTGGTGCACTGGTCAACTTGACAAAGCAAACTTGCCGTTGTTTATTTTTCCATTCTAAATACTCGCTATGTCAAAATGCCAACTCCAACAGACATTATGCGAGACAATGTCAGTGAAAGAACATTGTCCATGCAGAACTTATTATTCAGGTTTGACAGAGGCTTCGATTTCATATAAAAATGTCAGTCACATCGAAGTTTTGGCCCGTCAAGAATCGTTGCCATAAATATCATGGCAGCAGCAGGATGTGAATGACTCCTCTTTCTGCTATACCATATCTCTGCATTCGAATATGTGCAGTGGATTATTGCCCACAGATTCGCACAGATAAAACAGGCTGGATAAAGAGCAAAAAGTGACGATATTAGTAATATTGTGAAATACACCAGTCACTCCCTATAAAGAAATGTGATAAGCAGGGTTCGTGCCTGACGCCGACGTGCCTATCTCAAACTGTGAGTTGATATTTCCCATACTCTCAACAAATAACTAGTGAGAGTAAGCGTAAACGTCCTCATGCGAGGAAATTCTTGGTTGGGGATAGCTGAGGATGTTGTCGAGTGGCTGTGTGTTCTGAAATGTATTACACCTGTTCAAGAATGAACACATGTTCCCAAGAATGTCAAGGAATCTTTATTGCTAGCTTTCATTGTCGATAGAAGATGGAGGCAATATTTTCCTTCTACACTTATAGTTGAAGTGAATGCGCTGTTGGTTGCATACTCTGGTGATGGGGATGCTATCATATTTACAGACGGTTAGTTGTTTGCCACAGGTGGCGTACTTGGGCATCTCGGCGCGTTGTATCGATTGATTAATTCAGTAGTCCCGTGGTATTTTCTTGACAACTACTTTTAGTCCAGTAATGGATGTGCAGGCTGTGATCATCTAGATACAAGCATAGGCAGTGGTTTGACTCATTAGTCTAGGGGCCAGTCTACAGCTATTATTTCGTGCCAGGTCAAGCCGGGGTTCGAGGACAAGGCAAAGGCAAACGGCCTGGTTGGTTCTGTGAGTATTGTGGCGGATCCAGCAATGGGCCAAGCAGACATGATAAGTGCCATTAGATATCTCAACAAGGCTGATGATTTCTATGACCTGGCTTAGACAGCGAGCCTCTTCAGGGTGACATCGGTATCAACAAAGGGGTTGCGAGCTTTGAAAGCATCGAACGTGACACAAGAGTAGTGATGAACCAACAAAGAACTGGAATGATGAATAGACATACATCAGTAGGAATACCTAGAGGATATCTCAAAACTTATGGACTTGCCCTGAGCACGGTGATGGCAGTCAGTTTTCATAATGTGATAATTTGACTGTAAAAACTGATCACACACACACACACACACACACACACACACACACACACTCACTCACACACACACACGGGGTAGGGTTATATAATATTACTTACCTGGCAACTTGTTCACTGGGGAGACCACCAGAGACTGGAACCATCCTAAAGATGCCATTATATATTATATTATATTATATTATATTATAATATATTATATTATATTATATTATATTATATTATATTATATTGTGTTGTGTTGTGTTGTGTTGTGTTGTATTGTATTGTATTGTAATGTATTACACCAGGTGTTTGTAAAGTCTCACTACACTTTGCATGTGGGTCACATATGAATATATATAAATATGAATATATATACCGTAAAGATTAGTCTTAAGTCAGGTCTTAGTCAGATATGACTGAGCTACCGTATGACAGTAGACGGTACTACCTGCTTTCTGTCAGCGCCGAATGTTGGGCGGCGCTTACCAAACCCGACACCTCACATTGTGCCAACGGCTTCGGGCGGAAGAGCGCAATTGGGAGTGTACTAGCCTTATCCTGGTGCGAGGAAATGCAACCCAAAGACAAAATAAGTCATGGCAGGGCAGACCAGGCCCTAAGCCTTGGTTGGCAGCTGGTCTAGGATCGAAGCTCCGACAGGCGGACAGTTAGAGCATTGCTTTGCTGATCCGGCAGCTTCTGCAGCTTGTCTTGTTCCAGATTATAGGTGTCAACTTTCCTCTGGAGTGAACTAGGCAGGCCGAGAGAGGGATCATGCTGCATGGGCAACACATGGTTTCTTTATTTTAGCCCAGGCTTTGTGCTATGGAGAGGCAATAACTCCATCCCTGGTCTTAACCGGTCTCGGAATCAAAGCGAGAGGCAACTGTTACGGGTTATAAGTCCTTGTCAGTTGGCGTAGACATGGGGCGCCACGCGTTGCCTCTGACGGTGGGAGACACCTACAGGTGTCACTGATCAGCTACCGCCCGCCTCAAGCTGGGCAGCCCCCAGCCAATTGGGTGCTGATCCGCCACAGCCTGCCTGCTTCAATGGGTGCTTGGGGCTAGGACAAAATCTGAATCGCAGGCTGTAAAACCAATGCACCAGGTACTAATAAAAAGAATAGAAACCTCAAGCTACGGCTTGCAACCTGGAACGTGAGAACCATGTGTCCAGGATTTTCCACTGACTTGACAAATATTGACGATGTGAGAAAAACGGCTGTGATTGATGCTGAACTCGATCGTCTTAACATTGATATTGCTGGCCTGCAGGAGACTCGCCTCGCTGAGGAAGGGTCACTCACGGGAAAACAATTACACCTTTTTTGGAAGGGAAGAAGGCAGGCAGAAAAAAGGCAACATGGTGTGGGCTTTGCAGTAAAGAATTCGCTACTGGGAATGATTGATATCCCAGCTGGAGGTAATGAAAGATTATTATCACTGCGCTTGGCAACCTCCTGTGGATTTGCCACCATTCTCACTGCATATGCACCGACACTCGCTTCCTCTGATGATGTGAAGGATATTTTCTATGAGCAGCTAGACTCTGCGATCAAGGCAGTTCCAAAATCCGACTACATTTATATGCTCGGTGATTTCAATGCTCGTGTGGGCAAGGACTCGAGTTCATGGCCAGTGTGCCTTGGAAAATACAACATCGGTCGCATGAATGATAATGGGCAAAGGCTGCTGGAGCATTGCACTAGAAATGACCTATGTATTACAAACTCCTTTTTTAAAACAAAAGAGATGCATAAGGTCACATGGAAACATCCAAGATCCGGCCATTGGCATCAGCTGGACTTCATTATCACACGGAGACAACATCTGAACCATACATCATTAACTCGAAGTTACCACAGTGCTGACTGTGATAGAGATCATTCTTTGGTTGTTGCAAGGGTTAGACTGAGACCAAAGAGAATCTACACAGCTAAACACAAGTCTAGCCTCAGGATTAATATTACTAACACTCACGATCCTGGAAAGTGCTTTGAATTTCAACAGCAACTTGAAGACGCTTTCAATGATACATCAGAAAATTGTATAGTAAATGATAAATGGAGTAAACTTAAGAAAACTATTTATAAAACAGCGGTAGGGGTTTACGGCACTGTGGATCATAAGAGACAGGACTGGTTTGCGGCAAACAGACAGATACTGCAGCCCTTGATTGATAAAAAGAAGATAGCTCTCTTAAGAAACAAGGAAAGACCAACGCGTAACACTCTGAGTGAGCTGAAGCAAGCAAGGAAGGATGTACAAAAGGCTGCCAGGCAGTGTGCGAATGACTATTGGATCAAGTTATGTGAGTCCATTCAAATCACAAGTGATAAGGGAAACATCAGAAGCATGTATGAAGGGATAAAGAAAGCCAGTGGTCCAATGATCAAAAGAAGTGCACCGCTGAAAACCTTGACTGGAGAAATCATCACTGATAAGAAACAGCAGATGGATAGATGGGTCGAGCACTATTTAGAGCTTTACTCAAGTGAGACCAAGCTAGCGGATGATGCCCTCAACGCCATAGAGGCCCTGCCAACTCTTGACCACCTGGACACACTTCCCACTATAACAGAAGTTAAGTGTGCTATAAATGAGCTTGCATCTGGCAAGGCTCCAGGTAAGGATGGGATTCCAATAGAGGTGATCAGGAGTGGGCAAGACACACTCGCTCTACAGATCCAACAGCTAATAGAGCTATGCTGGCGAGAAGGACAAGTCCCACAGGATTTCAAAGATTCAAACATCATAACGCTGTACAAGAACAAGGGAGATCGGAGCGACTGTAACAACTATAGGGGTATCTCACTTCTGTGTATTGTTGGGAAAGTATTTGCCAGAATTGTCCTGCACAGACTTCAAGTCCTGGGAGATCAAGTCTACCCCGAATCACAGTGTGGCTTCCGTCAGAACCGGTCTACCATTGATATGATATTCTCATTGCGACAGATGCAAGAAAAATGCCGGGAACAAAATCAGCCACTGTTTATTGCCTTCATCGACCTCACAAAGGCATTCGATTTGGTCAGTCGTGAGGGTCTGTTCAAAGCACTAAAGAAGATTGGCTGCCCACCAACTCTTCTGTCCATTGTGGAATCGTTCCACACAGGCATGAAGGGTATAATCAAGTTTGATGGCTCAACTTCAGAAGAGTTTGAAATCAAGAGTGGAGTTAAGCAAGGCTGTGTGCTATCCCCCACCCTCTTTGGGATATACTTTTCACTTCTACTGAAATATGCCTTTCGTGATCAGGATGATGGTATATACATTCACTCACGCTCAGATGGTGGCCTCTATAATGCTCAGAGATTGAAGGCCAAGACCAAAATTAGCAGGGTACTAATCAGAGAGTTGCTTTTTGCGGATGATGCTGCGATTACGACCCACTCTGAGGAAGAATTACAACATCTACTATCTGCATTCTCCAATGCTTGTTCTGAATTTGGTTTAACAATTAACAAAAAGAAGACACAGATTATGTCACAAGGTGCACATGGTGTACCATCAATCTTTATTGACGACGCCGAACTGGAGATAGTAGACCATTTTACATATCTAGGATCAGAGGTAAATAGCAAAGTTATCCCTCGATCAGGAAATCAACATCAGGATTGGCAAGGCAGCAACAACAATGAACATGTTAGCAAAAAGAGTCTGGGAGAACAGGAAGCTTACTGCCAAAACAAAAGTCCTCGTCTACCAAGCCTGTGTCCTTAGTACTCTTCTTTATGGCAGTGAAACCTGGACAACTTACTCACGCCAAGAGAAACGTTTAAACAGCTTTCATATGCGGTGTCTGCGAAGAATACTTGGTATTAAGTGGCAAGACAAAATCACAAATACTGAAGTATTGGAAAGATCAGGTTGTGTGACGGTGTATTCCATGCTCAGTCTTCGTAGACTTAGATGGATAGGACACGTTAGGAGGATGGGTGATGGTAGAATACCAAAGGACATCTTTTTTGGTGAATTACAGACGGGTAGGAGATCTCAGGGTCGGCCTCTACTACGATACAAAGATGTATGTAAGCGGGACAAGATTGATACAGGTATTGATAATGCACATTGGGAGCGCGTCGCCGCTGAACGTGTTGCATGGAGGGCAACTATCAGAAACGGAATAAAGACAAAGGAGAAAATGATTGCAGATAAAGCACACACAGAGCATGAGAGACGTAAGATGGTGCAAAATGGTGGAAATGGCCATGTTTTCACATGCACCTACTGTGGGCAAACATATGCAGCAAGAATTGGCCTTACCAGCCACACTCGCCACCGCCATGGATCGTAGTTATTAAGCCTTTTTAAAGCACAATGTACCAAACTATCGTCTGTCAAGACGAACAGGTGCCAATGCATGTATATACTAGCTGACCCGGCCCGGCTTCGCCCAGGCCCTGGAGGGGATCTATCTATCTATCAGTCTGTCTGTCTGCTTGTTTGTCTGTCTGTCTGTCTGGCTGACCCGGCACGGCTTCACCCAGTCCCTGGTGGGGAGCATCTCATTTAATTCATATAAGTAGTCATATAAGCTCTCCCGTTCCCGACTATCTGTCTGTCTGTCTATCTGTCTGTCTGTCTGTCTGTCCCGGCCCGGCTTCACCCAGTCCCTGGTGGGGAGCATCTCATTTAATTCATATACGTAGTCATATAAGCTCTCCCGTTCCCGACTGTCTGTCTGTCTATCTGTCTGTCTGTCTGACCCGGCCCGGCTTCACCCAGTCCCTGGTGGGGAGCATGTCATTTAATTCATATAAGTAGTCAAATAAGCTCCCGTTCCCGACTGTCTGTCTATCTATCTGACCCGGCGTGGTTTCGCCCAGCTCCTGGCGCACAGTAACTTAAAAGAATGTCCTTCCACACACCATTCATTATTTTTAATGAAAACTGTTATTAATCACCGACATGACAGTTGATAAGTTCTTTAAGCAGAAAAAGATGGGTTACAATGTTATGCATTATGCATTATTTTTATGAAAACTTTGAAAATGCCTTAAAGATTATATCATTATTTATTATAACTCATATGCCTGAAAATAACTATAGACAAAGAGTTTAACAATAGTGCAAGTAAGTCCAACAATATGACTATAAAGTATATAGTAAATGTTATTAAAAGTTATGCCCCTTGAAATAACTTTTCTAGAGTGAAGTCCCCCTGCTATATAGAAATTATATAATGAAAAATGAAAAAGTAAATGTTATTAAATAAGTAGAAGATTTTACACTAAGAAACTATTATAGTCGGTTGCACAGGTATGAAAGGAAGAAGTGTAGAAAATTTCAACTCAATCGGATGTACCGTTATCGAACGCATCCAATACATAGCTAACCACAAACACACAAAACCACAAAACCACATACACTCTGTTTTATATATATATATATATATATACTAGCTGACAAGCCCGGCTTCGCCCAGTCCCTGGTGGGGAGCATCTCATTTATTCATGTAAGTAGTCATATAAGTTCTCGTTCCCGTTCCCGACTATCTGTCTGTCTGTCTGTCTGTCTGACCCGGCATCGCCCAGCTCCTGGTGTGGAGCATCTCATTTAATTCATATAAGTAGTCATATATGCTCCCGTTCCCGTTCCCGACTATCTATCTGTCTGTCTATCTGTCTGTCTGTCTGTCTGTCTGACCCGGCCCGGCTTCGCCCAGTCCCTTGTGGGGAGCATCTCATTTAATTCATATAAGTAGTCATATAAGCTCCCGTTCCCGTTCCCGACTGTCTGTCTGTCTGTCTGTCTGTCTGTCTGTCTATCTATCTATCTATCTGTCTGTCTGTCTGTCTATCTGTCTGTCTGTCTGTCTGTCTGTCTGACCCTGCCCGGCATTGCCTAGCTCCCGGTGTGGAGCATCTCATTTAATTCATATAAGTAGTCATATAAGCTCCCGTTCCCGTTCCCAACTATCTATCTATCTGTCTGTCTGTCTGTCGGTCTGTCTGTCTGACCCGGCCCGGCTTCGCCCAGCCCCTGATAGGGAGCATCTCATTTAATTCATATAAGTTCCCGTTCCCGACTGTCTGTCTGTCTGTCTGTCTGTCTGTCTGTCTGTCTGTCTGTCTGTCTGTCTGTCTGTCTGTCTGTCCCTCCCTCTCTGTCTGTCTGTCTGTCTGCTTGTCTGTCTAATCATTTATTGGTTGAGGTTAGAACAACCTTAGATAAACGAAGACCAACTTACAAAAAGCATTAGAAAGAGCACTTGAAAGATCTTTACATATTCCCCCAAAAATTAATTGGGTAAATGGAGCGGCGGAAGCAGCAGCAGAAGAAGAAGAAAAAGGAGGAGTAGGAGGAGGGAGGAGGAAGAGGGTGGAGGAGGGAGGAGGAGGGAGGAAGAGATAGGCGGAGAGAGGAGGAGGAGGGAGGAATAGGAGGGAGGAGGAGGGATTAGGAGGAGGAGGGGGAAAGAGGAGAAGGAAGAGTAGGGAGGATAGGGAAGGAGGAGGATGGAGAAGGAGGAGGAAGAGGGAGGAGGGGGAGAAGGAGGAGGTAGAAGGAGGGAGGGGGAGAACGGAGGAGGGGGGAGGAGAAGGAGGGAGAGGGAGAAGGAGGGAGGAGGAAAAGAGAGGAGGAGGAGGGAGGAGGTGGAGGGAGAAGGAGGAGGGAGGAAGAGGTCGAAGGAGAGGGGAGAAGGAGGGGAAGGAGGAGGAGGAGGAAGAGATAGGCGGAGAGAGGGGGAGGAGGAGGAGAGGGAGGAGGAGGAGGTATTAGGAGGAGGGAGAAGGAGGATGGAGGAGGGAGGAGGAGGGAGAGGGGGAGGAGGAGGGACGAGGAGGAGGGGGAGGGAGGAGGAGAACGCAGGAGGACGAGGGAGGAAGAGGAGGGAGGAGAGAGGAGGAGGGAGGAGGTGGAGGGAGAAGGAGGAGGGAGGAAGGAGTAGGAAGGAGGGAGGATGACGGAGGGGAGGAGGCGGAAGAATAAGAGGCGTTAGGAGGGAGAAGATGGAGGAGGAATGATGTTGAGGACGGAGGAGGAGTTAGAGGAGGCGGAGGAGGAAAAGGAGGATGGGGGGGGAGGAGGAGGAGGGGGGAGGTGGGGGGGAGAAGAGGGAGGGGGAGGGGAGGGGGGAAAAGGGAGGGGAGGAGGAGGGGGGGGGGGAGGAGGGAGGGGGAGGGGGGGGAGGAAAGGGGGGGGGGGAAGGGAGGGGGGTAGGAGGAGGAGGGGGAGGAGGGGGGGGAGGGGGAGGAAAAGGGAGGGAGAGGAGGGAGGAAAGAAGGAAAATAGGAAGAAGAAGAATTGGGCGGGGAAGGGAGGAAAAGAAAAAGGATTGGGCTTATGCCGGGGAGGGCAAAAACAGACAGACAGACAGAAGAAGACGACAGACAGAAGAAGTGGGAACGGGAACGGGAGCTTATATGACTACTTATATGATTAAAAGAGATGCTCCCCACCAGGGGCTGGGGGAAGGGGGAGGGAAAAAGGGAAAAAGAGGGGAGGAAAAGGGGAAGGGGGAAAAAGAGAAGGCGGGAAGGGAAGGGAGGAAGGAAAGGGGGTTAGGAGGGGAATGGGAAGAAAAAGGAGGAGGAGGAAGAGGGGAGGAGAAGAGGGGGAGGAGGAAAGGGGGAGGAGGGGGGAAGGAAAAGGGGAGGAAAAGGGGAAAAAAGAGGGAAGGGGGAGGGGAAAAGGGGGAGGGGGAAAAGGAGGAGGAAGGGAAAAAGGGGGAAAAGGAGGGGGGGAGAAGAGGAGGGGGGAAGAGGGAAAGGGGGAGGGGAAAAGGGGGAGGGGGGAGAGGAGGGGGGGAGGAAGGAGAGGGGGGAGGGGGAGGGAAAAGGGGAGGAGGAGGGAGGGAGGGGAGAAGGGGGGGGGGAGGGGGGAGGAAAAAGGAGGGGGGAGGAAAGAAGGGGGGGAGGGGAGGGAAAAGGGGGAGGAGAGGAGGAGGAGAGGGAGGAAAGGAGGGAGGGGAGGAAAGGAGGGGGGGGGGGAAAGAAAGGAAAAAGGGGGGAGGAGGAGGAAGAGGGAGGAGGGGGGAGGGGAGGGGAGGAAGGGGGGGGGGAAGGGAGGAGGAAAGGGGGGGAAAGGGGAGGGGGAGGGAGGAGGGGAAGGGGGAGGAGGAGGGGGGAGGGAAAAAAGGAAGGGGGAAAGGGGAAAAGGAAGGGGGGGAGGGGGGAAAGGGGAGGAGGAGAAGGAGGAGGAGGGGGAGGGGGAGGGGAGGGGGAGGGGGGAAGAGGGAAAGGGGAGGGAGGGGAGGAAAAAGGAGGGGGGAGGGGGGGGAATGATGAAGAGGGAAGGGGAGGAGGAAGGGTGTGGAGGAGGGATGGGATGAAGGAGGAGGGGAAAGTAGAGGGGGGAAAGGAGGAGGGAAAGGGGAAAAGGAG
>JACEFZ010022828.1:0-31784 GCA_014155875.1 Cepaea nemoralis
AAATCTTTTTTCCCTCCCCCCCAAAGGAGACCTTTCCAAAACTTAGGTTCCCCCGTTTGGAAACGTTTTCACAAACCGGGTTTTCCTTTTTAAAAGGGCAAAAGCGATTTTCCCAAATTTCGGGGGGCACTGGGACTGTTTTACCACCTTTTGATGACGCCCACACAGTGAATCTTTGGTGCTGACATTCCACGTAATACATTTGCTGTTTGAGGTGTTCATCTGCAATAACTCTCAGTCGACAAAAAAAGCAAACATGTAATATGTGTTATCTTACTTTTTTTTCTACAAGAATTTGGTGACAAAACATATCTGTGTCTTACCCATCTTTAGCTGTTGTTGATGACTTGACAAGTTTTACGTTCAGTAGTTTGCCATTATTTTCTAAACGACCGGCACCCATACATTTTCGTAAAACATCCAGCGCAACGCAGTCTGCTGCCAAATTGCACTAAACTGTGTTTCGAACCCCGGTGTACGGGATTACGAACCGCGTCAGTAAAACCGTTCGCCACGGAGTCCGGCAACATATGTACTACTAGTATCTTATACATATCATTGTGACGCAGCTTGTAAAACGTTCCATACTCACTGCCAAGCCGTTTTCGATTGATCTAGACCTGAAATACGTCCTCTGGTAGTTTCATGACCAGACCTGCCTACTATGTTGTCCAAACCTAGATGACCTTTCTCGTCTGATTTAGTGTTATACTACCAGGTGTTTGTAAAGTCTCACTACACTTTGTATGTAGAACAAATTTGAACAATGAAGTACATGATGTCATCCAAAAATGTGCTCCACAGTTCACCGTGAATCAGTATGCAGCGAATGGCTGTCGTCTGCTGGAGTAATTATTTGCGCCACTAACAACTGTTATAATGAATACTTCATTGGTACTTTCCTGCGTCCCCCAAAGCACCGTTGTATCATAGCGGTGACTATTGTAAGTAATTTAATGCATGTTTTATCACATTTTTTATGACACCATATACTTAATTTTTCAAATTGTTCCAAATACAAAGTGTAGTGAGACTTTACAAACACCCGCTATTACATTTTCATATTGTGTAGGTTCTGTGAATTGAGAATCATGACGGAAAGAAAGCAAGAGAAGGCAGAAAGATAGATATTTGGATGGCTAGGCAATATGGAATAACCGGGTCAAGAACACCGACTTGACTCAAGAATGGTGATCGTGTAGTCTCCGTGGTGAAGCGATAATGACACAGTCGGCATCATCATCTCCGGCGTTAACAATCGTGGGCGGTCATAGTTGCCATTTCACGTGATCACCAAAGGTTTAACTGATTAAATGCCATGAGATGATTAATCGTCTTAAGCGACTTCTAGCATCTGCCGAGGGCTTATGAACAGTAGTTCCTCTTAAGCAACGATCTTTAATTTGATATATAATATACATGTCTGCTACCATAGTAACAACTGACTATCCCTAGAACTACCATGGGGTTCAAATGAACCCCAGTGTCAATTTTCGGGTCTGTTGTTGTATCCATCCATCATGTGTCATGACGGTAAGCGTGGGCGGTCATGCTCTGCCATCACACTCGATCACCAGAGTCGTGGATCAGTTCCGTGTTCCGTGTCGTTGTATAAGCATCCGTAATACTCAGATGTCTCGTCGCCTAGTTTACTGGACGCATCTAGATAAAGATGATATTATCACCAAGTTCTGGCATTACCTCTTTCCAGTGTATAAGGTTGTACATACTCATAACATGCACACATTTCATATTCATTATCAAAATAATAGAATATTAAGCATCACTGTATTAGGAGATTATTAATAAGCACATTGTATTAGGAGATAACAAAAATAGTGAAGATCTTGGGAGATCTTCTCATTAATCAGTTATCAGTTATTTTATAACTTTATCAGTTATCAGATAACTGATAACTGATTAGGGTATAATAAGCGAAGGGAGATAATAAAGTAAAATAGTTATTTTAATTTTGTTTTCTTATATTCTATTATAGACCCTTCCCCCGTCTTTTAAAATGTATGTTCCCCATTGTGGTGTTCGTTGTAAGGTATGTACACTGTGTGCGTGTTCAGTATATCTCACTTTTTCGCAGGAGTTACACGTGCCTAACCAGTGGGGGAGGGGGGAGGGACGTAGCACCAATATCATTAGATATGCGGATGAAACAGTGTTGATTGCAGACAATTAGCAGGATTAGCAACGTTTAGTAGATGCGGTTGTTGCACGTAATGAACAACCAGGGTTAGAATCAAATTGTAAGAAGACAGAAATTATGGTCGTCACTAGGAAGAAGGAAGTACCACAATGTAATATAAAGGTGATTGTGAAAATTCTTAAGCAAGTGAGTTGGTACAACTATCTCAGAAGTCATAACATCTAATGGGAGGTGCCTTGACGAGATTAGAACAAGAATCACCATGGCGAAGGTTGCCTTTTGCCAGACGGAAAACACACTGAACAATACAAAGATTGCAACGAGAAATAGTGTTCAAGAGCTTCATAGAACCTATTCTTTTGTATGGATGTGAAGCGTGGATAATTAGCAGACAAGCTGTAAAAGAAAAACATATAATGGCTGTGGAAATGTGGTTTCTGGTGAAAATGTAAAGAATGCCATGGACAGACAGAAAACCAATGATCACGTCCTACAAGAAACAAAGAAAAACCATAAACTGTTTAGAGAAATTAGACGTAGACAGTCACAATTTTTGGACACATTATGAGAAGAAATGAATTCGAGATCGTATTGACAACTGGCAAGATCGAGGTTAAAAAAAGGAGAGACAGGCAGAGAAGTAAATACCTGGATGGCTTGGGCACGTGGTATGGTCGAGTCAAAACCACAGAGCTGATGTACGACTCTGGTGATCGCGTGAGATGGCGAAACATGACCGCCCAAGCATATCAGCTTGACACATGAAGATGATGATTGTACACTGTTCTCCATAGTTATCTTTTTAGTCCTTTATGTTAAAAAAAAAACAAAATCATTATTTTTGTATGTCTTTTGCAGGACGTTGGAATGAACTCCAACACCAGGCTGAATCTGTATAGACATTTACATTCAGCAGGTTACCATTGTGTTCTGAACGGGAAGTCAATGTTGAAGACCGACTAGTCCGTGTACTGAACGATTCCCACACCCCGCCATCAGGGCACTGGAAGTTCAAGCGCAAGCGTTTTATTCCCATTTGGTCACGCAGACTGCCATGTTTTTATACATCTCCAAAACTTTTCATTTTCTTTAAACACAGAAGCCATAAACAATATGCGACACGATTTATTGCCTGGCATATTTACCCGCATCTCGTCTCGTCACGTGACGAGAGGCATCAAAATATACCTGCCAATCATCTCATCTCATCTCATCATGTTCCTCTTGTACCTTGCGGTGTCGAGGTGAAGTATAAACTTCGTGAGAGTGCCCGGTTATGGGCTTCGTATATCGACATTCCCATGGATTCTGTTATTCCCTCAGTCCAACGTTTACGTGGTCGGCCTCTTCCTCTGTTTCCATCTGGTCTGTACATCATTGCTTGTTGTGGCATGCTGTTGACTGGTAGCCTACTTGCATGGCCAAACCATTTGACTTGCTGCTTTCTAATAAAATCTAGAGCAGCTTTAACCCCTACTTTAGTCCTGATTTCTTCATTTCTGATCTTATCTCTTCTTGATACGTTGAGTATTCTTCTCAGAAACCTCATTTCTGTTGTTGTGATTTTTCTTTTCTCTTTTTCTGTCATTGTCCAGGTTTGGCATTGGTAGCACAGAGTTGGTAGGAAGATTGTGTTGTAAAGTGCTTTCTTAGTAGTTATTGATACATGTTTGTTCTTTAGTATTGGTGCCATTTGTCCAATGAGTTGATTTGCCTTATTGCACCTATTTTCGATCTCGTCTTCTGATCTGCCATTTGATGATATTATACTTCCTAGGTACTTGAAGCTCTTTACTTGTTTCAAGGGATGTTCGTTTAGGTGAATTGTTGCTGTTTGTTCTTCTTTAGTTATAGTCATTACCTCTGTTTTGCCTGCGCTAATTTTCATGTTATGTTCCCTACACATTTCGTTTAGACTATTCATGTGGTCTTGTAATTCAGCTTCTGATTTTGCTATTAGTGCTTGGTCGTCCGCAAACAGGAGTTCTCTAATGGTTAGATTTGCAGATGTTCTTCTTCTGTGTTCTCGTCATACGGTATTCTTGCTGTCTCTGCTTGGCTGGTTTCTTTACATATGTTGTCTATATATGTTATGAACAAGAGAGGGGACAGGACACAACCTTGTCGTACTCCAGATCTTATGATGAAGGGTTCTGAGTGTTCTCCAGTTGCTCTCACTATGCATTCACTGTTGTTGTATAAACTTCTGCATAGGTTTGTTAGATGTGTACTCACTCCATATTGTTTAAGGATTTCCCACAGCTTGTTTCTATCTACCCTATCAAATGCCTTTTCTTGGTCGACAAAGGCTAAGTAGAGTGTTTCATTGAATTCAATTGATTTTTCTATAGTTGTCTAAGAGCAAAAAATGGCGGTCTGTGCATCCTTTGTTTTTCCTAAATCCAAGCTGCGTTTCGCTTAGCTGGGTTCTAAAG
Source organism: Cepaea nemoralis (assembly GCA_014155875.1). Taxonomy (NCBI): domain Eukaryota; kingdom Metazoa; phylum Mollusca; class Gastropoda; order Stylommatophora; family Helicidae; genus Cepaea; species Cepaea nemoralis. Next base: position 4,594 of record JACEFZ010022828.1, read on the forward strand.
TAGTTCGTAATCTTTTTTCAAGAATTTTGCAAAATATTTTCCCAGTATGACTCAACAGTGAAAATGCCTCTGTATTGTGTGCAATCTCTTTTGCTGCCTTTGTTTTCCAAATTGGGATAATTATGGCGTTTCCCCAGTCTCGTGGTGTCTGTTGTTCTACCCAAACATGGTTGAATAGTCTATGTAGCCAAGCTGTTCCTACTTCCCTTGCTGCTTTAATTAGTTCATTTGGTATTTCATCCTGTCCTGGTGATTTGTTTAATGGGGCTAATCTGATGGCTTCTATAATTTCTTCTTTTAGTATGTCTGGTTCTAGTTCCTCGGTGACATCTGTGTAGGTCTCTTGAATTCCTGTGACATCTGATGGGATGTTGAGAAGTTGTTCGAAATACTGCTTCCATCTTATTAGGATCTGTTTTTGTTCACTTATTGGTTCTCCATTTTCGCTGTTAATTATTTCAGTTGGGTCAAAGGGTTCTCCTCTGGTTCGCATTGCACTTATCTTTTTGTAGAAGTTTCTGGTTGCCTCCTTGTAGTTTTTATTTAGGGTTTCTCCATACTCTTCCCAGTCTTTTTGTTTTTCCCTCTTTACTATTCTACTCACATGTCTTCTCGCTATTCTGTATTCTCTGTAATCACATTCCTGTTTGCTCTTCAACCACTTTTTATATTTTTCTTTTTTTTCTTTTACCGCTTTCTTTACTTCTGCGTTCCACTAACTTGTTATTTTCTTTATCCGTGTTTTGCGTTTTTTCGTGGTTCCGCATGTTATTTTTGCAGTATTTAAAATGCTTGATTTGAACATCTCCCATTCTTCTTCCACTGTTTTCTTTCCGTAGGTAATTTTACAAAGAGTTCAGTTAGTTCTTTCTCATAATTTTCCCTTACTGCCTCGCCTTTAAGGTTTTTTAAGTTTACTGATTCGCATGGCATGTATTTTCCTGCTCTTTGTTTTCTTCTTCTAATGGTTCTTATTGTGGAAACGACTGCTTTATGATCTGTGTTTATACTGAAATTGGGCAACTGCTCTTGCATCTAATATATTTCTCTTTCTGTTATTTCTTGTTAATATAAAATCAATTTGGCTTTTAGTATCTAGATTGTTCCATTTATACCAGGTGTATACTTGCGAATCTTTATGTTTATAGAATGTGTTTGTTATATAGAGGTCGTGTTGGCTGCAAAGCTCTATCAGTCTACTTCCGTTATCATTCCTTTCATTTTGCTGATCTCCAAATGCTCCCAGGTGTTTTTCTATGCCCACTCTGTTATGTCCTAGTCTTGCATTGAAGTCTCCCATAACTATGATGTTGTCCTGCTTATCTATTTTGTTTAGCACATCATGTATGTCTTCGTAGAAGTCCTCGCATTCTTGCTCATTATTGTTTGCATTACATGGTGCGTATATCTGTACATATGTTGTGATTGTTTGTTCTTTTATTCTCACTGTTATGATTCTTTCTGATATATATTTTATTTCTAGTATTCCTCTTGCTAGCCGTGGTTCGATGACTATTCCCACACCGTGTCTTGCCCTTTCTTGCTGTTCTACTCCAGAGTAAACAAACGTGTAACTGCGGTGGAGCTCCTTGCATCCTTTCCCTTTTGTTCTGGTGTCCGCTATTCCCATCAGACCAATATTCCTCTTCTCCATTGTTTCTATAAGCTCTTCTTCTTTACTATTGAAACCACAGACGTTCATTGTGCCTATTTTTTGAATCGCTGATCTATCTCGTAGTCCATTAACATTGCCGGGTCGATAGCCGTTTGGGTCAGTCCGTTTATACTTCTTGGTTTTTCTACGAGCAGTATGAAGATCCCCTGCCGGCTTGCTAGGCCAGTCGCAGGTTTAGGACACTAATCTGACCACAGGGAGTCCATCCCCTATGGCGAGCCATAGCCCCGTTAGCCCATGACCTCGCGGTCATGGTTGCCCGGTCTGCACCACTTGGAGGTGGGGGTTGACTTGTGTAGTCTGCGGGTCATCGGCAGGCTACTAATTTTCGCTCTTCACCCCTCCTGGGAGAGGCTAGCCGATCCTAACCCTGCTGGCTGCAGGGCCAGGCGCATTCCACACCTTACACACCTGCCAATCAATAGTGCAATTTATTGTTTGTGGCTTTTGTGTTAAAATTCACTAAGAGAATACATTATTTTGACTTTCATTTCCACATTATTGTTTGTCTTAATAGTTAATCTTTTACAATTCTGAGTACTTCTTGGATAGATATGTTTGTTCACTGTTCCATTCAATTAAATTAAAATATACATTTTGTACGAATCTTCTTCTTCTGATAATCCATGCTGTATGCTGTTGGTGACCATGTATGTACACAGTCTTTTGTCTAGTGTACCGCCACCCATTTCGATTTAAGACGTTCCTCCATGCCATGATGTCAAACTGTCCAGCATCTACTCTCTTGTTCTCCTCCTGGCTTTCCTCCATTCAACTTTCTGGTTGTGACAACATGCCCTAGTTTTCCACTTCTCATGGCATGCCCAAAGAATGTGAACTGTCCTCTTCTGATGCGAGTTGTTAGTTCTCTTTGTGAGTCTGTCTGAACAACACCTAGAGTAGCACAGCGGTCGGGGCATCTTGCAGTCTGTGCTATACATTAACTGTGTGAAACTATTTATATGATGATGATGATGATGATGATGATGATGATGATGATGATGATGACATGATAACAAATGTGACGACGACAACAACAACAATAATAACAACACCAAAAATATCAATAACAACAATGACAATAACAACAGTAATAATACATGCAGCAATAATAACATACCAAGAAACACAAATAATAACAACGGGAGTATAATAATAACAGTATCAAGAATAACAATAACAGCAACATCAACAGCAAAAATAACAACATTCACAACAATAATAATATATCATGTATATAATAATAATAACAGTCACAGCAACAGCAATAATAATAACAACAATAACAACACCATACATATAATATGCGGATGTGTCTGGGTGAAGGTGTAATACATTTTAAAATGTAGACTTAATCTCTGACCCGTAAATTATATACCGCATATAAACAAACACTGAAATTTGCTGTACAATCTCCAGAACAAAAATATTTTTTGTTGGGTGGACATAATGATAAGGTTATATGCTAAATCTCATCATTTTCCCTCAGTTGGTTACTGAGATATGGAATTTTATATTGGGGCAGACAAAAGTAAACAGACTATTGTCGCTAATGTTTGCCTTAACGCCGCAGTTATGTTTGATCCTAGCAAAGACATGCCACCGTTTGAGGTGTTCAGCTGCATTAACAATCAGTCGCCGAATATAACATATTTTACCTTAGTTTTCTTAATAATACGAGAATTTGGTTACTGCTAGGATGCGACTGGGCTATGGGTTGGCCGATTTAATGGCAAACTTTCGTGAACACTTCTTCTTTCTTGCTGCTCGCGTCCAATAAGGGATATGATTAATTCTTCTCTTCTTCTCCAGTCGGCATCATGGTCGTTTCTCAGCACTTAACTTTGCTGATGATTAATTAATGTTCTACACACGTTTCACCAACTCACAACAGTACTAGGTATAACTCGAACAGTAGTGAACTCGAACAGTAGTCGACTCAAACGCCAGTTGTAGTTTTATACGTGTATTGGGCTACAAAAACTACGATGAACACCATCACTATAACACTCAGATATTCGACACTAGACTTCATAATATTCTCCTAACACAAACTAGCTCTTTAAAAGAGTGGCGCAGTGTTGGCCATTACTCTATCTGAACGTGGTCCGTACTCGACGAAACCCACGACTAGAATGCCCTATCCGGACCCCACTTCCTGTTGACCAGGGAAGTGATTTCCAACGGTTTCACGTTGTGTGAAAAGTATCCATGTCTCACGTTCCGGTGTTCACTTGCTGAACACTGCCATGACCTCTAATCTCTGACCTGGGTCATGGCTGAACTATGCCATGACGTCATCAGGGTCATGACAGTTACAAAACACACTCGTTTCTTACCCCTTATGTGGTCTGCTCATCACTGTCTCGGCATTAAGTCATAACTGTGACAAAACCTCCCTACTTATCATTTTCCGCCATCCACATTTGTGAGGTCCAAACCTACTTTGTTTTGGAACTGAATCTGCAGAAAGTCAAGGGGATTGAATTCATTGCAACGGGTTTTATCCCTTATAACCAAGTACTTTTGCACAGGGCGGGTTGAAGAATGCATCGCACAAAGTACGAATTATGCAACTCCGGCGACAAGTCCCGGGGTTTCTGTGTACGATGGAATCGAACCCACAACCTTCGGAGCGCGAGGCAGGTATCTTAATCACTTCTCTTGTCCTGTCTAGAACTTTCTCCCGTAAAATATATTTAAATGTCTCTCCATTGTAAGCCTCTTTCGCTGTCATGTGTAAACTACCTATCACATCTTGAATCCATCTACTTTGTGCATCGTCTCCCGTGCACACTATATGAGAGGAAACATTATTGATCGACGTATCATCAATAACATTTGATATGAGAGGAATAACCATTAAGGGACGCAGCATCAATAGCATTAGACATGCGGATAATACAGTGTTCCTTTGAGACCACTATAAGGATCTGCAACATTTAGTAGATGCAGTTGTCGCACATAATGAACAACTATGGTTAGAATTAAAGTGTATGAAGACACATATCATGCAATGTAATATACAGGTAAATGGGAATATTCTTAAACAGGTTAATTGGTACAACTATCTTGAAACAGTCATAACATCTGATGGGAGGTGCCATTAAGAGATTAGAACAAGAATCACCATTTCAAAGGTAGCCTTTACCCAGACGGAAAACATACTGACCAATAAAAAGATGTCAATTGCAACGGAAAAAAAGACTGTTGAGGTGCTATATAGAATCTGTACTTTTGTATGGATGTGAAGCGTGGATAATTACTAGACAAGCTGAAAACATCTATTGGCTGTAGAAATTTGGTTTCTGAGGAAAATGCAAAGATTACCATGGACAGACAGAAAAACCAATTACCAACTCCTACAAGAACCAAAAACCATAAATTGATTCGAGAAATTAGACTTAGTTAAAAAATTATTTGGGCACGTGTATTTTTATTGTAGTATGTTTTTATATTTTCGTTTGTAAATTTATGTTCACCATTGTGGATTTTGTTGTAAGATATGTACACTCAGTTTTTAGTATATCACTTTTTCGCAGGTGTTACACGTACCTAACTGTTTTTATGTTCTATTGTTACATCCTGCTGCATCCGTTACTTTTCCTAAGAATATAGCAACTCGTTTCAATGCGTGTAATGTATCTTAGATACTAATGTAGACACCTTTATAATATGAAAGGTATAGTATCAAGGGAAATAAATTTAAAAGAAAGTTTTATGCTACAAGGGAGACAAAAAACAATAATTTATTGGAGTATAAATGAAGACTGTGTAATGCAAATGGATAGTTTGAACAACATATAGCGTACAATTTAAGAAAGTATATTGCAACCCTGATGAAAAGCTGCTATAATAAATGTTAAGTATTTGGGATATCATAGACTGCCAGTATGTGACCACATGCAGTAGATAATATTACAAATTAAGGGCTACCTACTAATGGGATAATATATATTTATTGCAATAGCTGTTCAATTGTGTTGGGATGTGTGGTCAAATGGATATATATTTGGCAGGCACATATACATGTGCTTTATAATAATAGCAAATATGGTCGTAGAGACTTTCAATGGTGCGAAGAATAAGGTGATATCGATGTTCGTCTCTGATACACAAGTGGAGTACGACAGTCGCCGATGTTTGCCTTAACGCTGCAGTTGTATATGATCCTAACAAAGACAAGCCAAAATACCAGCCATGGTACACAACCTGTGGTGCTATTGACAGATGCAAAATCCGTAATAGATGCGCTCCTGTCTGGGAAATTGCCAGTTCTGAGGACACTACTTTCTGAACTTAGCAGTCAGCGTAAGATAACCATACAGTGGATACCATCCCACTGTGGAGTCCCCGGAAACGACAGAGCTGATCGATTGGCTAAGGAAGGAGCACAAGAAGAACAACCAGATGTGCCTTGTACATACCACCAAAAGAAAAGAATGATCAAATCAGTCATAAGGCCACCAAACCTTACTCAAGACGACTACCACTTTATGGACAGACCAGAACAGGTCATTCTTCTGCGCCTCAGAACAGGACACAATAGATTACGAAACCACATGTATACAAAATTCAAGCTTGGTGACTCAGCCATGTGCACATGTGGTTTGGCGTCGCAGACAGCAGAGCACATACTCCAGGATTGCCCAAACTACAACATATCCAGGCGAACCTTCTGGCCTAGAGAGACAACAGTGAAAGATAAACTCTATGGACCGCTAAATGAACTAAAACAGACTGTTAGATTCATACAAGAGACAACATTGCAGTTATAAACATATTTCAGGCGAACGAAAGAAGAAGAAGAGGTGTTCAGCTGCAATAACTCTCAGTCGCCGAAATGTAATATATATTATCTTGGTTTTCTGTATAATTAGAGCCATACAAGAAACCACAGATAAACCGCAAGATGAAAGCCAAGAGACCAAGCCTGAACCGCAAGCTACAGCCAGCAGACCAACCGCGACGCCTGAGGCAGACAAAGGGAAAACAGTGTCTCGCTGGACATCCGAAGAGAGCCGAGATGAGAGCCCCGATGACGACGCAGAGAGACCACGGGAATTTACCTTGGAGGAGCTACTAGCAGATGCAAGATTGGAGGAACTCAGGTGCCAGGAATTCAAAAGGTGTTGGGATGAAAGAGAAAAGAGGAAACCCAAGAAACTTAGGAGACCGGTAGACTACCCAGTTACATGCTATAAACATGATTTTGCCGACTACTCGTACTACATAGAAGACGGAGAGATCAAACCATGGCTGACCGCGGAGGAACAAATCGAAAGGCAGCAGACACTCAAACTCGAAAGTGAAAACAGCCGCAAGGAGGAAAATGGAAACGTCGAAAAGCGCCTACATAAACTACACAAAAAAGGCAGACAAAAAGACCAAATAAAAAGTCATTATAAGGACTGTACCCTGACGAGCCAGAAGCTTGCACCAACAAAGTGAACCACAAGAGCAGACGAGCACAAAGGATAGCCACCGAACGACCCCCCAACTGACGTCATAGACACAAACAGCATAACCAGTCCGGGATAGAACTCACAAGACAAGAATTAGGATGAATGAACCCACAAAAACCACGGACCTCAACAAATACCACAACTGAAGAGGCAAGCTGAACGAGGCCGAATTTGGAAGGTTTGTTTTGAAAATTGGAATTGGAATTGGAAAAATTAGAGAATTTGGTGACGAAACACACGCCTATCTTAACCCTTAGCTGATCTGCTCATCACGGTCTCGTCATTAAGTCATAACAGTTACAAAACCTCCCTACTTATCACTTTCAGCCATCCATTTTTGTTAGGTCCAAACCAATCTTTTTGTTTGGAACTGAATCTGTTAAAGGGCAAGATGATCGACATTCATCGCACCTGGTTTTATCCCATATGGCTCAGTATCTTTCCACAGGGCGGCTTGCTGAAAGCGTCGCACAAAGTACGAATAATCTCCAGGGATTCTCCGAGAAACCTGCACTCGTGAACCAAACGGCGTACGCCGGAATCAAACCCACAAGTTTCGGAGCGAGAGGCAGGTGGCAAAACACGTCGCAAGTCCTGTAAAGATCTTTACTTCCATAACAGTCTATTTTAATGTCTCTCCATTATAATCCTCTGTCGTTGTGATGTGTCACACATCTCGAAAACATTTAATTTTCTTTAACGCAGAAGACATAACCAATATGTGAGACCATTTTTGTCCTGGCATATATACGCGCATCTCGTATAGTCACTTGACGAGATGCAGCGAAATATGCCAGGCAATCAATCGTGCAACATAATGTGTGTGTCCTCTGTGTTAAAATTAACTAAAGGAATACATTGTTTTCAATTTTATTTTCTCATTTGTATTTATCTTAATAAATCTTCTTGGATGTTGTTTAAAAAGCGTGTTGGTTATCGTTAACTCATTTTCTGTGCAAAATTCAATTAATTTGTCACCTGCATCATTTCTATTTCCTAATCCAAATTTTCCTAAAACGTGTCTCTCATTTTCAGCTCTTCCTGCACCTACTTTTGCATTAAAATCTCCCATTATTATTGCTATATCATTATGATCAATCTTAGATTATTAATGTGTCTTGTAGTGTGTTGTAAAAATCTTCAATTTCGTCCTCCTCTGCTGTTGAAGTAGGTGCATATATCTGTATAAGAGTGGTGTTTTTGGGACGGCCTTTAAGTCTAATAGTGAGGATTCTATCACTAACTGGATAATACCCCATTAAAGATTTTGCAGTTGTCTTATCTAAACAAAATGCCATTCCACTCTGGCCTCCGGCGTCTCTACCAGAATAAATGAAAATATTTCCATTTTCAGTTGTAAAATGTCCCTTGCCGCTCCAGCGATGTTCGCTAATTCCTAAAATTTGAATGTTTAACCTCTCAATCTCATCACACACTAATTTAAGCTTTCCCTCATACAGACTTCTCACATTCCACGTTGCTATTCTCATTCTGTTTCTTAGTCTGACACAGGGGATTTCCTTGGTAACACAGTCAGGATTAACTCCGTCATCACGATTACTAGTACTGGTCCCTGTGTCACACTCTTCCCCAGTGTTATCTGATCTGCCTGGCCTGGGGTTCTCGCCACCAGATCTCTTTCTTATTATGTTTTCTTTCATGGTTGTCATGGTTTCTTGGCAAGTTTTGCAGAAGGTAGTTTGCCATTGCTTTCCTTCTGGGCAGTGACTGTACTAGTCGGTGGCCATAGCCATTTTCTCTACTGATGAGATCATCTACCTATCGCCGCAGAGTGCAAGACCATAACCAACAACAATCTGTCGACTGCTCTCACACTCCATCCACCACCTGCTTCCATGGCTTCACGTAACCCTGATCGGGGGGCTAAACGGGTACTCCACCTTGCCCAAGGGTGTCCTATAGACTAACGGAGGAAAGGAGGCGTCTTACATCTCCTTTGATAGGGGATACCCCTACCCCGCTAACCGGAAAACAAAGTCATACACGAAAGAAATGAAACCTTGCAATGAATAGAGAAATTAGACTTAGGCAATCACAAGAGTTGGACACGTTATGGAAATAAATAAATTGGAGAACTTTGTGCCAGCTGACAAGATTGAGGAGAAAATAACAAGAGCAAGGCAGAGAAATTAATACCTTGACGGTTTGGCCACGTGGCATGGTCGAGACAAGAACATAGAGCTGCTCCTGGTGAGATTGCGAAACATGATCGCCCACGCTTATCGTCATGGCATATTAAGATAATGATGCTGGTACACTTTCCTCCATAATTATCTTTTCTAGACTTTAATGTTTAACCAAAAACAAATATGTTATGTCATTTGTCTTGTGCAGGACGTTGCAATAACCCCCAAGACCAAATTACTTTTGTACACACGTTTACATTCAGTAGTTTTCCGTTGTTTTCTGAACGGGAAGTCAAAGTTGAATACCGACTGACCCGCGAAGGGAACGATTCATCCTCCCCTCCATCAGGACACTGGAAGGTCAAGCGCAAGCGTTTTAATTCTCCCGTGGTCACGCAGACTGCCTATGTTTTGATGCATCTCTAAAACAATTAATTTTCTTTAAACAGAAGCCACAAGCAATATATGATATTATTTATTAGCTGGCATATTTTCCCGCATCTCGTCTTGTCACTTCACGAGATGCAGCGAAATAAGCCTGGCCATCAATCGTGCAACATATTCTTTCTGGCTTCTGTGTTTAAATTTACTTAGGGAAAACATTGTTTTGAATTTCATGTTCTCATTATGATTTATCTTAATAACCATTTTTTAAAACTTTTCTCAGGTCATGTTGAATAGACTTGTTTGTTCACTGTTCCGTCCAATTAAATTATAATATTCATTGTATGTGTCCTATTTTTCCTGTAGTCCATGAAATATGCTATGCCGTTATTGGCTATGTATGTCCACAGCCTCCGGTCTAGTTTACCGCCGCCCATTTCTTTTACAGACGTTCCTCCATGCCATGATGTCAAACTGTCCAGCATTTACTCTCTTGTTCTCCCCCCGGCTTTCCTCCCCTTCAGCTTTCCCGTTGTGACAACATGACATAGTTTTCCACTTCTCATGACATGCCCAAAGAATGTGAACTGTCCTCTTCTGATGCGAGTTGCTAGTTCTCTTTGTGAGTCTGTCTGAACAACACCTAGAGTTGGACAATGGTTGGGACATCTTGCAGTCTGTGCTATAATTTACTGTGGGAAACTATTTATACATGATGATGAAGATAATGATGATGATGATAACGAATGCCACAACGATAAAAACAATAATAATAATAATAATAATAATAACAATAATAACACCACAAAAGCAACAATAATAACATCAATAACAATAACAACTGTACAAATAATGGCAGCAATAATAACACAACAAAGACGCCACCAATAACAACAGGAATATTATAACATCAGTAACCAGAATAAGAATAACAGCAGCAACATCAACAGCAACAATAGTAACAACATTCGCAACAATAATAACAATAATAGCATGTACATAATAATAATAATAATAATAATAATAATAATAATAATAATAATAATAAACGTCACCACCACAGCAATAATAATAACAACAATAATAACGCTATGCATATAATAATACAAGCAATAGCAGCAACACCCAAGGAAAAAAAAATAACAATACTGACAATAGCAACAACAATAGCAACAACAATAGCAACAACAACAATAATAACAACAATACACATCGTGTCAACCACCATTACCCTATATATTGTAGCTAACATGTGTACTACCAGTATCTTTGTGACAACACCGGCCTGGTTCTCGGTGGTTGCCGATATATTTTAATTGGGGTTCGTGATTACCTTCCGTCTTCTCTTTTACTACATCGTCCCTAGGACGGTTCACGGATGACACTACCCATATGAAGACTATTGCTACATGAAGACACCTAAATGACTATAAGAGAACACCCTTATAAAGGCGAATCTAGAATCTTTATTGGAGATTCCGACTCGAACACACAGACGAACACACCTACAGACAGACATACAGCAATGAACAGTCAATTGGGTGAGAGTAGTCTGCTTGACATTCTCACCATCCCACATAGGTATGTCAGTGCATAATGAGAATTCATAGTATTAAGGTAAATAAATTGAAAGGATGTTTATAAGGAACAAGGGAGACAAAAAAATTAATGTATTGAGTATAAAGGAAGACTGTGTAATGTGTGTAATGCAAATAATTAGTTTAAAGAACGTCTAGCACACTATCTAAGAACATATAATGCCACTCTGATCAATACCTACTAAAATAAATGTTAAGTAATTGCGATATCTTAGATGTCCAGTAATTGACTTCGTGTGATAGATACTATCACAAATGAAGTGCAGGTTACCTAAGGAATAATTTATATTTAGTGACAATATTCGTTTACTGACTGTGAGAGGTTTAGTTTGCACAAAATTAATGTTTTTGGCAGGCACATGTGCATGTGCCTCATATGCGTTTATTTATGTAACTTTCTCTGGATGGGGAAGTTTGGCGATGTTTCACAAATAAAATGCCTTCAGGAATGCTTTTAACCTTGTTTGATTATGGACAGGAGTAACATGCAATCCGCTCGTGGAAGGTGGGAATGAAGGCAATGCAAGGAATATGTGTTTACATGCACTATGTCCTAAATGTCATATTATCAGTAACTGTATATGTATGCATTTATTTTATTCACGTATGCGACACTAAACACTAACAAACGGCAACACTCTGTAATATAGACAAACAAAAGAAACACGCATTACACCTTGTAAATATACACCGCTTTCTATGAAACAAACATTTGAAAAAAAAAGACTTTTCGTGGCGCGAATAAACAGATACAATATCGCTGTTCGTCTGTTATACAAGTGGATTTGACAGACGCTGATGTTTGCCTTAACGCTGGATTTATATTTGATCCTAGCAAAGGCAAGCCGCCGTTTGAGGTGTTCAGCTGCAATAACTCTCAGTCGCCGAACATGTAACATATTTTACCTTAGTTTCCTTTCTACTACGTGAATTTGGTGACAAAACCATCCGTATTTTACCCCTTACTTGGTCTGCTCATCACTGACTCGGCATTAAGTCATAAATGTGACAAAACCTCCCTACTTATCATTTTCCGCCATCTATTTTTGGTAGGTACAAACCTACTTTTTGTTTGAAACTGAACCTGTTAAAAGGCAAGAGGATCGACTTCATTGCACCGGATTTTATCCCATATAGACCAGTACCTTTCAGCAGGGCGGCTTGCCGAAAGCGTTGCGCAAAGTATAAAACATCTCCAGGGTGTCTCCGAGAAAACTGCACTCGTGAACCAAACGACGTACGCCGGAATCAAACCCACAAGTTTCGGAGCGTGAAGCAGGTGGTGTAACCACTTCGCTTGTCATGTCTAGAACTTTACTCCCATAACAGTCTATTTAAATGTCTCTCCATTGTAAGCCTCTAATGTTGTCATATCTCACACATCTTCAAAACATTTAATTTTCTTTAAACACAGAAGCTATAAATAATATGTGACACCATTTATTGCCTTGCATATTTCCCCGCATCTCATACAGTGAATTGACGAGATGCAGCGAAATATGCCAGGCAATCAATCGTGCAACTTATTGCTGGTGGCTTCTGTGGGAAAATTCGCTAAGGGAACACTGCCATGAGATGGATACGAGAAATAGGGCAAATGTGTCGAACGTAGAAACTATATAGATGCCACTAAGACACAGTGGAAAAATGCAGGTTAACAACGGCGGCATAAGAGGTTGGAGTTAACGTGGCCACATGACTGCGCCCAGGCTCAGAACGAAAAACCGTGTTGTGGGGCAGACAGCGCCGAGACGTGGACAGTTAATGGTCGTGGAAAGTGATTGAAAGTGATTAGGAGCGTTTGAAAGCGATTGAAATCATCTGAGACGCAGTCCAAAGTTAAAGATTATTCCTGTTGTGAAAGTTGGCGATTATGAAACAACACACTGAAGCTGACGTCTGACAATAACGCCGTAAACACCGACAAGTGGTGGCGGGACAGCTGTTAATTAACCATGCATTGTGTTTTGTAAGCAGTGGGTGTGCTGGTAATACGGAGAACGCGAAACGGCAGAAATCCGGCGGTGTATGACTGCCACAGTGATTACTGTTCTACAATTAAAGTGACTGTGTTGTCTAAGGACGCAAAGGACGTGTGGGTTGTGTGCATAGCAGATCTGTAAATCGTTAATTGTTTGTACGCGCCATTATAAAGACTACACCCTGGACAAATCCCAAGATGTCGGACAATAGGCGTTGATTCCGCCTCCTGGCCTGAGTCCGGCACTTGGCACGTGGGGGGGTGTCCGGGATGTAGTCTTTATAATGGCTCGTACATTAGCAGGATCTGCAACACTGAGCATATGCCGTTATCGCACACAGTGAACAACTTGGGTTAGATACAAATTGTAAGAAGACACCGATTATGGTCGTCACTAGGAAGAAGGAAATACCTCAATGTAATATACAATTAAATGGGAATATTCTTAAACACGTGAATCCGCACAATTATCTCGGAATAGTCATAACGTCCGATGGGAGATGCCTAGAATAGAACAAGAATCGCCAAGGCGAAGGCAGCCTTTTGCAAGATAAAAATTATACTGACAAATAAAAAGATGTCATTTACAACGAGAAAAAGAGTGTTGAGGTGCTACATAGAACCTGTGCTTTTTGTATGGATGTGAAGCATGGATAATTAGCAGATAACCTGAACAACATCTAATGGCTGTGGAAATATGTTTCCTGCGGAAAATGCAACGAATACCATGGACAGACAGAAAAACCAATGGCCAAGTCATAAAAGAAACAAATCAAAATTGTAAACTGATTAGAGAAATTAGACGTAGTCAGTCACAATTTTGTGGACAGGTTATAAGAATAAAAAAATGGGAGAAAAGGGTGACAACTGGCAGGACGGAGGTGGAAAGAATAAGAGGAAGGCATTGGATATATGCATGGATGGCTTGACCAAGTGGCATCACCGAGACAAGAACACAGAGCTGATCTACGACTCTGGTGATCGTTTGAGGTGGTGAAAAATGAACGCCACTCTTACCGGCATGGCATATGATGATGATGATGATGGTGATGATGATGATGATGATGATGATTATGATGATGTTGATGATGATGATGATGATGATGATGATGATGATGATGATGATGATGATGATGATGTTACACTTTCCACCATAGTTACCTTTTCCACAACTTCATGTTTAAAAGAAAATGTTACGGCTTTTGCAGAACGTTGCGATACACCCCAACACCATTTTGCGTTTGTATACAAGATTACATTCAGTAGCTTGCCAATGTTTTCTGAACGGGTAGTCAACGTTGAACCCCGACCAGCCCATGCACTGAACGATTCCCCAACCCCGAATATGACGCACTGGAAGTTCAAGCGGAAGCGTTTTATTCCCCACGATCACACAGACTGCCCTTGTCTTTATACATCTCCAAACATTTCATTTTCTTTAAACACAGAAGCCACAAACAATATGTCACACGATTTCTTACCTGGCATATTTCCCTCATCAAACCTCGTCAACTGACGAGATGCATCGAAACATGCCAGACAATTAATCGTGCAACATATTGTTTGTGGCTTCTGTGTTTAAATTCACTAAGGAATACGTTGTTTTGAATTTCATGTTCTCATTTTTGTTTATCTTAAAAGCATTTTTTAAAACAATTCTGAGTTCTTGTTGGATAGACATGTTTGTTCATTGTTCCATCCAATTAAATTATAATATGCACTTTTCATGTGTCTTCTTCTTCCAGTAGTCTATGCCATATGCCGTTGATGACCATGTCTGTCTACAGGCTTTTGTCTAGTGATGTCAAACTGTCCAGTATTTACTCTCTTGTTCTCCCCCTGGCTTTCCTCCCCTCCAGCTTTCCCGTTGTGACAACATGCCCTAGTTTTCCACTTCTCATGACATGCCCAAAGAATGTGAACTGTCCTCTTCTGATGCGAGTTGCTAGTTCTCTTTGTGAGTCTGTCTGAACAACACCTAGAGTAGCACAATGGTTGGAGCATCTTGCAGTCTGTGCTACACAATAACTGTGTGAAACTAGTTATAGATGATGATCATCATAACGATGATAACAAATGCGTTGACAACACCAACAATAACAACAATAACAAGAGCGCAAAGCAACAATAACAATAATTATAACAACAACAATAGCACGGGCACAAAAACAACAATAACAGTAATAACAGTAACAATAACAAAAGAAATAATAACAAAACAAAAACAACCACAATAACAATTATAATATGATAACAACAATAACAAGAATAATAATAACAGCAGCAAAATCAACAGCAATAACATTATTCGCAAGAATGATAATAATAACAACAATAACAATAACTACAATAATAGCATTATATAATAATATTAATAATAATATTATTAATAATAACAGTCACCACAGCTGCTAGTTAGTTTAGTTTAGTTTAGTCTATGGATCAATGTCAGAGTCTCACATGTAGTCGGTAGGAACATAAAGATAGAAGAGAATTAGAGAGGGGACATAACCCCAATACAAGGGAGACACACTCGAATGCTCGAACAATCTAGAGCCTTCGAGAAGGAGAGGTCAGTTCGCCTACAGCTCCGTGGACACAGGGGAATCCCGCTTACCGCGTGCCAGGACCTGTTCCACGAGAAGCTTGAGGAGAGTTACAGCCCGTGTCCTATCGAGACACGTTAGAGGGCAGACGCCGACTGGACATCGAACAAGCAACAGGGCTTAACTTAAGGGGGACTTGATAGATTGAACACAAGTGTATTTAGGAGTGTTACTCGCTAAATAGATAGATGATAGAGTTTGTTGTAATGATTATGTATGATGGCTTTGTTAGTGAACTCCTATGATAATGTTCGCCACGTAGCTGGCTGCGAAAACCATTCTTTGCCAGCTTACTGTAAATAAATTATGTCAGATAGTATCAGAACGGAGTTTGTTGCCTGTATAAACCCAAGTTTCATTCCCCTAGGTATCTAGGACGTTGACAGGCTATTTGGGGGCTCCAGGCCGGATTTGGCAAGCGCAAGCTTCACTTTCCCGATAGCTCTTGGTTGTGCCAAGTAAAATATATCAACATTCATACATAACAAAGTTTGAACTTTGTAGCTACTATCGTATCATCTGTTCATAAACTATCGTAGTCCCTCTAGAAAAGTATTGAAGAATTATGTTCATGAAATTTGACATTGACATGACTGGACAATTACAATGACTAATTACTAATTTTTTTTTGATTCCAACATCAGATTGTTCCGCAAAAGATTGTGTGTATGTAAACTGTTCTCCAGCAGTGGCGATAAAACAGGGGAACCAAACAACACTACAGCCAAGAAACCAGTAAATAAGATAAGTCCCATTTCATGCTCATTGTATCCCTAAACGATACTCATCATTTTTGTTCATTAATGTAACATTTTTCTATGTATTGCTATTAGTGATATATATATATATATATATGCTAATTTCATGACCATGTGAACTTGTTCGTTAGAAAGTTGAATGTAAACATTAAGGGAGATAACCAATTTTTGTACACTCAAACTAATTCCAAAGGGACTTAATTTCCAGAAATTGAAATTTATTCAAATCCATAATGACTTCATATAACGATCTCACGGAATTAGGTGTAGAACATGCAATGAGTGCAGAACAAGTAAAATCCTTGTGCATAGAACATTACAGAACGTTGAAAACCGATTTAAAAGGTACACGGTTACAACTCAAAGAAAGTTTGAATCTCTATGAAAATAGGAATAGGAACAGTAACCTGATCCATGATTGGACACAGAATTTTGAGCAGAAAATGCAAGACAACAAAATTCCAAAAACTAGATGGCATACATGGTATAAAGAATTCTTACCGATAAAGAGTCAACAACTAAAGAAGATCATACCAGATATGGCAAGCGAGACTATGAATATTACAAAACAAACTTATTATCGCACTACACAAACTACTTTGACACTTTAAAATTAGAATTACAAAACCTAAAACCAAACCCAAGAAAGTCGTTTTTCGAATATACAGAGGAAATAAAATACTGCTACCAGGCGCTAATACATGAAATTAAACATACAGACGACGAAGAGGCAGTAAGAGATTTCTTTCTAATGGAAAAACTGAAAGCAACACTCCCAACCGAATGCGCAAAATATATAGAAGAGCACGACAAAGAGCCAATCACACAAGTATTAAGAAATTGCTGGGAATATTACATCCAAATGAAGGACGCCGATAAGAACACTTCGGAAAACAGCACTATGAAGACAACGACATCTTCAACCACGGATGGTCAAAAGATACTACAAAAAACAAAACCCGTAGTGTGCAATCATTGTAGCACTCCACATAAAATAAATGGAATGTGCGATAAAAATCCTACTTACCAAGAATATCTGAACACTATTATAACACAAAAACTGAGAAAGATAAATAAAAAAAAATATAGAATCAAATGTAATTGTTGTCTAGCCTTTGGTCACAAACTGCTTTATCACATGAACAAAAACACCATACAATGCGGATTTACATCCATCAGCACAAAGACTACCATTGTCAACTCACCATCTACCACTTTATCAGACAAATACAACAAGGTCTGTGAAACACACATCTTAACCAACAAGAGTAGACAATCATTTTCACCAAACATTAGAATGAACAAAGACAAACCACTGACACTCTTCCTACTTTTGCTGTTAACGCAACTTCAAACAACATTACCTACCTTTCAAAATGAATCTTTCACCACTATCCGGATAACAAACAAATTGTTCATCATATTTACCATCTCATTCATATATCAATCAACTTTGCGCCAAATTGAAAGAGCAAAAACCATGCTACAGTTCATTAACTCCTGTTGGTGCAACATTTTTCATATAACTTTGAGATATGCCTATAGTAAATTCATTTTCACTCTTAAATTGTTTAGACTTATTTTTTCATCGATACCGATACAATTATGTAGTATTTGGAATTGTAAGAGTATCCGTTTAGAGGATGCAATGTGCAAATTTAAATCCATTTTTTCGAATCCACCCATATTGAGATGACCAAACATAGATTTACCATTTATATTAACCACAGATGGAAGTGCTATCGCAATCGGAGGATGTCTGATGCAAGAATATGTAGGCGTGAGACACCCAACCCTGTATGTCAGCTGTAAACTGAAAACAGCGGAAATCAAGTATTCAACAGCTGAGGTGAAGACATTAAGTTTTGTTTTTTTGTGTTAGTCGTTTATCTAAGTTCCTCTTAGGTTCCCATTTCGTTGTCTTGACGGATAAGGCGCCACTGCTGGTAATTAAAGAAGGCGCGGATAATGTAATTGCCGACATATTATCACGATTACCCACTGCACCAGCAGATTAACACTGTTTACATTGATTAGTAGCCATATAATTAGCATATTAGTAGCTGTGATATTTTAGTCTGTTGCATAAAAGAGTGTACCTCTACACTTACTGTAGAACTTTAATTTAGAAGTGTCGACAACTGATGTAATACTCTACTTATAGCTATCAGACATGAAACTTTGAGAACCGTTAACTGTATTAGGCCACATTGGCAATTAGCAGAACATCAAAAACAATCCGAACTGTGGATATTAACATTTGTGAAGTTATTTCATGAATCACAGAACTGAAAGTTATCATGCGAATATTAAGAACTGTGCATACGCGTGATTTCAATGGACCTCACAAACTAACGGAACAGAACATCGCACATAAACGCAGCGATATACTATGACTATTACGACATATGAGAGACAACACAGGAATGTGACACCAAAACGTTACCTACGAACTGTAACATTATTGGAACAGCACACGGACAAAAGAACGACAACACACGGATCGTCGTTGGAGTTAATTAATTTAATGTTATTAGTTAAATATTTATTACTTTTGTGCTTTGCTATATACATAAAATATGTGAACATGCAAATTGTACATTTTCTATCATAATATGTCAAAAACATTTTCATTCATAGTTAAAATTTTCTTTCAATACAATTGTTCCAATTTAACTTATAAACCATTTCTTATCACCAGTACAGATAGTACTTGGCGCTTGGAATATACCATATCGCCATTTTTCTTTTTTCTAAGGGCGACAACATTTACCTCACCTTAATTTGTATATTTTAACAAATTATTATAGTGAATGAAAGGTGTGCGAATCAGAGAGTGAATGAATTAAATGAGAGAGCGATATACTGAGCGGACAAATTGTACGCAAAAAGTATTTATTTTAATTTGTCTGCGTTTTGAGTGTAAAATGTAACACCTGTCTAAAATTGTGTATACATGTTTAATGTTAGATAAAATAGGTTCATTCTAAGAACCACTGTTTAAATACCCTGTACATGCGTTACACAGATAACGTAATTCATGACAAGGGATATTCCAGCTCGTGACACTTAGAGATGTACTACACACCACATACACACAGGTAGCACACACGTTATACATTAGATAGGACATACTCATAAAAATAAAGACTAACAATTAAATCACACACAGTTTTATTAGAGCAAGTAACAAAGCAGTAAACACACTAACAGGCAAACAGGAACATTAGTAGTTACTTGGGAGAAAACAAGAGTGCGTATATATATATATTCAGCACTATAAAACATACGGAAGTAAAAGTGTATCAAAATACACATTCAGGACAAGAATTGCAGGTGTTCTTAAATAAGCCAAGACAATTTGTCTTGTTAAACCTCTCTAACACAGAGTTTAATATCCTGGTATCATATGGATACTTGAGAAGGGCGCGGTTGCAGATACAACTAGAAGCGTCAGGGAACTTCGGTCGGATAAGCATGTTTAAGGATATGGAAGAGATAGGAGCTCTTCAGCAATCACTCTGAATTGTTGTACGGGGAAATACATGAGTTAATAGTGCAAGTATATAGATGGCCAGGTTCCCATCCAGGAAACTACCTACACCAACTTCATGTGATCCTATGACAGAATTAGTGCAGACTAATTACCATATACTAACCCATAGAAGCGGGGGAGGGGAACCCCTGTCAGAGTCTCACATGGAGTCGGTAGGAACATAAAGATAGAAGGGAATTAGAGAGGGGACATAACCCCAATACAAGGGAGACACACTCGAATGCTCGAACAATCTAGAGCCTTCGAGAAGGAGAGGTCAGTTCGCCTACAGCTCCGTGGACACAGGGGGAACCCGCTTACCGCGTGCCAGGACCTGTTCCACGAGAAGCTTGAGGAGAGTTACAGCCCGTGTCCGATCGAGACACGTTAGAGGGCAGACGCCGACTGGACATCGAACAAGCAACAGGGCTTAACTTAAGGGGGACTTGATAGATTGAACACAAGTGTATTTAGGAGTGTTACTCACTAGATAGATAGATGATAGAGTTTGTTGTAATGATTATGTATGATGGCTTTGTTGTGAACTCCTATGATCATGTTCGCCACGTAGCTGGCTGCGAAAACCATTCTTCGCCAGCTTACTGTAAATAAATTATGTCAGATAGTATCAGAACGGAGTTTGTTGCCTGTATGAACCCAAGTTGCATTCCCCTAGGTATCTAGGACGTTGACAATCAACATCACGGCACACGGGTGTAACCCATAAGTGCCCCGTTCTCCTCCTAACTCAAACCGGAGTCTGGAGAAACATTAATTTCACCTTGATACTCTTATATATACAGCCGTGGGAGTCTGTGAATCATGGGGACCTGAGTAGTGGATAGTAACAGTTATGTGAAGATCCCAGGTAAATGAATGGACCTGGTACGTGAACAAAGTGGGAGGAAAATTAAGAAGGAGTCCCGGTGGATGTCCGTACTGCTAGACCGTTCTCGTTTGTCCTAGCCCTGAATTGTGTCTTGTGGTAATTTCATGACCAGACCTGTCCCTATTTTGGATAATCCAAGATGACATTTCTCGTCTGATTTAGTGTTACTGTATTACGTTTTCATATTGTATAGGTTCTGGCAATTGAGAATCATGACGGAAAGAAAGCAAGAGAATGCAGACAGATAGATATTTGGATGGCTAGGGAATATGGAATAACCGGGTCAAGAACACCGACCTGACCCAAGAATGGTGATCGTGCAGACTCCGTGGCAGAGCGGTGATAACACAGTCGGCATCATCATCTCCGTTGTAAATAAGCGTGAGCGGTCATGGTTGCCATCTCAAGTTTAACGGATTAATTGCCACTGGATGAATAATCGTTTTAAGCGACTTCCAGCATGTGCCATGGGCTTATACACAGTAGTTGTCCTTATGCACACTCTTTAATGTGATATAAAATCAAAATTGATCAACGTAATATGTCATGTGTAAACATTTATAAATATGTAGGATAACAATCAGGGGAAATAAATTGAAATGATGTTTTGAGGAACAAGGGAGACAAGAAAAGTAAATTATTGTGGTATAAAGCATGGCTGTGTAATGCAAATAGTTACATTAACGAATGTATAACATAAATATTAATTACATATATTACCTTTCTGATCAATATCTACTAAAATACATTTCAGTAAATGCGATAACTTAGAGTCGTGTATGTGACCTCACGTGGTAGATAATATCACAAATCGAAGGCAGGCTACCTACGTGATAATATATCCAGTGCAATAGCCGGTCAGTTGCACGAAACTATACATTCATACTAATATTTTTGGCAGGCACGAGTACATGTGCCTCATAATGATAGAAAATATGTGGCGACGAAATGATGATATCGATGTTCTCATCAGCATCATCATCATCATCTTCCACTTTTGCCGTCAGGGGTCGTAGGGAGGAATAATTGGCGCTCCAGCGCCCGAAGGGTGGCATCGGATAGTGTCATTCCGTGTGATTGTACAATGTCTATGTTGTCATCAGTTCATTTTCTTCTCAGGTGTCCTCTTGCTCTCGGAGGAGATGATCGTCGATGTAGGGCCAGTGATGGTATGATATTTGTTGGTGTTGCATTCTAACGGGATGGAAAAACTATTTGATCTTCTGTCTTTCAATAAATGAGGCACAAGGTGTTGATCCCACTGTCTGTCTGATAACAAAATTTCTTACTATGTCTCGGATGTTTAAGTTGGCAGCTCTCCTCAGGCATCTCATTTCACAGGTATTGATTTTGCGCAAGTGCGATTTGGATAATGTCCAATCTTGAGATAGGTAGCATAGGGTTGGTGTGAATATAATGTTTATTATCTGTCGCTTTGCGGACATGGATGTTTCAGTTTGCGTGATAGTTGATATGTAAGTACACTCTCTATTTGACGTCTGATTTCGTTTTATCTGTCCAATCTGATATCTTCGGGGATCATACTTCCAACATATTTGAAGTCTTTAAGTTGTTTCAGAGATGTGCTTTTTATCTGTATACTTAGTGGACCAGGAGCTTTACTAATTTGCATTACTTCGGTTTTGGTTATACGTATACTTATATTGCATCTTCTGCATGTTGAACTCTGATTACTAACAAGAATCTGTTCCGTCGAGACTTGCTTCTTTGGAAATTCTGTCCATGTAGATATTAAATAGCATAGGAGAGAGCACACATCCATGTATCACTCTTGTAGTGACTGTGAACATATCTGATATACCTTCTTGTATTCTTACTGCATTATGTCTCGAGTGGTACATGGCTATGATGTTTCTAGCAATTGTCCTTGTATCCCGTAGTCTTCAAGGATGGTCCATAATTTGTATCTGTCTACTCTATCGAAAGCCATTTCCTGATCCACAAACGCAATATTCTGATGGTCACTATATTCAATGGTTTTCCCACATATTTGTCTAAGTATGAATAGAGCATGAGGGCAACTTTTACCTTTAACTTTTACCGGAAACTGAATTGTACTTTGCTTAACTATCGTTCAACCATGAGTCTAGCCCTTTGTTCCAATAGTTTTGCGTACATTTTCCCTATATGGCTCAGGAGTGATATACCCCTGTATATTTTGCACTCTCTCATATTGCCTTTATTTTTCCATATTGGCACTATTATTTCCTCTTGCCAACCGTCTGGGTCGTTTCGTTCTTCCCATGCTTTATTAAAAAGTATTGTCAGTTATTTAACTCCTGTTTCCACACATGCCTGAATAGCTTCTGGGGTTATTCCATCTGGACCATGTAATATGTTCTTAGGACTTTTCTGTATTACTTATTTGAATTCTCCGGGGATGAAGTTTGGTTCTTGTTGTAAATAGCTTTTAGGCACAAAAGTGAGGTTTTCTATGTTATTATGTGTGGGGTTAAGTAGTTCTTGAAAGTATTCTGCCCACCTTGCTAGTCTTTATTGCGGATTAAATAATGGTATACCTCTTTTGCTTTTTAATGATGGCGGTTGGGTTATAGCATGCATTTGTGTTTCTCATAATATTGACACGTTTATAAAATTCTCTTGGGTAGTCTTTGCTAAGGGTCGCCATCTGTTCACCGTATATTCTCCAGGAGTCATCTGTAAATGCTCTAATTGTTCGTTCGGCAGTTCGTTGTGCTATTTTCTAAGGAAAATTTGAAGAAGTCAATCAGTTTGGCTGCAGTAACAACTATTTCAAAACTAAAGAAAGTGGGTCGTAAAATATTGATGACGGAAGAAATTTTACAACTAATGGAAACAATAAAAACACAACAAAAATAATCCTGCCAAATATGAAGAAATGCATTGAAAAGTCAGAACATTATGTAAGTGTGCAATCATGGCTTGTGAAAAATTGCATAGAAATTGAAAACCAACACAACAGTAAAAATACAAAATAAATGTGCAAAAGAATTCAGAAGCTTACTAATCAAAGAGCACGTACATCAACAGACTGACTAAACACAAGGGATGGAAAAATCATAATAGAATAGGATCAAATTTTACATGTATTGTCGGATTATGTGAAAAACCTGTATGATGATAACAGAGAAGATTAGTATGATACTCGCAATAATAATGAAGGCCCATCAATTGTGAAGATGGAGGTTCAGAATACTCATAACAATATGAAAACTAACAAGACTCAAAGTTCAGATAATATTACAAAATAAATGATTAATGCTTTAGAAGAATATGGGATAGATCAAGTCATAAGACAGCTGAACACATTATATGATACAAGAGATATACCTCATGAGTTATGTAAGTCTGTATATATTCCAATCCCAAAGAAATTAGGAGCCCTGGATTGTGATCAGCATCGAACAATTAGTATAAACAGTCACATAACGAAGATTTTGCTAAGAATTATGATGCGAAGAAAATACAACTAGAAATAGGAAAAGAACAATGTGGGTTTGTAGGCGGCAAGGGTACAGTAAATGCTGTGTATATGCTTAGAATAGTAATTGAACGTTTCATAGAAGTTAAGAAACATCTAAATCTTTGCTTTATTGACTACTAGATGACCCGGCCCGGCTTCGCCCAGGTCCTGGCGGGGATCTATCTATCTATCTATCTATCTATCTATCTATCTATCTATCTATCTATCTATCTATCTATCTATCTATCTATCTATCTATCTATCTATCTATCTATCTATCTATCTATCTATCTATCTATCTATCTATCTATCTATCTATCTATCTATCTATCTATCTATCTATCTATCTATCTATCTATCTATCTATCTATCTATCTATCTATCTATCTATCTATCTATCTATCTATCTATTTATCTATCTATCTATCTATCTATCTATCTATCTATCTATCTATCTATCTATCTATCTATCTATCTATCTATCTATCTATCTATCTATCTATCTATCTATCTATCTATCTATCTATCTATCTACCTATCTATCTGTCTGTCTATCTATCTATCTATCTATCTATCTATCTATCTATCTATCTATCTATCTATCTATCTATCTATCTATCTATCTATCTATCTATCTATCTATCTATCTATCTATCTATCTGTCTATCTATCTATCTATCTGTCTATCTATCTATCTATCTATCTATCCATGCCATCTATCCATCTATCTTGCCATACGGCTCTAACAAACATGATAGAAAATTGGCACCATAGTATAAACAACAACAGTCTATGTGGAACTGTGTTTATTGATTTCAAGAAAGCATTTGATATGATAGACCATATTATTTTAACTAAAAAACTTGAGACAATGAAAATTGGCCCTAATGTAGTCACTCTAATATCATTCTTTCTATCAAACAGAAAGCAAGTAGTATCACATAATAAATGTCTGTCTCATACCACTACCTTCAATATTGGAGTACCGCATGGCTCTATTCTTGGCCCTCTATTATTTGCCATATATATTAACGAAATACCTTTGCATCTTTCGTCGTCCTGCGATCTATTTGCAGACGACTGCACAGTGAACACAAATGCTGAAAACTGTATTTTACTGGAGTCGTCTTTACAACAAGAATTAAATAATGTAGTTAGATGGAGCTATTCAAACCGTATGCAAATTAACATCACTAAAACAAAATCTTTGTTATTAACAACCAGACAAAGACTTCAAACTCTAAGCTCACACACATCACTTCAACTTCACATCGATAACATGCCAGTAGAAAGTGTAATTGAGCACAAAACATTAGGCCTAATTATTGATAGAAACTAACATTTAATTCCCACGTTCAAGCGCACATTAAACAAACAGCGAAAAAAGTCTACCAACTCGCCAAAATTAAAAACTTCCTTTATGAAGACTCAAGGAAACTATTCTATACTTCTCATATACAGACACACTTTGACTATTGCTCTATAATCTGGGACGGTTGTTCTAATTCAAACACCAAGCGACTTTACTCACTCCAGAAACGGGCCATGAGTCTAATTTATAGCAAACATTTATCTGAAAATCCTAGCCTGTATAAACGCCTTAAGTTACTACCACTCCGCAAACGCCTGCTTTTCAATAAAGCTAAAATAATTCACAAAATCCTGCATCGGAATCCCCCAAATTACCTTTGGCCATTGTTTAAATATAATGCTAGACACAGTGAACGTTTAAATATATTACACATTCCGAAGCTTAGGATTAACTTATACAAAACAAGCTTAACGTACTCTCCAGCTCAGCTGTGGAACAATCTTCCACAAGAAATCAAAGACATCACCAATCCCTATTCATATAATCGCAAACTATTCGAACACTATCTCAGTACGGATTACCTTCCCCCTTAATAATAGAGATAATAATAATAAAAATAATAACAAAACCCTAGTATAACATCCAGTCCCCTTTTGGTAGCCCAGTATATTCCACGTGGCTAATAACAAGTGTCAGACCATTATCTAATTTTACTGTGTCGTGTAGTTTTGATGTTCGCATTTTGCCCATGCCTTTATACTGCATATCTTTTATATTGTTGCTGTTCTCTGTTAGCCTTGAATGATGTGTGAATGAAATAATGTATGAAAGAGAGTGATAGAAGGGCAGAATGTTAGACGGGCCTGCGTGCACAATTCTTAACCCTTTGAAAATAAAGTTTGTTCGTTCGATCGTTCTATCTATCTATCTATCTATCTATCTATCTATCTATCTATCTATCTATCTATCTATCTATCTATCTATCTATCTATCTATCTATCTATCTATCTATCTATCTATCTATCTATCTATCTATCTATCTATCTATCTATCTATCTATCTATCTATCTATCTATCTATCTATCTATCTATCTATCTATCTATCTATCTATCTATCTATCTATCTATCTATCTATCTATCTATCTATCTATCTATCATCTATCTATCTATCTATATATCTATCTATCTATCTGTCTGTCTGTCTGTCTGTCTGTCTGTCTGTCTGTCTGTCTGTCTGTCTGTCTGTCTGTCTATCGGTGATAACACAGTCGGCATCATCATCTCCCGCGTCATTAAGCGTAGGCAGTCATCGTTGCTATCTCAGATTTAGCTGATTAAGTGTCATGGGATGAAATTTTAAAATCGTTCTTAAAA
>JACEFZ010022829.1:0-15000 GCA_014155875.1 Cepaea nemoralis
CCAATTTTCATGACAGACGATAAAATTGTGTCCAAGATACTAAAACTCTCACTTCCGACTACTAAGAAACAAGTCAGAAGTTTGTTGGGATTAATAAATTATTACAGGCAGTTCATTCCTGATTTTTCCGAACTGACCGAAGTGTTTACTAATTTACTAACCAAAGACAAACCAGAAAAAATTGTAAACAATGAATGCCTACAAATTGCATTCCGAAAAGTGCTATCATATTTTTCTGATAATAGTTTGAATAATCTCATCCTCAAATTGCCCAACCTCCGTTTACCTTTCAGATTGCGTACAGATGCTAGCTCCGTGGCGATTGGAGCAGTCTTGTTGCAGGAGTACAACAACATACTCCATCCCGTTTACTTCGTATCCAGAAAACTAAAAGCCAGAGAACGGGCTTGGTCCATTCCTCAGTTGGAAGCCCTAGCTTTAGTGGTAGGTATAACCAAATTGTCCAGATTTCTTCTAGGACGTCACTTTATCGTGGAATCTGACAGCAGCCCTTTACGGTTTATAAATTCAGGAGTACCCTCAAATCATATGGTAGCGCGTTGATCTCTTAAACTTCAAGATTACAGCTTTGAGGTTCGACATATTCCAGGCAGATCCAATTCAATTGCCGATCTTTTGTCCCGTTGTCCGACCGACCCAGTAAGCACCAATGTCTGAGTGCAGTATGTACAAATACACTCAGACCGACACAGCCATTTATAAGTGAATAATTTTTTCCATTCACAAAAAAGCTGTGCAATGTCTACAATATTGTGATAGGGATTAACCCCATTATAAATAGTGTTCTTATTTTACTAGTTCATGTAGTGATTGTCGTGTATAATTGTGTAGTGTGTGGTAGAAAGCGAACTTTATTAATTGTATATACCAAGAACAATAACAGTGTCAAATTCGCGCAAGTACTTACCTTAAGCGAACTATCCAAGTGGACAGTGACATCTGCGTGTGAATCATTCCATTTTAATGACGAGTATGAATGTGTAAACTGAACATTGACAGTTACTCCACTGCAGTGAACCGAAATCCATAATGTTCGGTAGTGAAACATCCAACATGAACATTCAATCTTAATCCAGAAGGTTTTGGTGAAACATCGAACACATGAACTGTGAGAAAGGTACTTTCCGTAACTACATCAAACCGGAACAAGTGTGTTCTACAAGCTTCAACATCAGCTGATTTTAATGTTCGTGTGTACTTCCGGATTAGTTAGAAATTGAGAGTAAAATTAGCAGACGACAAATAAAAGTTCATATATCTATGACGATTCTAAAATCTGTAAGGATCTATAAAATGAAATACACGAATTGTGTGTTTATTTATTTATGTAGTTTAATCTTAGAATCATATCTTGATTAATGTATTCATATTACCGACTTTTTCTCGTTAATATGAAGAAACGTCAAGCAATGACGCTAAGAAATAAAATAATTATTGTAAATTATTGTATTTCATGAATGTTAAAATTATTTCCCTTTCATTTATTTGTTATTACATCCTTACACAAAGGGCCATAATTTGAAATGTATATTCTAATGTGTTGTGTAGAAATAGCCAAGTGTTGCCAGACTATTGACACAACAGGTAAACATCTACTAGCATGGCAGAGGGTTGCCGACATTGCAGACCAACACGAGAGCTACTGACCAAATAAGGGCAGGGTTTGAGCGTTTTATACGACTTATATAAAGTCGTATTTCGGTCTAGCTAGATGGTTTTTGTTTCAAGAACCATATTATTACGTTTTTTTTTCTATTTGCTGCGAGGTAGATGCGTGAAGCTGGAACTACCGATCTGACTGGGTCACTCATGCAATTGAGGTAATCAGCCATCGAGATGATGAAACCTGACAAGTGTTAAAGGTTGAACACCACATGTCGTTGAATGCAACTTCCATTTCTTATATATTTCGATGGCATATGTGTATTTATTTGTATTTGATAGAAATGTACATAACAATAGAAGGGTCGACTCTGACAAGGTTTAAATATTAACCCATTATGTATATATATGATACATGAAGATGACATCTTTCATGAATTTGCCGGGGGAGCGTGTCAGAGTCCAGAAAGGGGACATTGATGCAGTGACATCGTTACGCCCGCCAGGCGACTTAGCTCCCAGTAGGGACGCAGTAACTACGTTACGCCGCCAGGCGAATAGTGGTTACCGGCCTGCAAGGCCTGTTAAAGTGACGAGACAGATTTCACCTGTAGACTACGAAATCCTCATAAAAGACAAACATAAAATATTTCACATAAATATGCTAAGACCATACCACAACAGGGACAACGAACAAGACGATACGACAGCTAGTACAGTGATAATAGATCACGAAGACGACGATGCTAGTGACGAGATTCCAACGCCTGCATTAGACACGACAAACTGCTTGAAGGAGAGCAAAATCAACCCAAAGTTGACTCAAGCAGAGACAAACAGTTGCAAACAGCTTATACAGCAATACAACACCATCTTTTCCAACAACCCAGGACAATACAATAAGACGGTGCATCGACTATAGGAAGCTAAATAAAATAACTGTTCTAGATTTAGAGACAATGACAGAGCACATTAAGACGTTAGAACAGACATTTGAACGTATTAGACAGCACGGACTGACTGTAAAGCCTGCAAAAGTAGACATAGCCTACCAGGAAATAACTTTCTTGGGGTACAAAATATCCAATGGCTTTGTCATGACAGACGATAAAATTGTGTCCAAGATACTAAAACTCTCACTTCCGACTACTAAGAAACAAGTCAGAAGTTTGTTGGGATTAATAAATTATTACAGGCAGTTCATTCCTGATTTTTCCGAACTGACCGAAGTGTTTACTAATTTACTAACCAAAGACAAACCAGAAAAAATGGTAAACAATGAATGCCTACAAATTGCATTCCGAAAAGTGCTATCATATTTTTCTGATA
Source organism: Cepaea nemoralis (assembly GCA_014155875.1). Classification (NCBI taxonomy): domain Eukaryota; kingdom Metazoa; phylum Mollusca; class Gastropoda; order Stylommatophora; family Helicidae; genus Cepaea; species Cepaea nemoralis. The sequence goes on from JACEFZ010022829.1 coordinate 2,953, forward strand.
ATAGTTTGAATAATCTCATCCTCAAATTGCCCAACCTCCGTTTACCTTTCAGATTGCGTACAGATGCTAGCTCCGTGGCGATTGGAGCAGTCTTGTTGCAGGAGTACAACAACATACTCCATCCCGTTTACTTCGTATCCAGAAAACTAAAAGCCAGAGAACGGGCTTGGTCCATTCCTCAGTTGGAAGCCCTAGCTTTAGTGGTAGGTATAACCAAATTGTCCAGATTTCTTCTAGGACGTCACTTTATCGTGGAATCTGACAGCAGCCCTTTACGGTTTATAAATTCAGGAGTACCCTCAAATCATATGGTAGCGCGTTGATCTCTTAAACTTCAAGATTACAGCTTTGAGGTTCGACATATTCCAGGCAGATCCAATTCAATTGCCGATCTTTTGTCCCGTTGTCCGACCGACCCAGTAAGCACCAATGTCTGAGTGCAGTATGTACAAATACACTCAGACCGACACAGCTATTTATAAGTGAATAATTTTTTCCATTCACAAAAAAGCTGTGCAATGTCTACAATATTGTGATAGGGATTAACCCCATTATAAATAGTGTTCTTATTTTACTAGTTCATGTAGTGATTGTCGTGTATAATTGTGTAGTGTGTGGTAGAAGCGAACTTTATTAATTGTATATACCAAGAACAATAACAGTGTCAAATTCGCGCAAGTACTTACCTTAAGCGAACTATCCAAGTGGACAGTGACATCTGCGTGTGAATCATTCCATTTTAATGACGAGCATGAATGTGTAAACTGAACATTGACAGTTACTCCACTGCAGTGAACCGAAATCCATAATGTTCGGTAGTGAAACATCCAACATGAACATTCAATCGTAATCCAGAAGGTTTTGGTGAAACATCGACACATGAACTGTGAGAAAGGTACTTTCCGTAACTACATCAAACCGGAACAAGTGTGTTCTACAAGCTTCAACATCAGCTGATTTTAATGTTCGTGTGTACTTCCGGATTAGTTAGAATTGAGAGTAAAATTAGCAGACGACAAATAAAAGTTCATATATCTATGACGATTCTAAAATCTGTAAGGATCTATAAAATGAAATACACGAATTGTGTGTTTATTTATTTATGTAGTTTAATCTTAGAATCATATCTTGATTAATGTATTCATATTACCGACTTTTTCTCGTTAATATGAAGAAACGTCAAGCAATGACGCTAAGAAATAAAATAATTATTGTAAATTATTGTATTTCATGAATGTTAAAATTATTTCCCTTTCATTTATTTGTTATTACATCCTTACACAAAGGGCCATAATTTGAAATGTATATTCTAATGTGTTGTGTAGAAATAGCCAAGTGTTGCCAGACTATTGACACAACAGGTAAACATCTACTAGCATGGCAGAGGGTTGCCGACATTGCAGACCAACACGAGAGCTACTGACCAAATAAGGGCAGGGTTTGAGCGTTTTATACGACTTATATAAGTCGTATTTCGGTCTAGCTAGATGGTTTTTGTTTCAAGAACCATATTATTACGTTTTTTTTCTATTTGCTGCGAGGTAGATGCGTGAAGCTGGAACTACCGATCTGACTGGGTCACTCATGCAATTGAGGTAATCAGCCATCGAGATGATGAAACCTGACAAGTGTTAAAGGTTGAACACCACATGTCGTTGAATGCAACTTCCATTTCTTATATATTCGATGGCATATGTGTATTTATTTGTATTTGATAGAAATGTACATAACAATAGAAGGGTCGACTCTGACAAGGTTTAAATATTAACCCATTATGTATATATATGATACATGAAAGATGACATCTTTCATGAATTTGCCGGGGGAGCGTGTCAGAGTCCAGAAAGGGGACATTGATGCAGTGACATCGTTACGCCCGCCAGGCGACTTAGCTCCCAGTAGGGACGCAGTAACTACGTTACGCCGCCAGGCGAATAGTGGTTACCGGCCTGCAAGGCCTGTTAAAGTGACGAGACAGATTTCACCTGTAGACTACGAAATCCTCATAAAAGACAAACATAAAATATTTCACATAAATATGCTAAGACCATACCACAACAGGGACAACGAACAAGACGATACGACAGCTAGTACAGTGATAATAGATCACGAAGACGACGATGCTAGTGACGAGATTCCAACGCCTGCATTAGACACGACAAACTGCTTGAAGGAGAGCAAAATCAACCCAAAGTTGACTCAAGCAGAGACAAACAGTTGCAAACAGCTTATACAGCAATACAACACCATCTTTTCCAACAACCCAGGACAATACAATAAGACGGTGCATCGACTATAGGAAGCTAAATAAATAACTGTTCTAGATTTAGAGACAATGACAGAGCACATTAAGACGTTAGAACAGACATTTGAACGTATTAGACAGCACGGACTGACTGTAAAGCCTGCAAAAGTAGACATAGCCTACCAGGAAATAACTTTCTTGGGGTACAAAATATCCAATGGCTTTGTCATGACAGACGATAAAATTGTGTCCAAGATACTAAAACTCTCACTTCCGACTACTAAGAAACAAGTCAGAAGTTTGTTGGGATTAATAAATTATTACAGGCAGTTCATTCCTGATTTTTCCGAACTGACCGAAGTGTTTACTAATTTACTAACCAAAGACAAACCAGAAAAAATTGTAAACAATGAATGCCTACAAATTGCATTCCGAAAAGTGTTATCATATTTTTTCTGATAATAGTTTGAATAATCTCATCCTCAAATTGCCCAACCTCCGTTTACCTTTCAGATTGCGTACAGATGCTAGCTCCGTGGCGATTGGAGCAGTCTTGTTGCAGGAGTACAACAACATACTCCATCCCGTTTACTTCGTATCCAGAAAACTAAAAGCCAGAGAACGGGCTTGGTCCATTCCTCAGTTGGAAGCCCTAGCTTTAGTGGTAGGTATAACCAAATTGTCCAGATTTCTTCTAGGACGTCACTTTATCGTGGAATCTGACAGCAGCCCTTTACGGTTTATAAATTCAGGAATACCCTCAAATCATATGGTAGCGCGTTGGTCTCTTAAACTTCAAGATTACAGCTTTGAGGTTCGACATATTCCAGGCAGATCCAATTCAATTGCCGATCTTTTGTCCCGTTGTCCGACCGACCCAGTAAGCACCAATGTCTGAGTGCAGTATGTACAAATACACTCAGACCGACACAGCCATTTATAAGTGAATAATTTTTTCCATTCACAAAAAAGCTGTGCAATGTCTACAATATTGTGATTGGGATTAACCCCATTATAAATAGTGTTCTTATTTTACTAGTTCATGTAGTGATTGTCCTGTATAATTGTGTAGTGTGTGGTAGAAAGCGAACTTTATTAATTGTATATACCAAGAACAATAACAGTGTCAAATTCGCGCAAGTACTTACCTTAAGCGAACTATCCAAGTGGACAGTGACATCTGCGTGTGAATCATTCCATTTTAATGACGAGTATGAATGTGTAAACTGAACATTGACAGTTACTCCACTGCAGTGAACCGAAATCCATAATGTTCGGTAGTGAAACATCCAACATGAACATTCAATCGTAATCCAGAAGGTTTTGGTGAAACATCGAACACATGAACTGTGAGAAAGGTACTTTCCGTAACTACATCAAACCGGAACAAGTGTGTTCTACAAGCTTCAACATCAGCTGATTTTAATGTTCGTGTGTACTTCCGGATTAGTTAGAAATTGAGAGTAAAATTAGCAGACGACAAATAAAAGTTCATATATCTATGACGATTCTAATATCTGTAGGAATCTATAAAATGAAATACACGAATTGTGTGTTTATTTATTTATGTAGTTTAATCTTAGAATCATATCTTGATTAATGTATTCATATTACCGACTTTTTCTCGTTAATATGAAGAAACGTCAAGCAATGACGCTAAGAAATAAAATAATTATTGTAAATTATTGTATTTCATGAATGTTTAAAATTATTTCCCTTTCATTTATTTGTTATTACATCCTTACACAAAGGGCCATAATTTGAAATGTATATTCTAATGTGTTGTGTAGAAATAGCCAAGTGTTGCCAGACTATTGACACAACAGGTAAACATCTACTAGCATGGCAGAGGGTTGCCGACATTGCAGACCAACACGAGAGCTACTGACCAAATAAGGGCAGGGTTTGAGCGTTTTATACGACTTATATAAAGTCGTATTTCGGTCTAGCTAGATGGTTTTTGTTTCAAGAACCATATTATTACGTTTTTTTCTATTTGCTGCGAGGTAGATGCGTGAAGCTGGAACTACCGATCTGACTGGGTCACTCATGCAATTGAGGTAATCAGCCATCGAGATGATGAAACCTGACAAGTGTTAAAGGTTGAACACCACATGTCGTTGAATGCAACTTCCATTTCTTATATATTTCGATGGCATATGTGTATTTATTTGTATTTGATAGAAATGTACATAACAATAGAAGGGTCGACTCTGACAAGGTTTAAATATTAACCCATTATGTATATATATGATACATGAAAGATGTCATCTTTCATGAATTTGCCGGGGGAGCGTGTCAGAGTCCAGAAAGGGGACATTGATGCAGTGACATCGTTACGCCCGCCAGGCGACTTAGCTCCCAGTAGGGACGCAGTAACTTCGTTACGCCGCCAGGCGAATAGTGGTTACCGGCCTGCAAGACTGCTGGCTGACAAGCGACCAGCGGTCAAGCAAGGACGACGCTAAACGCACGCATGCCTCGTGACGTCACCTGAGGTGAGAGGCGAGTTGCGAGTTAGCGGCAGACAGCTCTGGGACTTCGACTCGGACAGACGTGTGCAGAGAGAAAGGCGTTGTGTGGTATCTGTACTGAAAGTCGAGTGTCTGGACATCTTGAGTGAGACTTGTGAGCTGTATGTAAGTGTATTGAAGTATCGAGTATATATTGTTGTGAGCATCGTTCTGTATTTGATATGTGAATAAATCCATAGAACGGTGTGTCGTTGAGTCTTACGTCAAATCACGTTGTACTTGTACTGTCCCACACTGTTAGGTTAGCGAGCCAAGTTTAAGACCCTGACAATGTGGTTGGGTTGTGTAGTCCATTGTGTCTTGTTCTTGGGCTCAGAATATGATTAGTTCTGGTCTGTCCATAAGGTGGTAGTCGTCTTGATTACAACGCCCAATAGGCGTGGCTTGTTACCGGCCAAGGAAAGAGACATGATCGAGCGAAGTCACATTAGCGTTTGCTGTTTATGAGGTGGTTCCAGAATAGACAAGAAACAATGGCGGCAGCACTGGGCCTTCTGGGCGCGTGTATCAGAGTCATATATGATCTCTCAATTCACACTGTTGTGGAGGTGGATGTCCCGGGCTGGTGAATTGGACAGCATCTACCCTGCACTCTCGTAGTGTTGGTCTCCGCCTAGGTTTATGAACCTCGGAGGCGTGCATTTTTACCGAGGCATTACCAGAATGATCTGCAGTATCGCCTGTGATATTCAATGTATACACAAGCAATCTTGCCAGCCGTGGAGACCAGGGATTGTAAGGACACTGACAATTGCAGGCGATGTCTGTCAGCGTCCTGTGAGTATGAAAGAGGACATATGACAAGGACAGGACATAAGTATGCCATGGATAGGATATAGACGGGACTAGTGTATCCAACTACAGACAGGACATAGGGATATAGACAGGACAATGTCCGTGAGTGACAGGACAACCTTGAACTGAACGACCTGAGTCATCAACAGACGGGGTAAGGACAGGACGACATCCAGAATACCGAGACATCCGACATAGCACGACTATTACGGACCACACGGGGTCAAGGACCACGTGACCACAAGACTGAGGGTTAGAGAGATCAGACTGGACAGGACCGTGATAGAGGAAGGATGCCTGTGATTTGGCGAGAGATTGTACTGAGTACCCGACATGAGAGCTTGCCATAGCTGAGAGAATGAGGCAGTGATTTGCCGATACGCTGTGTGTGAGACTGAACTGCGTTACGAAAGTATGAATGCCTTTTATGGCTGAGTATACTGTCGTAATTGTATTTGCATTGTATAATAATTAAATTGGAATGTATTCGCGTGCATAACGCGACTGTGTGCTTTAAATAAATAGTATTAGTTTAAATGCATTTTGTCTTGACACCTTTGTGTACGCATGTATTTACTGTCTCTGTCTCACCCACGACAACGAGCAATAACTGAGACGTTGACAATGTCTTTGTGTACAGACACGGGAGAGACAGGATGCAAATAGCACAAGAGTTGCAGCAGACAGTAACAACGTGATACAGATATTGGTGTACAGAGATTCATGCATCATGTGTAGTGCCGATAAGCTTGGGCGGTTATGTTTTGCTATCTCACTCGATCACCAGAGAGTGGATCAAAAAAATTGTTCTTGTCTCGATCATACACATGGACAAACCATCTAGGTATTTTCTTCTCTGCCTTCCCCTTGTTCTCTTTCCTTCGATCCTGCCAGTTGTCACCAAGTTCTCCAATGTATTTCTTCTCATAACGTGACCAAAAAATGTTGACTGTCTACGTCAATTGTCTCAAATTATTTTACGATTTTCATTTGTTTCTGGTAGGACCTGATAGTTGGTTTTTCTGTCTGTCCATGGTATTCTTGGCATTCTCCTCAGACACCACATTTTCACAGCCATCATATGTTTTTCAGCATGTCTGCTCATTGTCCACGCTTCACATTCATACAAAAGTACAGGTTCTATGTAGCACCTCAAAATCTTGTTTTCGTTGCAAATGACATCTTTTTATTTGTCAGTATGTTTTACATCTTGCAAAAGGCTATCTTCGCCATGTTGATTCTTGTACTAATCTCTTCAAGGCATCTGCCATCAGATGTTATGACTGCTCCGAAATAATTATACCAATTCACTTGTTTAAGAATATTCCCATTTACTTGTATATTACATTGTGGGATTTTCTTCTTTCAAGTGAAGAACACAATCTGCGTCTTCCTACAATTTAATTCTAGCCCTGGACTTCCACTGTGTGCAACAACCGCGTCTACCAAATGTTGCAGATTCTGCTCATTGTCTATAATCAATACTGCATTATCCGCTTAAATAATGTTATTGATGGTATGTCCTCCAGCGATAATTCCTTCCATATCTTCTACATTTATTAAAATATTCTCACTGCACAAGGAATAAAAATTATCTGGAGACATTAAACATCCTTGACTCACACCACTCTTAATTGCCTGATATTGACCTACTTCATTACCAAACATTATGGCAGCGTGTTGTTTCTGAAGCCGCGTGACACGACACTGCTCCACAGGATGTTTGACTGACGAAACGACCAGAACCCTCCCTCATAGCTGGTGCATGCTGGGTAATAGACCCGCGGATAATTGGCGCACTATTTGCTCCGGGAATTGAGTCGAGCAGGAACCCCGCTAAAGCCGGGCGCGTCAGCCCGAACCGAAGCAAAGAGGGAGAAAAGAAACTGTCTCCATTACACCACCTCCATCCAGAAGACTGATTGAGATGCAAGCATGACCAAGTTGGGTCACCGAATGCTTGGTGGACAAGTGCACAAACTTGTAATGAAGTCAAACAGGTGGCCGAACCCGCAAAGCATTTCTGCTGGAGCTGGAGAACAGTTGAGAATGTAATTCCTGTCGTAGAAGAGAACAGCCCTGGGTCCTTATTTACCGCCATCTTTCCTTCTATTTTTGTTTATCCCCATTTTCCCTCGCCTCTCCCTCCCCCATTTTCCCTTATTTCAAATTTCCCCCTCCCTCCCAATTGATCCCATAGTCAAGCTTTCCATACCTTAGTTTGTTGCTGTATGGTTAAAAGTATAGTTTCTGATTCGACTTATCTGAGATTTTCACACTTAGGTTTATACCTCTATTTTTGAAGTAGCGGTTCTGTTTTGGTGATGTTTCCCAGTCAGTTTGGGGACATGGCTTTCTATGGTGGCATTAGACACAATATTGGATTTGACTGAGGCACAGGGGTTCGATAATACCTGGAGCCCCATCCACTGATTCTCCACTGTGTACTACAGGGATCCATGGTGTTGTGTTGTGTGTCTCAGGATGGTGAGTCCCGTCTCTGCACTGTAAGGCTCATACTCAGATTTAGAGTTGTGTTACTTTGTATTTTCCAAGTAATGGTCTCTCTGTTGTCCAGTCCTGGTCAGCCGGCTGTATAGGCATCGTAGCAGGGTTTAGAAGCACCCTGTAGGCTCGGCCACAACGGGCAGAGGTCTGGCTATATGCGGCAGACTGCCTATATGAATGTCATTGATGTAGAGTGTTGATTGTCTTGTCCATAAGTAACCACACTTTGTCATCCGCACAGTTGTGTATATGTGCTACAGTATTGGACAAAATAAAGACTTATGTACATTGTTCTTATCTTGTTTGTCTAGTCCTTGTTGTTATGTTTAATTTTGGTTGTTCTAGTAATGTTAGTCAATGTCTGTTTCATTCATTGATGTTGGTCCAGTCCATTTCAGTTATCCATTGTCTGGAAATGTGCATTAAGGCATAGTTCCCCGCTAGAACTCCTGGAAATCTTCTGTCTAACTCTCTATCTCTTTATTTTTTTTTGTGTTAACTGGAGAGAATATATAAAGTGCTCATTTTCTCTTTCGTCTGATTATCTTTTTCTTCTCTGGCCCACTAAATGTCAGTGTTGCGCTTCTTTGTCTTTGAGCGCCTAAGAATAGGAAACTATGTACTCCTATCCTTTATATTCGTTTTCCTTTTACAAAATGGCGAGTCTGAGCCCAGGATGTAAGCGGCCTCTGGATCACCCTGATGGTAAATGTTCCATTCCTTAATGATTTTTTTAGGTGGTAGATCCATTTTGTTTCCTTTGCTTTCGTGATCATATGGAAAGCTTGATTGTTCATATTTGATAGCACCCAGGTTTGTTCCCCATCCTCCCCAAGATCCCGTTTTCATCCTCCACCCTCCCATCCCCATCCTCCCATCTGCCCATCCCCTCCCTCGATCTGCCCACCCCCATTCTCCCATCTGCCCACCCCATCCGCCTACCCCATCCTCCCATCTTCCCATCCTCATTCCTTCATCCCCCCATGTCCCCATATCCCAAGGGCAGCACTGAAGGGAGCCCAGGTGCCAGACAAAGCACAAGTCAACTACAAGCATGCCATTGCAAGTCGTCGAAACAACATATGACCCTATTATCTATTTATGAGAACCATAATTTCTCAACACGTTTAAACCTGAACTTACCAATTTCGCGCAAATTCCAACGAGGGTCACCAAGCCCTGACTTTTCTTATCTGGTATGCACATATACCTAAACATAAGTCACCAAGCTTTGCCCAGAAAGCTACAGAGATAGTCGACGACTTTATGAAGTGACACAGCAGGGGAACAGAACGCTCCCATGTTTGAATGAGAACAGGATTGTGCTTGTCCAAGGAGCAATTGTGGTTGGTCATCACAGGAGGACAGTTTCGAGGTGGGGTCAGGGGATATATTCTGTTTCTAATATAATGGATAGCTTATGTGGTGTGCCAGAGATGCACACATTGATAGGCGAATTAAGAGGGATGCTTTCCTTGTTTTACACTACGATTTCACTTTGTTGGTGTGCAGTGACGGTGTTAGCTGTAGTCACCAGGAGATTGTCTTTGTTCAGGAAGGAGACAGAGGAGGAATTCATTCGTGCAAGGAAACTGCGGACTTGATATTAATGTGGTTGTTTGTTAAAGGCATTGTGTCTTATTGTTGCCTTTTTGTATTCTAAGCAGGTGACCGGTTGCGCATGATTGTATCTTTTTCTCAAGAGGGTAGAATACCAGTCTGTCCAAGAACAAGAACTATTGGGGCAGAAAAAAGCTGTAGATTTATCTCCATAGTCATAGAATATAGAATCCATATATGTCCATATGCCTTTTTATTTCAGATGTGCCTGGCTGTCATGCCAATATGACCCAGGATAATCTGGCTACATGATGGTGTAATGGAGAGATTTTCTCCTTTCGACAATGATGATTGTCATTTGTTTAGGTGGATGTAAATGTAGCTGTCTTTTTTTTTAGAGTTTGATGTCAGGATTATTGGCTTATTTTGAATGTAAACTGCATATTCCCCAGCGCCATCAATAAGATAGAGGATTGTCTTTTGTCAGGGGCTGGTGATTTTTTTTTTAATATGTCATAAACAGGGAATTCATGCCAATCTCCCCAGGGGTGCTGAATTTGTGTGGCTGTGGGACCAGCCATTTGTTGGATTGGGGGGAGGGGGCATGAAGCCGCGTGACACGACACGGCTCCACAGGATGTTTGACTGACGCAACGACCAGAACCCCTCCCTCATAGCTGGTGCATGCTGTTTGCTCCGGGAATTGAGTAGAGCAGGAACCCCGCTAAAGCCGGACGTGTCAGCCTGAACCGAAGCAAAGAGGGAGAAAAGAAACTGTCTCCCTTACACCACCTCCATCCAGAAGACTGATTGAGATGCAAGCATGACCAAGTTGGGTCACAGAATGCTTGGTGGACAAGTGCACAAACTTGTAATGAAGTCAAACAGGTGGCCGAACCTGCAAGGCATTTCTGCTGGAGCTGGAGAATAGTTGAGGATGTGATTCCTGTTGTAGAAGGGAACAACCCTTGGTCTTTATTTACCGCCATCTTTCCTTCTATTTTTGTTTATCCCCATTTTCCCTCGCCCGCCATTTTCCTTTATCTCACAATTTCCCCTCCCCTCCCAATTGATCCCATAGTCAAGCTTTCCATACTTTAGTTTGTTGCTGTATGGTTAAAAGTATAGTTTCTGATTCGACTTATCTGAGATTTTCACACTTAGGTTTATACCTCTATTTTTGAAGTAGCGGTTCTGTTTTGGTGATGTGTCCCAGTCAGTTTGGGGACATGGCTTTCTCTGGTGGCATTAGACACAATATTGGATTTGACTGAGGCACAGGGGTCCGATAATACCTGGAGCCCAATGCACTGATTCTCCACTGTGTACTACAGGGATCCATGGTGTTGTGTTGTGTGTCTCAGGGTGGTGAGTCCCGTCTCCGCACTGTAAGGCTCATACTCAGATTTAGAGGTGTGTTACTTTGTAGTTTCCAAGTAATGGTCTCTCTGTTGTCCAGTCCTGGTCAGCCGGCTGTATAGGCATCGTAGCAGGGTTTAGAAGCACCCTGTAGGCTCGGCTACAACAGGCAGAGGTCTGGCTATATGCGGCAGACTGCCTATATGAATGTCATTGATGTAGAGTGTTGATTGTCTTGTCCATAAGTAACCACACTTTGTCATCCGGACAGTTGTGTATATGTGCTACAGTATTGGACAAAATAAAGACTTATGTACATTGTTCTTATCTTGTTTGTCTAGTCCTTGTTGTTATGTTTAATTTTGGTTGTTCTAGTAATGTTAGTCATTGTCTGTTTCATTCATTGATGTTGGTCCAGTCCATTTCAGTGATCCATTGTCTGGAAATGTGCATTAAGGCATAGTTCCCCGCTAGAACTCCTGGAAATCTTCTGTCTAACTCTCTATCTCTTTATTTTTTTGTGTTAACTGGAGAGAATATATAAAGTGCTCATTTTCTCTTTCGTCTGATTATCTTTTTCTTCTCTGGCCCACTAAAATTCAGTGTTGCGCTTCTTTGTCTTTGAGCACCTAAGAACAGGAAACTATGTCCTCCTATCCTTTATATTCTTTTTCTTGTTACATTTCCAATATATGTTTTTACAATTCTAAGGTCGTTCCCATCAATTTGTAGATCTGCAAGCACATTCATTATGTTGACATGTCTTACTCTATCGATAATAAGAAATTAAGTGTGCTATTAATGCACTTGCATCTGGCAAGGCTCCAGGTGAGGTGAGGTTTCCAAAAGAGATTGTCAGAAGCAGGCAAGACACACTCACTATACAGATTCACGAGCTAATGGAGCTATGCTGGCTAGGACAAATTCCACTGGATTTCAAAGATTCAAGCATCATAACACTGTACAAGAACAAGGAGGATCGGAGTGACTGTAAAAACTAAAGGGGTGTGTGGCCTTCGACAGAACCGGTCTACATTTGATACGATA
>JACEFZ010022829.1:20000-31826 GCA_014155875.1 Cepaea nemoralis
CCCACACAATCATGTGGTCAAGGCCGGCGCCTTCATCTCCCCACACAATCATGTGGTCAAGGCCGGCGCCTTCATCTCCCCACACAATTATGTGGTCAAGACAGGCGCCTTCATCTCCCCACACAATCATGTGGTCAAGGCCGGTGCCTTCATCTCCCCACACAATCATGTGGTCAAGGCCGGTGCCTTCATCTCCCCACACAATCATGTGGTCAAGGCCGGCGCCTTCATCTCCCCACACAATCATGTGGTCAATATGAGGCCGGCGCCTTCATCTCCCCACACAAGCATGTGGTCAAGGCCGGCGCCTTCATCTCCCCACACAATCATGTGGTCAAGGCCGGCGCCTTCATCTCCCCACACAATCATGTGGTCAAGGCCGGCGCCTTCATCTCCCCAAACAATCATGTGGTCAAGGCCGGCGCCTTCATCTCCCCACACAATCATGTGGTCAATATGAGGCCGGCGCCTTCATCTCCCCACACAATCATGTGGTCAATATGAGGCCGGCGCCTTCATCTCCCCACACAATCATGTGGTAAATATGAGGCCGGCGCCTTCATCTCCCCACACAATCATGTGGTCAAGGCCGGCGCCTTCATCTCCCCACACAATCATGTGGTCAATATGAGGCCGGCGCTTTCATCTCCCCACACAATAATGTGGTCAATATGAGACCGGCGCCTTCATCTCCCCACACAATAATGTGGTCAATATGAGGCCGGCACCTTCATCTCCCCACACAATAATGTGGTCAATATGAGACCGGCACCTTCACCTCCCCACACAATCATGTGGTCGATATGAGGCTGGCGTCTTCATCTCCCCACACAATCATGTGGTCAATATGAGGCTGGCGTCTTCATCTCCCCACACAATCATGTGGTCAATATGAGACCGGCGCCTTCATCTCCCCACACAATCATGTGGTCAATATGAGGCTGGCGTCTACATCTCCCCACACAATCATGTGGTCAATATCTATCTTACTCTAAATGTGGCAATGTAAGATGCATAACATAACACACTGTCTTACTCTAACTGTGGCAATGTAAGATGCATAACATAACACACTGTCTTACTCTAAATGTGGCAATGTAAGATGCATAACATAACACACTGTCTTACTCTAAATGTGGCAATGTAAGATGCATAACATAACACACTGTCTTACTCTAAATGTGGCAATGTAAGATGCATAACATAACACACTGTCTTACTCTAGATGTGGCAATATAAGATGCATAACATAACAAACTGTCTTACTCTAACTGTGGCAATGTAAGATGCATAACATAACACACTGTCTTACTCTAAATGTGGCAATGTAAGATGCATAACATAACACACTGTCTTACTCTAGATGTGGCAATATAAGATGCATAACATAACAAACTGTCTTACTCTAACTGTGGCAATGTAAGATGCATAAAATAACACACTGTCTTACTCTAAATGTGGCAATGTAAGATGCATAAAATAACACACTGTCTTACTCTAAATGTGGCAATGTAAGATGCATAACATAACACACTGTCTTACTCTAAATGTGGCAATGTAAGATGCATAACATAACACACTGTCTTACTCTAAATGTGGCAATGTAAGATGCATAACATAACACACTGTCTTACTCTAAATGTGGCAATGTAAGATGCATAACATAACACACTGTCTTACTCTAAATGTGGCAATGTAAGATGCATAACATAACACACTGTCTTACTCTAAATGTGGCAATGCAAGATGCATAACATAACACACTGTCTTACTCTAAATGTGGCAATGTAAGATGCATAACATAGCACACTGTCTTACTCTAACTGTGGCAATGTAAGATGCATAACATAACACACTGTCTTACTCTAAATGTGGCAATGTAAGATGCATAACATAACACACTGTCTTACTCTAACTGTGGCAATGTAAGATGCATAACATAACACACTGTCTTACTCTAAATGTGGCAATGTAAGATGCATAACATAACACACTGTCTTACTCTAACTGTGGCAATGTAAGATGCATAACATAACACACTGTCTTACTCTAAATGTGGCAATGTAAGATGCATAACATAACACACTGTCTTACTCTAAATGTGGCAATGTAAGATGCATAACATAACACACTGTCTTACTCTAAATGTGGCAATGTAAGATGCATAACATAACACACTGTCTTACTCTAAATGTGGCAATGTAAGATGCATAACATAACACACTGTCTTACTCTAAATGTGGCAATGTAAGATGCATAACATAACACACTGTCTTACTCTAAATGTGGCAATGTAAGATGCATAACATAACACACTGTCTTACTCTAAATGTGGCAATGTAAGATGCATAACATAACACACTGTCTTACTCTAAATGTGGCAATGTAAGATGCATAACATAACACACTGTCTTACTCTAAATGTGGCAATGTAAGATGCATAACATAACACACTGTCTTACTCTAAATGTGGCAATGTAAGATGCATAACATAACACACTGTCTTACTCTAAATGTGGCAATGTAAGATGCATAACATAACACACTGTCTTACTCTAAATGTGGCAATGTAAGATGCATAACATAACACACTGTCTTACTCTAAATGTGGCAATGTAAGATGCATAACATAACACACTGTCTTACTCTAAATGTGGCAATGTAAGATGCATAACATAACACACTGTCTTACTCTAAATGTGGCAATGTAAGATGCATAACATAACACACTGTCTTACTCTAAATGTGGCAATGTAAGATGCATAACATAACACACTGTCTTACTCTAAATGTGGCAATGTAAGATGCATAACATAACACACTGTCTTACTCTAAATGTGGCAATGTAAGATGCATAACATAACACACTGTCTTACTCTAAATGTGGCAATGTAAGATGCATAACATAACACACTGTCTTACTCTAAATGTGGCAATGTAAGATGCATAACATAACACACTGTCTTACTCTAAATGTGGCAATGTAAGATGCATAACATAACACACTGTCTTACTCTAAATGTGGCAATGTAAGATGCATAACATAACACACTGTCTTACTCTAAATGTGGCAATGTAAGATGCATAACATAACACACTGTCTTACTCTAAATGTGGCAATGTAAGATGCATAACATAACACACTGTCTTACTCTAAATGTGGCAATGTAAGATGCATAACATAACACACTGTCTTACTCTAAATGTGGCAATGTAAGATGCATAACATAACACACTGTCTTACTCTAATGTGGCAATGTAAGATGCATAACATAACACACTGTCTTACTCTAAATGTGGCAATGTAAGATGCATAACATAACACACTGTCTTACTCTAAATGTGGCAATGTAAGATGCATAACATAACACACTGTCTTACTCTAACTGTGGCAATGTAAGATGCATAACATAACACACTGTCTTACTCTAAATGTGGCAATGTAAGATGCATAACATAACACACTGTCTTACTCTAAATGTGGCAATGTAAGATGCATAACATAACACACTGTCTTACTCTAAATGTGGCAATGTAAGATGCATAACATAACACACTGTCTTACTCTAACTGTGGCAATGTAAGATGCATAACATAACACACTGTCTTACTCTAAATGTGGCAATGTAAGATGCATAACATAACACACTGTCTTACTCTAACTGTGGCAATGTAAGATGCATAACATAACACACTGTCTTACTCTAAAATGTGGCAATGTAAGATGCATAACATAACACACTGTCTTACTCTAAATGTGGCAATGTAAGATGCATAACATAACACACTGTCTTACTCTAAATGTGGCAATGTAAGATGCATAACATAACACACTGTCTTACTCTAAATGTGGCAATGTAAGATGCATAACATAACACACTGTCTTACTCTAAATGTGGCAATGTAAGATGCATAACATAACACACTGTCTTACTCTAAATGTGGCAATGTAAGATGCATAACATAACACACTGTCTTACTCTAAATGTGGCAATGTAAGATGCATAACATAACACACTGTCTTACTCTAAATGTGGCAATGTAAGATGCATAACATTAACACACTGTCTTACTCTAAATGTGGCAATGTAAGATGCATAACATAACACACTGTCTTACTCTAAATGTGGCAATGTAAGATGCATAACATAACACTCTGTCTTACTCTAAATGTTAGGCCAACTGTAAGATTGCATAAACATAACACACTGTCTTACTCTAACTGTGGCAATGTAAGATGCTAACATAACACACTGTCTTACTCTAAATGTGGCAATGTAAGATGCATAACATAACACACTGTCTTACTCTAACTGTGGCAATGTAAGATGCATAACATAACACACTGTCTTACTCTAAATGTGGCAATGTAAGATGCATAACATAACACACTGTCCTTACTCTAACTGTGGCAATGTAAGATGCATAACATAACACACTGTCCTTACTCTAACTGTGGCAATGTAAGATGCATAACATAACACACTGTCTTACGCTAAATGTGGCAATGTAAGATGCATAACATAACACACTGTCTTACTCTAAATGTGGCAATGTAAGATGCATAACATAACACACTGTCTTACTCTAACTGTGAAAAAGTCACAAGTTACTTTACACTAATTTTATTAGAATCATAAGCTGTCTTTCTCTAACTGTGACAACGCCACAAACTATCGTTTTCCAGCCTTGACAAAATCACCAGCTATCTTTCCATAACTGTGACAAAATGGCAACCTATTCTGCTTCAATCTTTGGAGAGACATGATCGTCTACGCCAGTTGCCAGGGCACATGATGCTGGTGAGTCTAGTTCAGCTGTGTTAAGTTAAAACTGTGATACTGCAACTTTGTCAGACGAATACACATTGATCAGATTACAGGGATCACGTCTGCAGGAGGCCCTGTGAGAACCAGACTACGGCCAGGCTGTGCCAGTACGAGTTTGTCCTGGAGAACTACTACGTGCTGTCCAAGGCCTGCTACGGCTGTCCATACAACCAGTCGGACTGCCTGCTGCCCCAGTGTGTAACCGCGGGGGGTATCTCTCGGGTGATCAAGACGGTCAACCGAATACTGCCCGGACCTGCTATAGAAGTAAGTGTTTGTCGTGTGTCTGGTGTTACTCCGTGCAGCACCGACCATCTGGTGCCAACTATGGAATTGTTTCCCCGTGCAACACCGACTATCTCGCGTCAATCCTGGAATTGTTTCCCCGTGCAATACCGACCATCTGGTGCCAACTATGGAATGGTTTCCCCGTGCAACACCGACCATCTGGTGCCAACTATGGAATGGTTTCCCCGAGCAGGACCGACCATCTCGCGTCAACTATAGAATGGTTTCCCCATGCAGCACCGACCATCTCGCGTCAACTCTAAAATGGTTTAACCTAGGCGTTTATTTGATTGTCCGTCTTGTCCGGATTGTCATCTCTGACTCCCAGTCTTTTCTGAGTGGTTTTGGTTCGCCTTGTACACATCTATCCAATCTGACATAACATACATGTACAAACCCATCCAATCTAACATAACATAACATACATGTACAAACCCATCCAAGCTAACATAACATAAATGTACAAGTCTATCCAAGATGAAATAATATAACGTACATGTACAAGTCTATCCAAGATGAAATAATATAACGTACATGTACAAGTCTATATAAGATGACATAACACAACATACATGTGCAAATCTGTCCAAGCTGACATAACACAACATACATGAACAAATCTATCCAAGCTGACATAACACAACATACATGTACACATCTATCAAAGCTGACATAACATAAATGTACAAGTCTATCCAAGATGAAATAATATAACGTACATGTACAAGTCTATCCAAGATGAAATAATATAACGTACATGTACAAGTCTATATAAGATGACATAACACAACATACATGTGCAAATCTATCCAAGCTGACATAACACAACATACATGTACTAGTCTAGAGCATAGTGAGGGCAACTGGAGGACACTCAGAACACTTCACTATAAGACCCGGAGTACGACAAGGTTGTGTCGTGTACCCTTTCTTGTTTATAACATATCAATCAATCAATCATGTGCCATGCCGGAAAGCGTGGGTGGTCATAACTCGCCATTTCACTCGATCACCAGAGTTGTTGATCAGCTCAATGTTCCTGTCTCGACCATGCCATGTGGCCAAGCCATCCAGGTATTTACTTCTCGGTCTTCCCCTTGGTTTGTTCCCTTCGATCTTGCCAGTTGTCACTAAGTTCTCCAATCCATTTCTTCTCATAACATGTCCAAAAATGTTGACTGTCTACGTCTAATTTCTCTAATCAATTTACGATTTTCATTTGTTTCCTGTAGTACTTGGTCATTGGTTTTTCTGTCTGTCCATGGTATTCTTTGCAATTTCCTCAGAAACCACATTTCTGCAGCCATCAGATGTTTTTCAGCTTGACTGCTCATTGTCCAAGTTTCACATCCATACAAAAGAACAGGCTCTATGTAGCACCTCAACACTCTTTTTCTCGTTTCAATTGACATCTTTTTATTGGTCAGTATGTTTTTCATCTTGCTAAAAGTTACTTTTGCAATGGCGATTCTTGTTCTAATCTCTTCAAGGCATCTGATGTTAAGACTGTTCCGAGATAATTGTATCGATTCACTTGTTGAAGAATGTTCCCATTTACTTGTATATTACATTGTGGTATTTCGTTCTTCCTAGTGACGACCATAATCTGTGTCTTTTCACAATTTAATTATAAACCCTGTTGTTCACTGTGTGCAACAACGCATCTACTAATTGTTGCAGATCCTGCTCATTGTCTTCCAATAAATACTGTATCATCTGCATATCTAATGTTATTGATGTTTCGTCCTCCAAAGCTGATTCCATTTATATCTTCTACATTTCTGAAAATATTTTCACTGTATAGGGAATAAAGATCTGGAGACATTACACATCCCTGCCTAACACCTGTCTTAATAGGCTGATATTGTCCCACTTTATCACTTTATTATCATCAGTCCTTATGGCAGCTTGTTGTTTCCAATATATATTTTTTATAAGTCTAATGTGTTTCCCATCAATTTGTAGATCTGCAAGCATATCTACCATGTTGACATGTCTTACTCTATCGAAAGCCTTTGTGTAGTCAATAAAGCAAAAATGTATAACTTTATTTACTTCTATAGCATGTTTAATAACTGTTCGCAGCATATACACAGCATTTACTGTACCCTTACCTTCTACAAACCCGCATTGTTCTTCCCCTATTTCAGGTTGTATTTTCTTCCTCACTCTTTGCATGATAATTCGTAACAAAATCTTTGTTATGTGACTCATAATACTAATTGTTCTATGCTGATCACATTCCAAGGTTCCTGATTTCTTTGGGATTGCAATAAATACAGAATTACATAATTCAGAAGGTATATCCCCGGTATCATATAATGTGTTCAGCAGTCTGGTGGCTTGATCTAGTCCATATTCTTCTAAAGCTTCAATCATTTCTGTTGTGATGTTATCTGCATCGGAGGCCTTGCCAGCTTTCATATGCTTAAGAACATTTCGAACCTCCATCTTCAAAATTGACTGTCCTTCATTTTTTAAGTCGAATATCGTACTATTCATCTCTGTTATCATCATAAAACTTTTTCACATAGTCTGACCATACATGTAGAATCTGATATTTTTCTATTATGATTTTGCCATCTTTAGTATTTAGACAGCTTGCTGATGTACTTGTTCTTTTATTAGTAAGTTCCTGAATTCTTTTGTGCACTAATTTGGTATTTTGACTGTTGTGTTTTTTTTTTTTTCAGTTTCTCTCAAGCCATGCTTCTTTTACCTCCTTACATAATATTCTGACTTGTCTGTGAATTTCTTCATATTTGGCAGAATTATTTTTGTTGAGTCTTCTTGTTTCCATTAGTTGTAAAATTTCTTCAGTCATCCATTTCTTACGACCCACCTTCTTTAATTTTGGAATAGTTGTTTCTGCAGCCAAACTGATTGAATTCTTCAACATTTCCCATTGATCATCCACATCCTGGAATATGATCACTATATCAGACAATAAGTATATCAAATCTGATCTGTACTTTAATGTTGAATATGTTTTGTATTTAATAGTCGTTACTCAATGTACACAAATCATATTTAGTGTTTCCTGTTTTATACTTGACTTTCTTTAACTTTATCCTCAATGTTCCTGTAATTAATCTGTGGTCACTATAATAATCATAACTGGGAACTGTTTTTGCTATTGTCGGCGCATTTATAAATCTTCTGCTAATCACAATTTAATCAATCTGGTTTATAATCCTGCTATCAGGACTCCTCCATGTCCGTAATCTTCTAGGGTGTTGCTTAAACCAGTTGTTTCCTACAATTATTTCCTGTTATTTAGCATACTCTACAAGTCTGTATCCTTTTGCATTTCTCTCTCCTAAACCATAGTTTCATACTGTGTATCTTTCACCTTGATTTCCTACTTTTGAATTTAAGCAGACTCTATGTCATTAAACAATTCTTCTACACTATCTTCACTGGGTTCTCCTGTTGGGGCATATATTTGAATAACGTTTTGCTAAAAGGTCTGCCGCTTAATTTAACTAGTAGAACTCTGCCTGACACGGCCCAATATCCGTGAACAGAATTTGATGTTTGCCAGTCCAAAATAATTGCTACCCCTCTTTGTCGATTTTCTCATCCAGAATAATTAATCTGAAAATCTTCATCTATCTTGATGCCTGCTCCTGTCCATCTCGTTTCGCACATCCCTAAAATATTAATTTTCTCTCCTTCCATTTCTTGTTTGATGTTATCTAATTTTTCGTTATAACATATATAGTCAACTTATGTAAAGAAACAAGCCAAACAGAGACAGCAAGAACACCGCATTAAGAGAACACAGAAGAAGAACCATCTGCAAATCTAACCTTTAGAGAACTCCTGTTTGCGGACGACCAAGCACTAATAGCAAAATCAGAAGCTGAATTACAAGACCACGTGAACGGTCTAAACGAAATGTGTAGGGAACATAACATGAAAATTAGCACAAGTAAAACAGAGGTATTGACTATAACTAAAGAAGAAAAAGCAACAACGATTCACCTAAACGAACATCCCTTGAAACAAGTAAAGAGTTTCAAGTACCCAGGAAGTATAATATCATCAAATGGCAAATCAGAAGACGAGATCGAAAATAGATGCAATAAGGCAAACCAACTCATTGGACAAATGGCACCAATACTAAAGAACAAACATGTATCAATAACTACTAAGAAAGCACTTTACAACACAATCTTCCTACCAACTGTATGTTACCAATGCCAAACCTGGACAATGACAGAAAAAGAGAAAAGAAAAATTACAACAACAGAAATGAGATTCCTGAGAAGAATACTCAATGTATCAAGACGAGATAAGAACAGAAATGAGGAAATCAGGACTAAAAAGGGGGGGGGGGGGGTTATAGCTGCACTATATTTTATTAGAAGGAAGCAATGGTTTGGCCATGCAAGTAGGTTGCTAACTAACAGTATTCCTCTTATGCAGAAATGCATGGCTGCTGAGCTTCTGGTTGACTGCCACTGCCATCGACGATGAACTGTATTTCGTGGACTGTGTGGGTGAACATCAAGGAAACATCCAGATGGGAAAATGGCTGCAGATTCCATCAGAAATGAACTGGGTGTTTTGTGGGGGACTATTGTGTTGACATTCTGGCGGCGGCATTATGCACAGTGCATCTGTGCGGGCTGTTGTTTGTCGAGACTCCTGTCTTTTCCACTTTTCACATTGGGCAGTGGGGAGCGTTTTGTATGATATTCACTGGCACAGGAACGGAGCATAATGGGGACGACCCGTTGCTGTGAAGATGGAACTGCGACTAACTAACTAACTAACTAAGTATTCCTCAACAAGCGATGATTTACAGACCAAAGGGAAGCAGAGGAAGAGGCCGACCACGTAATCGATGGACGCAGGGAATATCAGAGTCCGTGGGAATATCGATACATGAAGCCCATAAGCGGGCTCTTCCGCTGTTTATACTTCACCTCGACACCGCAAGGTACAAGAAGAACATGATGAGTTGAGATGAGATGAGTACAAGTTTATCCAAGCTGACGTAACATCACATACGTGTACAAGTCTATCCAAGCTGATGTAAAATCACATACATGTACAAGTCTATCCAAGCTCACATAACATAACATACATGTACAAATCTATCCAAGCTCACATAACATAACATACATGTACAAGTCTATCCAAGCTGACATCACATCACATACATGTACAAGCAGAAGAAGAAGAAGAAGAAGAAGAAGAAGAAGAAGAAGAAGAAGAAGAAGAAGAAGAAGAAGAAGAAGAAGAAGAAGAAGAAGAAGAAGAGGAAGAAGAAGAAGTCTAACATTCTGCCCTTCTATCACTCTCTTTCATACATTATTTCATTCACACATCATTCAAGGCTAACAGAGAACAGCAACAATAAAAAAAGATATGCATTATAAAGGCATGGGCAAAATGCGAACATCAAAACTACACGACACAGTAAAATTAGATAATGGTCTGACACTTGTTATTAGCCATGTGGAATATACTGGCCTACCAAAAGGGGACTGGCAGTTATACTAGGGTTTTGTTATTATTATTATTATCTCTATTATTAAGGGGGAAGATAATCCGTACTGAGATAGTGTTCGAGTAATTTGCGATTATATGAATAGGGATTGGTGATGTCTTTGATTTCTTGTGGAAGATTGTTCCACAGCTGAGCTGCAGAGTACGTTAAGCTTGTTTTGTATAAGTCAATCCTAGGCTTCGGAATGTGTAATATATTTAAACGTTTACTGTGTCTAGCATTATATTTAAACAATGGCCAAAGGTAATTTGGGGCATTCCGATGCAGGATTTTGTGAATTAGTTTAGCTTTATTGAAAAGCAGGCGTTTGCGGAGTGGTAGTAACTGAAGGCGTTTATACAGGCTAGGATTGTCAGATAAAAGTTTGTTATAAATTAGACTCATGGCCCGTTTCTGGAGTGAGTAAAGTCGCTTGGTGTTTGAATTAGAACAACCGTCCCAGATAGTAGAGCAGTAGTCAAAGTGTGTCTGTATATGAGAAGTATAGAATAGTTTCCTTGTGTCCTCATCAAGGAAGTTTTTAATTTTGGCGAGTTGGTAGACTTTTTTCGCTGTTTGTTTAATAAGCGCTTGAACGTGGGAATTAAAGGTTAGGTTTCTATCAATGATTATGCCTAATGTTTTGTGCTCAATTACACTTTCTACTGGCATGTTATCGATGTGAAGTTGAAGTGATGTGTGTGAGCTTAGAGTTTGAAGTCTTTGTCTGGTTGTTAGTAACATTGATTTTGTGATTTAGTGATGGTAATTTGCATACGGTTTGAATAGCTCCACTAACTACATTATTTAATTCTTGTTGTAAAGACGACTCCAATAAAATACAGTTTTCAGCATTTGTGTACACTGTACAGTCGTCTGCAAATAGATCGCAGGACGACGAAAGATGCAAAGGTAGATCGTTAATATATATGGCAAACAATAGAGGGCCAAGAATAGAGCCTTGCGGTACTCCAATATTGAAGGTAGTGGTATGAGACAGACATTTATTATGTGATACTACTTGCTTTCTGTTTGATAGAAAAGATGATATTAGAGTGACTACATTAGGGCCAATTTTCATTGTCTGAAGTTTTTTAATTAAAATAACATGGTCTATCATATCAAATGCTTTCTTGAAATCAATAAACACAGTTCCACATAGACTGTTGTTGTTTATATTCTGGTGCCAATTTTTTCTATTTTCGAAAT
>JACEFZ010022830.1:0-31682 GCA_014155875.1 Cepaea nemoralis
TTTTTGCAAAAAATTTTCCTTTTTTTTTTTTGTGTCCCAAAATTTTTTCCGAAATGGGGAAAAACCCAACCAATAAAATTTTCCTAAAAGGGGGCATATAGTTGTGGGGAGAATTCCTGTCACTTTTTTTGGCCAAAAAAAATCACTGCAGTGGGGAAAGTATGTCAACTCTTCCCCAGAGTGCCAGAGAGGGGCACCCAAAACTTTGGGACCGCTCCGTTATTGGGAAAAACATTCGGTGCTTACCTTTCGAAAGGGTCATGTGGAATTTTTGGGCCTCTAGCGAGAGTGGGAAGTGAGATGTCTACTGGTGAAGAGCACATTCTTAGTTATTTTAATAATAAAAAGACATACCGGAAAATAGAAATAAAGTAATTTATTTTACTCGAAAGAATGAGGGGACTGCATGATAGTAATGTCAAAACCCGGGTTGTGAAATTAAATCAAAAGAAAAGGGACTCGACCAAGGGCACAATGTAAAAAATATAAACTCGGGTAGTGTGAGGCATATTCTTTTTAGGGAAAAAAAACCGGGAAAAGTGTAATTGATCCTTCATTTTTGCTTCAGTCTCCAAAGGGGACATGATTTGCGGACGGCCTAGATGAATCGTTATATACAATGGATGGTAAGCCGTTCAATTAGACTTTAAAATTAGTAGTTATATCAACTGCCGGCTACGTGGCTTAGAGGTTATGACTTTTCTCCGTAATCTCGTATACTCTCGTCGGTAACGTGATGACGGTGAGAATCAGCAGTGGTTCGAATCGCATCGGTAAATTACGGGGTATGTGAGCCGGCCGCTCAGAAAGCAATGGCAAACTACTGAGCGTAATCTTGCCAAGAAATCAACATACAGCTGAAAGATCCTGGTGTTGACAGCGATGTCCTGTAAAGGATATGCAATATATATATATATATATATATATATATATATATATATATATATATATATATATATATATATATATATATATATATATATATATATATATATATATATATATATATATATATATATAGACATACAACTGGTATGGTACCAGCCGACTTCAATTCGACTTTCAATCTATTAGATCGTTATATGCAACTATATATAAGACAGAATATATGGTAATTTTAAGAGAAGGAATGGCTAAAACCTCTGGCCACATACAAATAGATAATATGACCGTTAAAAGAACGGAAACATACAAATACATGGGTACAATCTTCAACTGCTCCAACATCATAAGGGAAGAAATACAAACTAGAATCAATTCTGGAACTAAGATATACTATGCACTACAACATCTACTAAAATCAAAGGCGCTATCTCGTAACACCAAGATCACAATATACAAAACACTGATCAGCCCAGTTGTGTTGTATGGCTCTGAAACCTGGAGTACAACGAAAGGAGACGAAGTCTTGCTACAAACCTTTGAGAACAAAGTTTTAATACGCATCTTTGGACCCATTAGGGATACACAAAGTGAAGAGTGGAAAAGAAGAAGTAACAAAGACATTTATGACCTGTTTAAGTCACCGCCAATCACTGGTATTGTGAAGGCTAATAGACTTCAATGGCTGGGGCATATAGAAAGAATGGAAGATAATAGGGAAACAAAACTCGCTTACACTCAGGAAATAAATGACCGTAGAGCCCGAGGTAGACCAAGAAGACGGCGGAGAGATAATATATATACAGATCTACAAGCACTTGGAATCAACGTCTGGCAAGAGAAGGCCAACCAGAGAGACGAATGGAGACGGATTGTATCTGCAGCAAAGAACCTCAATGGCTGGAACGCTGAAGAAGAAGAATATACAACTGGTATGGTACCAGCCGACTTCCAATTAAAGTTCAACCCATTCCAGTGTAGTGTCTACTACTGGTGAAAGACTATCAAAGCCCCAACTCAATGTCCAGTGGCAGGCGAAGTTCAAGTAGCATCTCAATAAAGTCAAGTCAGGCATCAGGGATTGGTATCGCATCAAGCTCTAGACTTAATAGACCAAGCAAAAATAGCATCTTCAGCTTCATTGTAAGGTCGGGCAGAACCAAACAGTCAGCCATACCTTTCAAAATATTAAGAGGGAGTCCAGCCAGCCTCCCACCAGATTGTCCTCAACCTGATCACAATTGCCATTGTTAATAAGTTCATAACGAGTTGTCAAGTACTTCTGTTGGATAGGATAGTTTAGATACTGGGGAAGAGTTGCGCAATTCGTCGACCTCACTCTCTCGCCTGAGTCCATCTGAGTCCAGTGGCAAGACAAGTCAAGACGACTGGGGACGAATACAGGTGCAGTGGATGACCAGGGCGCTCTACGTGCCTTGCCGTGCTCATTGCGTCCCACAACGCTTTACAGGTAAACGCCGTCTTGCCCGTTGAATCAGGAATGATTTCTTCCGCGAAGTTAGATACTATTAGACATTAGATCATCTTCTAGGGGTCTTAGTGGACAGCAGAGATTCTTCAAACAAGGGCATCTGGGAAAATAATATTCTGATTGGAACGAGTTAGCAGCCATCCACACCTAACACGTTACAGATATGTGGCTAGCCATATCTAGCAAATGCGATTCATGTGGCCAAGAAGGTGATTTACTTGTATTTATTTCAGTTAGTTGTATAGAAAGAAGGAGCGGCTGACCAAGTGGCTAGAATGCCGGATTCTCTTCGGGAGATCCGGGTTAGACTCCCCGGTAAGGTGTGAAATTTTGTTCTGTCGGGGGCAAATAAGAAAACTCTAGCCTGCACAGTTCGCATCGACTGCACTAGCCAGGCGGCCTTAATTCCTCAGGCTCAAGACACTCCCTTCCCCACCCCCATACACCGCAAGGTACTATATTTGATAGTTACTGACATATGTTTTTTAATGATAGTTGTAAGGGTAACAAGTTATATCACTTTTATACGCGCGTTCTTAAACATCCGTTGTGCTGATGCCGAGGTAAGGCGTTTAACCCATACAACGGACAGTTGGATTAAAATGTTGACTTCTCATCCTTTACTTGGTGATGCCAATTACAAGTACCTCTGAAGTCGGAGTACGTTCACATGAGTGCAAGGGACACTGGTAATATGGAAGATAATCCACACGGAAATTTAAGTTCAGTGCTAGTAGAAGTAGTGTGTATGGATTAGGCTTAGGTTCAAAGCGATCGAGCGAAAAAAAAAAAGCATCAGAAACAAATTTTTTTGTTCAAGCTGCCTTTACGTTGACTGCTATCTAATAATACAGTATTTATTATTCAACTATAGCGACTGAGCAGAACCTGTTTCCCCGCATCGTTTGCGAAATTCCAGAAACTGCTGTCGACTGTCGGGAGACATGTGGAATAGATGACCCATGATAGGCAGGGGTCGCATGGGGCTGGGCGGTAGATGGTGGTCAGTCCGACGAAACCAGAAGAAGATGACCAGGCAGACGACAACGGATATCAGAAGCAAGGTTTGATCCATTGTGTAGTCAGCACCTGACCTGTAAGGGAACATCAGGGAACATTTTCATTTTTTCATCAGCAATTCATGATTGAACAATCGTGTATAATATTATAATATATATGTCAGTTCACTTGATGTACTTGGGACTATAATAGTTTGTACTTTAATCACAAGGCCCCACGAAATGTAGTTCATGCCAGAATACGTTAAAATATTGCCAGCTGTGACTTGTCACCAGATCTCTTCTCCCTCTATAGCGAAGTAATAATGAGGGAGATCAAAGCGAAGCCAGGAATACTAATCGGAGGTTATAATATAAATAATATACGCTATACAGATGACACAGTATTGGTGGCAGATAATGCAAAAGATCGACACAATTTGTTGGACATTGCAGTAAGAGAGTTCAAAGAAATTACTCTCCTTTAATATCAAGAAAACAGTAACAATGGTGATATTAAAGAAAACGGTGACATCAAAATGTGAAATGGAAATAGAAGGGATCTTCTTAATCAAGTGGATGGTTTTATATATCCAGGGGCATTTATAACATCAGATGGAAGATGAACAACAGAGATTAAGAGCAGAATAGGGCAAGAAAAAGCGGCATTTCAGACGATAAAGAGTATGTTATGCATAAGTCACTATCAATCGAATGTAAGAAATAGAATGCTGAAGTACTATATAGAGTTAGATATTACGGCAGGATATAGATGTTGGCAGTGAATTTAGGAATGTAAATAAACAAACTGAGAAGAATCTGGAAACAACAGAGATGTGGTTCCTGAGACGAATGTTGCGAATTCCTTTGATTGCCAAAGTAACTAACAACGATTGCTTGAAATAGGCTAATGTACCTAGAACATTATATATAAGAATGAGAAAGCGACAAACAGCTTTCTTTGGTCACATGTGGAGACGAGGGCCACTGGAGAACATCGTTACAACTGGAACGATCGATGAGAAGAGAAGCAGATGCCGACCAAGAGAAATGATGCTGGATGGATTGAGATGGTGACATGGAGGAATATCATCTGCGGAGTTGATCCCAAAGACCGAGATTTGTGGATTGTCATGAAAGCCTACGCCAGCTGGCATGGCACATGATGATGACGTGCTGGTAATCTCACGAGCGCCGTCGGAATCTGATAAGACGCCTAGTCTCTTCGCTTGCCAAAGTGAGAGACAGATTAGCTACATATTCCTCCTTGCTCCCAGGCCTACACTTTCTGATGGTGTCATCACATCACAGACATATAGCAAGAAACTGCATGGCGATAAAAAAAACAACCTTAACACAGCGGGTGCGTTAGCGAAGATGATAATGAACCGCTCGGATAAAACGAGAGCTAGTCAATAAGTAAGTCACACAGTTCTGTGGGATGGAAGGTAAATGTAGTTGGTGTTTTCTACGTGTCATTAGGTGACAGCAGCATCGAACTTCATATTACCGTTCATCAGGGGGTGGTAGGTGTCTCATGCGCATACGCAGCGCATAAACACAATGACGACTGTACTTAAGGAGTGTACAACCAAAGAGCGACGCGCTGTGTGCGTTTTTTGTGGGCAAAAGGGCTGTTTAGGATAACAAATGTTTGTCCCGTAAAGCGGTGTATAGCTGGGTAGAAAAATGTTCTCAAGGACACTCTAAAATTTTTGAGGAAATCCGATCTGGTCGTCCTGTTGAGATCCCAACAGAAGCGTCCATCCAGCAGGTGGATGAGATGAATAGAGGTGACAGGCGAGTAACGATAGACTCTATAGCATCTGCAATGGTTCAGCATGCAATTCGAAGAAAACGTATATGACTGCTGACTAGAGGAGCGTTGCTTCTTCATGATAATGCCAGACCACATACGCCTCTTCTTCTTCTTCTTTCGCTCGCCTGAAATATGTTTATAACTGCAGTGTTGTCTCTTGTATTAATCTAACAGTCTTCTTTAGTTCACTCAGCGGTCCATAGAGTTTATCTTCCACTGGTGTCTCTCTAGGCTAGAAGGTTCGGCTGGATATGTTGTAGTTTGGACAATCCTGGAATATGTGCTCTGCTGTTTGCGACGCCAAACCACATGTGCACATGGCTGAGTGACCAATCTTGAATTTTGTATACACGTGATTGCGTAATCTATTGTGTCCTGTTCTGAGGCACAGAAGAATTACCTGGTCTGGTCTGTCCATAACGTGGTAGTCGTCTTGAGTAACGTTTGGTGGCCTTCTGACTGATTTGATCATTCTTTTCTTTTGGTGGTATGTAATGGGCACATCAGGTTGTTCTTCTTTTGCTCCTTCCTTAGCCAATCGATCAGCTCTGTCGTTTCCGGGGACTCTACAGTGGGATGGTATCCACTGTATGGTGACCTTTAAGTTCAGAAAGTAGTGTCATTAGAACTGATAATTTCCCAGACAGGAGCGCCTCTATTACGAATTTTGCATCTGTCAATATCACCACAGGTTGTGTACCATGGCTGGTATTTTGTAATTTATCTGTGGCTATCTTGATTGACATACGACTCGATTAACTCAGGAGAAAATTAACCAACTAAGGTGGGAAGTTCTGGAACATCCACCTTACAGCCTCGACTTAGCCCATAGCGATTTCCACCTTTTTGGTCCACTGAAAACCCACCTTGGCGGGAGACATTTCGCGAATGACGTCGAAGTTGAATGTGAAGTGAAAACTTTGTTTAGAAAGCAGAACACGCAGGTCTATGCTACCGGTTTTGGATGACTGGGATAAGCGAATCAATGTTGGCCGAAATCAGTTGAGAAATAAAGGGACAATGTATGTGTCAACAACTCAATTGCGACAGGCACCACACGAAAATGACAACTCGTACTGTGTGCAAAAGGATAAATTTTATTTGGAGCGAATAGTAAATGAGCTCCACGAGCGGAATACCACATCGGTATTAAACATCATAGTATGTTATAAAGATGTAATGAGGAGATGATGTTGATGATAATAACTACTGAAGCTAAACTTAAGTCCTAACTATTGATACTGTCCTTTTTAGTAACAAAGTATTCACAGCGGATATACCGTCCGTCGCCTACGCCGTCGATTCCAAGTCTCCTCTCTCTCCCTGTGGCGTGTTCAGCCACGAGCAATTGGCTCTCCGTGCATCCGCTAGTTTGCGTGCTTGGAGTTCCAGCACGCTGGTCACTTGGTTAGAGTAACCAGTGTTGTATGGTCACTTCTCGTGATGCGGGTTTCCCAGTCTCTTGGGTAACCCCAGCTCACGTGCATTCATTGACCGCCTCGTTGACACGAGTGTGTCCCGTTAGAGAACTATTTATAGTGTTTGTGTCTCTTCTGTCTGGTTTCCTAGATCGCTATGTTACTTCCCTCTTCTCTAGCTCTATTTATAATCTTAGCTCTTACGTAGCTCTTTGACAGTATGTATAAAAATAAACTGAGTTCGAGGTGTCATTTATTTATTTTTCTACAGCCATTTGTGACTTACTTATTGAATTCCCCTCGTATCATAAGCAATGTCGGCTGCCAGTTTGTCGCCTGGGTTTGTCTCGTGCTAAAGTGAGGCACCACTGGCGAATGATTCCTCCTTGCTCTTGGCCCTATCAAATGTGAAGACTCTATCACATTACCGACCCATACCAGGTAACTGCTTAGGGATAATGTTGCAATGCCTTAAATTGGGAGGCGAGATATCGTAACGGCTGGCTTCCGTGTCTACCCACCCGACGGTCATATGTCTGCGCCATCTCTGTCTGCATTTTCACAGCCTTCAGTTCTATAAACGAATAACACCACTGTCCACACTCAACCTCGGCTTGACTGAAGTTGTGCTTGCCTCCGTCACTGTCAACCAACCCATACTCCATAAGCATCTGCTTGACTTGATAACCTGTCAAATGGCTCTTCTGCCTGAGCCATCGCTTGATGAGGTGCTCTTGCCACTGGTCGATGACTACTTCCAGTGGGAATCCAGCAGTGACTACTTAGTGTCTAGTATAAAACATAAGGCAAACTGTTAATAAGAATCAACATAAGTCTTGTTCCATGCAAATTGTGTTTAATGAATCTATGCAAGGCCTGAAGGCCACACTGAACATCATGATCGACTTGTGTGAGAAAAATCAATGCTATGGTAATGTAACATGGGAGCATAATATAGAAATCAGCCTCGAAAGTTGTTCGTGTTGTTAGTTCTAGGAGTTTGATTTCAATAACAATCTATGTGTGGGTGTACCCCGGTTTTTAAAATCTACGCGTCACATAGTCACATCTTTTTTTCCGTGGAAGTGGTGTGTTCCTTTTGTTTGCATATACTAGGTGTGTGTGTTTGAAAAGGAGGGGGGGCTGGTGGGGGGATGGGATGTCAGGCATTGGTAGTACCTTTGGTAAGGATAGCTTTTCAGAGACCCTTTCCCACTGGCCCAAGCCTGACATCCAACTCACATATGCGGCTCCTAATAGTAGCCTCTACGATTCAGATTGCCGAATTTAACCGGAGATATATTTGCGGATTTCTTCGGCAACTATTTGTTGTGTCTCCGATTTAAGGAGATTTAGAGTACTCATGATGTTAAATTCCCCGATTATTTCAAGATTGCATTAAATCAGAAAAAGATTACTGAGTATTGTTTTTCCATCCATCCTCTACGATTCTATACATTTTGGCTTATGGAGATAAAGAGACTGTCTTTTTAAGACGTAAGTTGACTCGTACATTCCGTATTATAAAGATATCGAGCATTGATCTAGTATAAATAATTCAATTGAGCATTCATTTCTACGCGCATTTTTTTGCAATTTTCGACTATTTAAGTAAGAGGGCACATTCAAAACTAAAATGATTAAGATCGCATGCTATGGTGATGTAATGGAATTATTTCAATAGCGGGAAAATAGAGGTGTTCCGTGTCATAATCCAACAATGATAGTTTAATATTCTTATGGACTATTCAGAGCGACGGCAGTCAGAATGAATACATCTTTGCATTCAACACCCATTGTAGTCCATCATGTGCCCTACCGATAAGCGTGGGCGGTCATGTTTTGCCATATCACTAGGTCACCAGCATCGTGGATCAGCTCCATGTTCTTGTCTCGACTATGCCACTTGGCCAAGCCATCCAGGTATTTACTTCTCGGTCTTCCCCTTGGTCTCTTCCCTTCGATCTTGCAGTTTTCAACAAGTTATCCAAGTTATTTCTTCTCATAACATGCCCAAAATATTCTGACTGCCTGCGTCTAATATCTCTAATCAGTTTACGATCTTCATTTGTTTCTTGAAGGACTTGTTCATCGGTTTTTCTGTTTGTCAATGGTATTCTTTCTGCATTTTCCTCAGAAACCATATTTCCACATCCATCGGGTGTTTTTCAGCTTGACTGCAAATTGTTAACACTTCACTTCCATACAAAAGTACAAGTTTTATGCAGCACATTAACACTCTTTTTCTCGTCTCAATTGATATATTTTGTATTCGTCTGTATGTTTTTCATCTTGCCAAAGTCTACCTTCACAATGGCAATTCTTGTTCTAATCTTTACAAGGCATCTCCCATCAGATATTATGACTGTTCCAAAATAACTGTACCAATTCACTTGCTTAAGAATATGCCCATCTACTCGTATATCACATTGTGGTATTTCCATCTTCCCAGTGACGACCATAATCTATGTCTTCTTACTATTCAGTTCTAACCCTAGTTGTTCACTGTGTGCAACAACCGCATCTACTAAATGTTGCAGGTCCTGTTAATTGTCTGCAATCAAAACTGTATACTCTGCATACCTAATGTTATTGATGGGGATATTTGGGAGGATGGTTGGAAGTATGTGGGTGTTGGTAGGGAATGTGTATTTGGGTGGGTGAATGGGTGTGTGGAAGATGTGTGTGGGGTGCTGATGGGTGTGGGTGATGGGTGTGGGGGTGTGTCTGTGAATGTGATATGTCTGTGTGGGTCTGAGTGTGTGAGTGTGGATGGGATAAATGTGAGTGGGTGGAGGATGTATATGTGGGCGGTGAGGATGTTTGTAGGTGGGGGATGTGTGGGTGGCTGGGGAGATTTGTGTGTGTGGGTGAGAGATGTATGAACGGGAATGTGTATGGGGAATGCATGTGAGGGGATGTGTGTGTGGGGTGGATGCGATTATGGGTGGGGTGTTGTGTGGGATGGGGGAGGAGTAGGATGTGCGGGTGGATGAAGGATGTATGTGAGGATGGGGGATGTGTGTTTGGCTGGGTGGTTGAGGTGTGTGTGGGTGGGAGGGTAGATGAGAGATGCATGTGTTGATGGGTGACGTGTGGGTGTTAGTGGTTGATGGATGAGTACGTGAGTGGGTGGATGTGTGTGAGAGATGAGTGTATGGGTGGGGGTGTGTGTGTGGGTGAGAAGGCGGATGTGTGTGGGTGGGGTATATGTGATTGGTCGGGTGTGTGTGGGTGGTTGTGTGTGTTTTTGGATGAGGAAGAGGAATGTGTTGATGGGTGAGGATGTGTGTATGGGTGGGGAAATGTGTGTGTGTGTGTGTATGTGTGTGTGTATGGGTGGTGAGATGTGTAGTTAAGGGATGTGTGATTGGGGTTTAGAGATCGGGGTGGGATGGTTGGCGAGTGGGTGGAGGATGTGTGGGAGGGGATGTGTGCGTGTGGGTGCGGGATGTGAGGGTGGGGGAGATTGTGTGGTGGTTGATATGTGTGCAAGTGGGGGATGTGTGAGTGGGTGCGGGTTTTGTGTGTGGGTAAGTGCAGGATATGTGAGTTGGCGGGAATATGTGTGTGTGGGTGTTGGAAATGTGGTTGGGGGATGTGTGTTTGGCTGAGTGTTTGGGGGTGTGTGGGTGGGTGGTGGAGGATATGTGGGTGAGTGAGTGTTGGTAGGTTATGGGATGGGTGGAGAATGTGTGCGTGTGGGTGGGGACATGTGTGAAGGTGGGGGATGTGTGATTGGTATGGATGGGTGGTTGCATGCATGTGTGCCTGGGTGTGTGAGTGGGTGGGGGATGTGTGGTGGGGGATATGTTGTGGGTGTGAGATGTGTGTGTGTGTGTATATGGGTAGGGAGATGATGTATGTGGGGGTGTGTTTGGGATGTGTGGGTTGGGGGATTGGTGGATGGATGGGGTCAAGTATGTGTCTGTGGGTATGTGTGTGGTTTGGTGGTGGATGTGTGTGTTGGGGACACGCGGGTGTAGGGGGTGGGTGGGTGGATGAGGGATTTGTCTCATAACATGGTAACACGCATTGTTTATACTTACAACATTCATTTGACAATGTTTTTTTCCTATGTGCACTGATGAACGAAAGATAAGTGATTGAATGGGCCGAATGTATGACGGGCCTGCGTGCCCAATTTGTTACCCTTCGAAAATAAAGTTTGTTCGTTCGTTCGTTCGTTCAATGTATAGTCCCCCAATGTTGATTACTACCATATCTTCTATCTTCTTCTTCTTCAGCGTTCCGAGCCATTGAGGTTCTTTGCTGCAGATACAATCCGTCTCCATTCGTCTCTCTGGTTGACCTTCTCTTGCCAGTCGCTGATTCCAAGTGCTTGTAGGTCTGTATGTATATTATCTCTCCACCGTCTTCGTGGTCTACCTCGGGGTCTGCGGTCATTTATTTCTTGAGTGTAAGCGAGTTTTGTTTCCCTATTATCTTCCATTCTTTCTATATGCCCCAGCCATTGCAGTCTATTAGCCTTCATGATACCAGTGATTAGCGGGGACTTAAGCAGATCATAAATGTCTTTGTTGCTTCTTCTTTTCCACTCTCCACTTTGTGTATCCCTAATGGGCCCAAAGATGCGTCTTAAGACTTTGTTCTCAAAGGTTTGTAACAAGGCTTCGTCTCCTTTAGTTGTACTCCAGGTTTCAGAGCCATACAGCACAACTGGTCTGATCAGTGTTTTGTATATTGTGATCTTGGTGTTACGAGATAGCGCATTTGATTTTAGCAGATGTTGTAGTGCATAGTATATCTTATTTCCAGAGTTGATTCTAGCTTGTATTTCTTCCCTTATTATGTTGGAGCAGTTGAAGATTGTACCCAGGTATTTGTATGTTTCCGTTCTTTTAATGGTCATATTATCTATTTGTATGTGGCCAGAGTTTTTAACCGTTCCTTCTCTTGAAATTACCATATATTCTGTCTTATCTTGGTTGATAACCAGCCCCATTTGTTGAGCTTTTTCCTTTAAGTGAGTCAATATTTCCTATGTCTTTTGTTCATTTTCCCCTATAATATCTATATCATCTGCATAACCAAGCAGTCTGGATGTTCCTCCAATAGCACATTCCTCCTTTACCTTCCTTACAACTTTCTCTAGAGCCAGATTGAAAAGGAGCGGCGATAGTGCATCACCCTGTTTCAAGCCAGATGTTATTTGGAAAGGATCTGATTTCCTGCTCTTATATGTTACTGTATTATAAGTATCTTCCATGCATATTCTGGTCATGTTGATTAACTTCCTTGGTATTCTAAATTCCTGCATAGCATTCCATAGACTATTCCTATGGACACTATCATAAGCCTTTTTAAAATCCACAAAAATGTTATGGAGATCTCTTTTATATTCCCAATTTTTCTCGGCTATTTGTTGTAAGATAAATATCTGATCTATTGTTGATCTAGTTTTGTCTAAAACCCGCCTGGTAGTCACCTAATATGTCTTCTGAATATGGTTTTAGTCTATTTAGTAATACCGCGGATAGTATCTTATAGCTTGTGGACAGTAGTGATATCCCTCTATAATTTTCACATTGGAACTTGTCTCCTTTCTTAAAGATAGGTATCAATAATGACTCTTTCCAGTCATGGGGTAGTTCTTCTGTCCTCCAGATTTTTATTATTAGTTCGTATAGTTTTAGATGTAATGCATGGCCACCTGCCTTTATAAATTCAGCAGCAATTCCATCAGCCCCAGTTGCCTTATTGTTTTTAAGTCGTGTTATTACATATAGGATTTCTTCAAAAACAGGTTCTTCAATTTGTGGTTCACAGGTTAGAACCTCTTCCTGTGGGAAAGTGTTACTTGGAGCTTCACAATTTAGTAATTCAACAAAGTATTCTTTCCATGTGTTACACATTTCCTCATTGGTATTTATCATATTCCAATGTTTGTCTTTTAAACCATATGTGTTATGTTGGTGCCCTCGTTTCATTGACTTCAGTTCTTTAAAAAGACTTTCTGGATTCGTTTTTCTGGTGATTAGGTTTCCATATCTTTGATTATATTGCTCATATATTCTCGCTTCTGCTGCCGAACTATTGTTGTAGTCTCTTCCCATTCAGTTCTATATTGCTCTTCCTTTTGGATGTTGTTGATGTCATTTAGCCATAGCTGTCTGGCATTCTTTTTCCTAATGACTGCTTCTTCACATTTTGGATTGAACCATCTGTTCTTTCTATGCATGGTTAATACACCGAGACATTCTTCTGTGGTAGATTGAATTGTATTCTTGATGTTCAACCAAGTTTGGTCAACGCTTTCCTCCAACGGGTTTTGTAAAATTTCAAGTTAACATTTTATTTCATCTGCAAATGTCTTTTTTACTGTAACTTCTTGTAGTTTTTCTCTGTTATATGTTGAGTGTAACCTTTGTAGTTTAGCATAGAAAGCTCTCTTAAGTTTTATTTTAAATTTTCCCCCAACGAGAAAGTGGTCGCTGTGGCACTCAGCTCCTCTATAGCTTCTAACTTGTATGTTTAATGCATTGTTGTTGTTAATTAAAATGTGATCTATTTGATTATAGGTTCTCTTGTCACATGATTTTCAAGTTTGTTTTTGTATATCCTTTCTTTGCAGTCTGGTACTGCTGATCTGCAGTCCTTTGGCTTCTGCCAGGTTGATGACTCTCCATCCATTATAATTTGAAGTTGTATGTAGGCTTTCCATACCGGCAACTTTTTTATGAGTTTGCTCTCTACCTATTTTTGCAGTTGAAGTCTCCCAGCACAATCAGGATGTCCTGTTTGGGGGTTTCTTCTATGACATCTTCCAGATCATTATAAATGTCTTCTTTAATATCATCTTCTTTCTCTTCAGTAGGTGCATGTACATTAATCATCTTTAT
This sequence comes from Cepaea nemoralis, assembly GCA_014155875.1. Lineage (NCBI taxonomy): Eukaryota > Metazoa > Mollusca > Gastropoda > Stylommatophora > Helicidae > Cepaea > Cepaea nemoralis. Next base: position 13,473 of record JACEFZ010022830.1, read on the forward strand.
ATTATTCCATTTACCTTTTATTCGTAATTTACTAATCCTGTCATTAACAGCTTTAAAATTTAAAACGTTCCCCCATAACTCTTTTTTGATGACAAATCCTATTCCTAATTCATGTTTATTTTGGGTGTTTCCTCCATATATTATAATCATTCCATTTTGCTCTAAAGTACCCTCTCCTGGCCACCTTATTTCTTGAATTGCTGTTATATCCATTTGATATTCAACCAGCTCCCGGGTTAGTTCTTCGGCCGCTCCAGCTCGATATAGTGTCCGTACATTCCATGTTCCAAATCTCAAAGTCCTTTAACGTTCCAAGGTCGTTGTCCAAATAAGTCAGTCCGAATTCGAGGCTTATGTATCTGTTTCGTAACAAAATAGTTTTTACAAAGGTGGGGATGTTAACCCCACGCTTCAACCCCCAACCTGGAGGACCAGGGTGTTTCTCTTTGTCTGTTCTCTACCCTTTGACCTGTCCGGCTTGAGAGGCCCTGCTGGTAGCTACGCTACCGCCGGCATAGCTCTCAGGGTCATTGAGAAACTCAAGCTCCCCCACCACGACAAGGTGGAAACACCATCTGGGGAGATATCTTCTATATTTTTGAAAATATTTTCACTGTGCAGGGAAAAAAGATCTGGAAATATTACACATCCCTGTCTCACACCTCTTTTAATAGGCTGATATTGACCTACATCATTATAAATTATTATGGCAGCTTGTTGTTTCCAATATATGTTTTTTACAAGTCTAAGGTCTTTTCCATCAATTTGAAGATCTTCAAACATCCTTATCATGCCGACATGTCTTACTTTATCGAAAGCCTTTGTGTAGTCAATAAAGCAAAGATATAGATCTTTGTTTACTTTTATAGAACGGTCAATTACTGTTCTCAGTATATACAGCATTTACTGTGCCTTTGCCTTCTACAAACCCACATTGTTCTTCTCCTATTTCAGGTTGTATTTTCTTCCTAAATCTTTGTATGATAATTCTCAGCAAAATCTTCGTGATGTGGCTCATTATACTATTTGTTCGATGATCATCACATTCCAAGGCAACTGATTTCTTCGGGATTGGAATAAATATAGAATTACATAATTCAGGAGGTGTCACCAACTGGCTGGGATTAGATCCCAGATGGGCAACCACTCAGCCAAGTTCGTTTTCTCCTACTGGAGTTTAGTTCTGGGTGCAGTTTGAGATCACTTACCTCTGTCAGATGGGACTAATTACCAACCCAGATCCCATAGAGAAAACATGGAACTAGTGTCTTTTATGCTGATTTAAGACACCGTCCCTAATACTCAAGAAAACAGCCAAGAAGTGGCTCGTTGAAGATAGAATATATCTATATTTAATTTGGCTGTACTTGGTATCACCAGAAGTGAGAAAGGAGGAGTTAAGGTATGCAACGTAATCTGGTTACTTATGACTGCATAGGCAAGGTACCTCCCTGACATAAATTCCTACTTCTGGACAATATGTGTTCGAACCTCCACTAAATGATATAATAATGTGTGCACTAGATTATATAAGCTACACAAACATTTATAAACATTTAGAATTTATACGGACAAATTGAGTTTTAAAATACAACAACTGTGTTTATTATTATGTTCTTGGTGATAATATGATGATGATTATAATGAGATTATACATAACTCATCTGGCTAAGAAGCTAAGAAGCACGCAGGTCATGCTTCCCCCCAGTGAGACGCAGTTCACTGTCAGACTGAAGGAGTCAAAATTGGTTCCTTCACTGGGCTCAGTCACTTCCTGATATGAGTTGACTGTCCATTGCTCCTAAGAGATCTGGAATGAAACGAACGGAGATCTACGTCTACACATCTCAAAACACATATGGATATGCATTCATATAAACATACATTCAAGTCATAATATATGATGGTATGATGATATATGATCGCATGTTACATAAACATATATCAGTTCTAAACAAATAAATATATATGTATATATTCATACAACAATTTAGAACATCTATAGCTCAAAACATACATCGTCACATACATTTATGTAATGAAGTGTTTCCCATATAAGTTCACCTCACTTACTCTCTCCCTTTCTAATTCATTCATACTGTCTTGTCGGAAGGGATGGTCGCACAGTCCCTGTCGAACATTAAAATGCCTTCCCTGAATCTGTCTGGGATATTGAATGTCCTAAGTCATGTCTGTCCTCATGCAGACATCATGCAGACTAGGTGAACTGGTACCATTCATTAACTCCAAGTTAACACAGTGCTGACTGTGATACGGATCATTCTTTGGTTGTTGCAAGAGTTAGACTGAGACCAAAGAGAATCTACACAGCTAAACACAAGTCTAGCCCCAGGATTAATATTACTAACACTCACGATCCTGGAAAGTTCTTTGAATTTCAACAGCAACTTGAAGACGCTTTCAATGATACATCAGAAAATTGTATAGTAAATGATAAATGGAGTAAACTTAAGGAAACTATTTATAAAACAGCGGTAGGGGTTTACGGCACTGTGGATCATAAGAGGCCGGACTGGTTTGCGGCAAACAGCCAGATACTGCAGCCCTTGATTGATAAAAAGAAGATAGCTCTCTTAAGAACAAGGAAAGACCAACGCGTAACACTCTGAGTGAGCTGAAGCAAGCGAGGAAGGATGTACAAAAGGCTGCTAGGCAGTGTGCGAATGACTATTGGATCAAGTTATGTGAGTCCATTCAAATCGCAAGTGATAAGGGAAACATCAGAAGCATGTATGAAGGGATAAAGAAAGCCTGTGGTCCAATGATCAAAAGAAGTGCACCGCTGAAAACCTTGACTGGAGAAATCATCACTGATAAGAAACAGCAGATGGATAGATGGGTCGAGCTCTATTTAGAGCTTTACTCAAGTGAGACCAAGCTAGTGGATGATGCCCTCAACGCCATAAAGGCCCTGCCAACTCTTGACCACCTGGACACACTTCCCACTATAACAGAAGTTAAGTGTGCTATAAATGAGCTTGCATCTGGCAAGGCTCCAGGTAAGGATGGGATTCCAATAGAGGTGATCAGGAGTGGGCAAGACACACTCGCTCTACAGATCCACCAGCTAATAGAGCTATGCTGGCGAGAAGGACAAGTCCCACAGGATTTCAAAGATTCAAACATCATAACGATGTACAAGAACAAGGGAGATCGGAGCGACTGTAACAACTATAGGGGTATCTCACTTCTGTGTATTGTTGGAAAAGTATTTGCCAGAATTGTTCCGCGCAGACTTCAAGTCCTGGGAGATCAAGTCTACCCCGAATCACAGTGCGGCTTCCGTCAGAACCGGTCTACCATTGATATGATATTCTCATTGCGACAGATGCAGGAAAAATGCCGGGAACAAAATCAGCCACTGTTTATTGCCTTCATCGACCTCACAAAGGCATTCGATTTGGTAAGTCGGGAAGGTCTGTTCAAGGCACTAAAGAAAATTGGCTGCCCACCAACTCTTCTGTCCATTGTGGAATCGTTCCACACAGGCATGAAGGATATAATCAAGTTTGATGGCTCAACTTCAGAAGAGTTTGAAATCAAGAGTGGAGTTAAGCAAGGTTGTGTACTAACCCCCACCCTCTTTGGGATATACTTTTCACTTCTACTGAAATATGCCTTTCGTGATCAGGATGACGGTATATACATTCACTCACGTTCAGATGGTGGCCTCTATAATGCTCAGAGATTGAAGGCCAAGACCAAAATTAGCAGGGTACTAATCAGAGAGTTTCTTTTTGCGGATGATGCTGCGATTACGACCCACTCTGAGGAAGAATTACAACATCTACTATCTGCATTCTCCAATGCTTGTTCTGAATTTGGTTTAACAATTAACAAAAAGAAGACACAGATTATGTCACAAGGTGCACATGATGTACCATCAATCTTTATTGACGACGCCGAACTGGAGATAGTAGACCATTTTACATATCTAGGATCAGAGGTAAATAGCAAATTATCCCTCGATCAGGAAATCAACATCAGGATTGGCAAGGCAGCAACAACAATGAACATGTTAGCAAAAAGAGTCTGGGAGAACAGGAAGCTTACTGCCAAAACAAAAGTCCTCGTCTACCAAGCCTGTGTCCTTAGTACTCTTCTTTATGGCAGTGAAACCTGGACAACTTACTCACGCCAAGAGAAACGTTTAAACAGCTTTCATACGCGGTGTCTGCGAAGAATACTTGGTATTAAGTGGCAAGACAAAAATCACAAATACTGAAGTATTGGAAAGATCAGGTTGTGTGACGGTGTATTCCATGCTCAGTCTTCGTAGACTTAGATGGATAGGACACGTTAGGAGGATGGATGATGGTAGAATACCAAAGGACATCTTTTTTGGTGAATTACAGACGGGTAGGAGATCTCAGGGTCGGCCTCTACTACGATACAAAGATGTGTGTAAGCGGGACATGATTGATACAGGCATTGATAATGCACACTGGGAGCACGTCGCCGCTGAACGTGTTGCATGGAGGGCAACTATCAGAAATGGAATAAAGACAAAGGAGAACATGATTGCAGATAAAGCACACACAGAGCGTGAGAGACGTAAGATGGTGCAAAATGGTGGAAGTGACCATGTTTTCACATGCACCTACTGTGGGCAAACATTTGCAGCAAGAATTGGCCTTACCAGCCACACTCGCCACCGCCATGGATCGTAGTTATTAAGCCTTTTTGAAGCACGATGTACCAGACTATCGTCTGTCAAGACGGAAAGGTGCCAATGATTATATATATATATATATATATATATATATATATATATATATATATATATATATATATATATATATATATATATATATATATATATATATCATGTGCCATGCCGGAAAGCATGGACGATCATGACTCGCCATTTCACTCGATCACCAGCGTCGTGGATCAGCTCAGTATTCCTGTCTCGTCCATGCCATGTGGCCAAGCCATCCAGGTATTTTCTTCTCGGTCTTCCTCTTGGTCTGTTCCCTTCGATCTTGCCAGTTGTTACTAAGTTCTCTAATCCATATCTTCTCATAACATGTCCAAAAAACTTTGACTGTCTACGTCTAATTTCTCTAATCAATTTACGATTTTCATTTGTCTCCTGTTATACTGGTTATTGGTTTTTCTGTCTGTAAATGGTATTGTTTGCATTTTCCTCAGAAACCACATTTCTGCAGCCATCAGATGTTTTTCAGCTTGACTGCACATTGTCCAAGTTTCACATCCATACAAAAGAACAGGCTCTATGTATCCCCTCAACACTCTTTTTCTCGTTTCAATTGACATCTTTTTATTGGTCAGAATGTTTTTCATCTTGCTAAAGGCTACTTTCGCCAGGGCGATTCTTGTTCTAATCTCTTCAAGGCATCTCTCATCAGATGTTATGACTGTTCCGAGATAATTGTACCGATTCACTTATTGAAGAATATTCCCATTTACTTGTATATTACATTGTGGTACTTCGTTCTTCCTAGTGACGACCATAACCTGTGTCTTCTTACAATTTAATTCCAACTCCAGCTGCTCACTGTGTACAATAACTGCGTCTACTAATTGTTGTAGATCTTGTGCATTGTCTGCAATATTTTCAGGAATGTATATATATATATATATATATATATATATATATATATATATATATATATATATATATATATATATATATATATATATATATATGAACACAATTTCACAACACTGATAGCCTCTGGGTGGGAAGATATCTAACCAAAAGCAGGTTGTACCGTCTACTGTCATACTGTAGCACAGTCATTTCTGACTAAGACCTGACTTGATTAAGTGTATTGTAACCACTTGTTAATTAATTATATAGGTCATGACACAAAGTTTGGGAATCAGATGGGTAAACTAATCACACCTTTCTTTGAATTGAACAATGAAATTTGGAATGACTAAGCAAAGCAGAATATTTATTATTAAAGTGACTGTTTGTCTGCTCGGAACAAATGTACTGACCATATAGTTTGCTCAATTATTAATTAACATATCAGAGATTAATTACATGAACCATTAAATGGCAGTCATTTTGAACTAGTATGCATGTCTATGCATTTAATATTGCAGCTCTGTGCAATACGTGTCACCAGTACTGTATGAAAAATGTATATTCATCTCACTTTCGTCTTGAGCATGGAGGTTAAGCTTTGAAATTGTTAGGCCTCTAGAGTGCTTATGCTCGTGGATACCGTTTGCATTCGCATTTTCCTCATGTTGGACTGGAAGTGTATGGTTCCGTCGTCCTGCTACTGAGTTGAGTGCGTGGCGCGACACTGTAAGCTCTGAATTTCGTGTGAAATGCTTTTACATATACCCGATGTTGTTTGGAGTGTTAACTGCATGTTCGGAACAATGGCGGCTGGCTGTGTCGCAGAACTGACTGGATTGTGTCTTATGCAGAAATGTGTAGCTGCTGGTCTTCTGGTGGCTGCTGCTTTCATCGACGATGGACTGTGATTTCGTGGAAGACATTTGTGGTGGCATTCTGTCGACGGCTTTATGTACAACGACATGGTTTTAACATTTGTCCGAGGTTTTTTGTGGCGTGAACTGCATTTTCTTAAAAATGGCTAGGCTGGCTCGGGGTTTTCATATTTCTTTGACAGAAAACATATAGAAACGGAACAAACACCATCTAGAAATATCTAGACTGTGTAGGTGAACATCTAGAAAAACTTTGAATAACGAAGACACAAACAATAGATTGCACGATTCATTGCCTGGCATATTTCGCTGCATCTCGTCAGGTACATACTGCAGAAATCACACAACTTACGTGAATTAATTAGATAAATCCTTCAAACTGAAATATACACATGTTCGCACAGTAATGTCGATTGTCTACCACGGTAATTTTAAACTGACTAACATGTCTTTCTGCTTACACAAGGACGGCTTACGAAGGTTGATTAGTATAGCTTCAGCAAACTTTAACAATCGACTACTTTGTGTGTTGAACAACACACGGAAGGCACTGTCTCTTTCAACCACGTGAGCAGTCTCGAGCACATGTCTCCCGACCGATGAAGCCAGACTTTTCCGGTGTGTCGGCCTGCCTAGGCTACCATCTTCTGTGTGTAGTATTTTGTCCAACCAATTCGGAATATGTTCCGAAACCCTGCAATGTAACTGTCGCTCAGTTCTGCCTATGTAGATGGCCTCGCATCTGCATGTAAATTGTTAAATACAATTTGATTTGGCTGTACAAAGCTACAGGTTCTTTTACTGCTGGGACTGGGATCGGTGTGTTTCGGTACCTGAACACACCGATCCCAGTCCCAGCAGTAAAAGAACCTGTAGCTTTGTACGCCAAATCAAATTGCATTTACGAATTTACATGCAGATGCGAGGCCATCTACATAGGCAGAACTGAGCGACAGTTACATTGCAGGGTTTCGGAACATATTCCGAATTGGTTGGACAAGATACTACACACAGAAGATTGTAGCCTAGGCAGGCCGACACACCGGAACAGTCCGGCTTCATCAGTCGGGAGACATGTGCTCGAGAGTGGTCACGTGGTTTAAAGAGACAATGCCTTCCGTGTGTTGTTCAACACACAAAGTAGTCGATTGTTAAAGTTTGCTGAAGCTATACTAATCAACCTTCGTAAGCCGTCCTTGTGCAAGCAGAAAGACATGTTAGTCAGTTTAAAATTACCGTGGTAGACAATCGACATTACTGTGCGAACATGTGTATATTTCAGATTGAAGGATTTATCTAATTAATTCATGTAAGTTGTGTGATTTCTGCAGTATGTACCTGACGAGATGCAGCGAAATATGTCAGGCAATAAATCGTGCAATCTATTGTTTGTGTTTTCGTTATTCAAATTCATCACGGGAAAACATTGTTTTGAATTTCATTATATATGCTTTTTTTTTCCTTCATCCTATGTGAATGTATAATGCTCTTGATGAACGAAAGATGAGTGATTGGAAGGGCCGAATGTAAGACGGGCATGCGTGCCCAATTTGTGACCCTTTTAAAATAAAGTTGATTTGATTTGATTTGATTTATTATTCTTTAAAACATGATGTGACCTAATAAAAAAAATGTCAATGGGTAGCAAAATATGCAGCTTTCAATGTAAATGTATGCAGAAAGTTATAGCAAGCTTATTATAGACACAGACACTATAATTTTATTGTGGGACAGCAAAGCAAATCAAATAAATTGGTGTAATGATTTATTATTGCAAGATCTGGCCTAATGGAAATAATTGAAACGGCCTCATAATAAACCCAGGAGCCAGCTTCTAAAGTAAATCATAACACACTCTATTAATAAAGCTCATAGAAACCATATATATTGAAATCTATGGGACAAGAAAACAGGACATATAGTGTCAATATTTTATTCATATGACATGATTTGGATCAGTGAAATATGTGATAATGTTAGTTAGTTACATATCCTTTACAGGACGTCGCAGTCAACACCAGCATTTTTGCTGTCGTGATCTCTTGGCAAGTTTACGTTCAATAGTTTCTCATTGCTTTCTGAATGACCGGCAACCATACCAATTCGAAAAAGACCAACGCAAGGCAGTCTACAGGCAAATCGCCCACAGCTGTGTTTCGAACGTGGGTATGCGATATTACGAACTGCGTCAGTAACCTCTTTGCCAGGGAGCCGGCTTTAATAATGTAGTTGATTAATAACAGTTACCAGATTATTATAACTCACAGAATTATATTTTTGTATATGCAGACTACATAACTCATGGTTTGGTAATTCACGTTTTCTAAAGTGCATGATTTGGCATTTCATAAAAGTTGAAATCAACCATAAATCTTAGGGTTTATTGTGATATTCACAATTTGTATTATTACGTGACAGTCGTAGTGCTCTATTTTTGCATTTGGGAAAATGCGCCATATTATTAAAATGGCTTTAGGAGGAAGGATGAGGAGAAAGAATGAGAAGGAGGCAACGGAGGAGGGGGCTGAAGTGGAGGAAGAGGCCTGAGGAAGAGGGAGTTTAAGGTTTTCATTTGAATTTTGCTTGGCCACTGTGACCCTCAAAATAACAACAAGAGTTATCTCCCTTAGCGAGGAAATATCAATAGTGGGAAAAGAGTATTTTCATTTTTGTTCATATTAAAGGACAAACGGACACACAAACATTATTATCTAGGCTTAAAATTGACCTACAGACTTGAATAAGGTACCGTTGGATTTGGCGTTTCAAGAGGTATCCAACTATGCAGGTTTCATAGTTAAAAAAGTAATTTAAAAAATGTTACTAAAGTGGTTATCTAATAGCTGTCTACATGCAGCAGCGGCCACCCCTGGGCAACAGCTGTGACAGGCTGGCTAAACCTTGTGTGGCTAGCCGATTCGGCCTCAAACCAATCGGTGAACTAGAGTATGCCTACCCAGCATGTGAAGACAGGTCTCGGCAGGCTGCGCGGAAGAAATCATTGATGATTCGACGGGCAAGACGGTGTTTGCCTGCAAAGCGTTGTGGAACGTGATGAGCACGGCACGGCACGTTAAGCGCTCTATTATCCACTGCACCTGTATTCGTCTCCAGTCGTTTTGACTCGTCTTACCACTGGATTCAGATGGACTCAGGAGAGAGAGAGAGAGAGAGAGAGAGAGAGAGAGAGAGAGAGAGAGAGAGAGAGAGAGAGAGAGAGAGAGAGAATGTGGTCGACATATTGCGCAACTATTCCTCACTTTAATCCAATTCATCGCGCAAATCATTCTTCATCCAACTTCATATATCACCTTCAAACCCTGTGGCGATGGGCGAGCGGCAAAGCGGCAAAGCGGCAGGCGTGGATTTGCTGGCAGTCGTAGTCGCAGACCTGCACATTGGCGGCTCAAGCCATATGATAATTGCGCTCTGTATGCCAACTCAAATGCAGACATGTAACACAATGTTTCAGCTTCCTCATATGCCTGTGCCAACTTTGGGCTCAATATCAACTTGGAGAAGACCGTAGCTATGTACCAGCCACTCTATATAGTAATCACACCGTGCCGAATATCAAAGTGAATTGTCATAGACTAATTGTTGTGGAAACGTGCCGAATATCAAAGTGAATTGTCATAGACTAATTGTTGTGGAAAAATTCACCTATCTTGGCTGTACTGTGTCCTAAGCTGCCATAATTGATGACGAAGTGAATGCAAGAATCTCCAAGGCCAGCACGGCCTTTGGCAGACTGTACAAAAATGTGTGGTACAGAAATGAAACAAGTCTGGAAGTCTACAAAGCAGTTGTATTATCCACACTGCTGTTTGCTTGTGAAACCTGAACTGTTTACCAGCGACATGCTGAGAGACTGCTGTCAAAAACCGAAATTTGTGGCGTACATCATTACGCAAGGGTGCAGTCACTTGAGAAGCAAACAGGACTGCAAGAGCTGTGGGGGGAAAAGGCAGGACAGAAAAACCACTGCACGAGATCCTTCTCCTCCTGGAACGTCAAGCATTCTTTGCCCACATTGTCAAAAGAACATTTCAAGCCAAAATAGGCCTTATCAGCCATCTTAGAACACACTGCTCAATACTTTCAACCCCAATGGATGAAATGAATGGTCATCATCGTTCTTGATAGACAACCATCATATACTATCAAATGTTTCTCCCAGTCAGTCTTTATCAACGAACAAAAACATAGGACACTCAGGTAGAAAACTGAAGTAACACATTCACAAATTTGTTTTATGTGTCTCTGAACTAAATAAAAATATCATAAGATCGCCTAGCTATAATTTTGAAGCATCACAATCACAAATAAGTCATCCTTGTGAATGAAGAAATAACAAATGCAAAATCACTGGAACTAGACGCTGTGTGACAGGAAAACGAAACAAACAAACAGGGAAATAATAAATACATGAACACATTGAGTGGCACCTTGCAGTCTTGACAGACCAAAGTATGTGAGCTGGAATGTGGCCAATATTCCATCACAATGCCTGGGCAGAGCTTCAGAGAAACATGTGGTGCCCAAACGACATGTTCCCTCTCTCGGCCTAATCTTGTGTTTTCCAGAGGAATGGGTAACCAATACGTCTGGCACAAGGTAGGCTGCAGACGCTGGCGGCACAGCGTCAAACCTCCGAGACCTCGCCACCACGAGCAGGTGGCGAGTGATGGCCAGACCCTGGAACCCAAGGGACCCGGCTTAGAGGCGTTCAGCCAAGTCCCACAGGTGAGGGCCTCGTACGCGCCTGGACCATAAGGACGCGCACATCTGTCAATCACAAGTGTCCGGACCTGTGTAAAGCGTGCACTATCGTCAGACTCTCCGCCTGACCTTAGCGGACCCCGCGACCAGCGGGAATAGGCCCTCCGGAGATACCGCAGGAGATATTGCTCGTCTATTGCGAGCAAATCTCCCATCCTTCCACTGTGCGGATCTCGCGACCGGCGAGAATAGGCCCGCCGGAGATATTGTTCGTCTGCTGCGGACAAATCTCTACCGAGACTGAATAAGTAAAGAAACGATAAAAGTAGTGGTATTTCAATTGCGCTTGCGCTTCCACCTATGCTACACCCTTCATGTGTCTTCACAAAGTCGGACTAGAGTCAAGCTCAACAGGGTCTTCTTTCCCCGCTGATTCTACCAAGCCCGTTCCCTTGGCTGTGGTTTCGCTAGATAGTAGATAGGGACAGTGGGAATCTCGTTAATCCATTCATGCGCGTCACTAATTAGATGACGAGGCATTTGACTATGTTTTTAATACATTAACGTGTGCGAGCGTGTGTGTCGAAAAAATATTGAATAATGAAACCTGTTGGGCGGAGACTGTTAAACTGTAAACAAGGCGATTTGTCTTAATAAGACGGAGTGGCATGGCTCAATCTGTTTCATGTTGTATTATTTGTCGGTATTGTTCCCAAAGCAAGCAATGGGACAGCAGAATGAAGTGTTAGACCTCCACATCTCTAGGCAACGGTTTAAGGGGTATGAATACATTTTAAAAGTCTCATAAGCCTCCTTCTCAATTCTGTATAGCAATCTGAAACTCTTTTTATTAGACAAGTGTCTGTCTGAAAGCCGGGGAAACATTCGCCGAGTGCCAAGTTCTCACTTAGGCTCATTGGGGAGAACATGACACGTTCATGACAAAACATCTAGTAGAATATCGAACAAGTGCAAACACCAGCGTCCTAACAGGAGATCACCAGTTTATTGATATTTATGACATCGCACAGTCACTCTCATGTCTCATCATTCTCTCATTCTGTGGGAGGATAGAAGGATATATTTATGAGAAGTGTGGTGTAATAACGTGCAGTCTTAGGTGTCTCATGTTATCGTCTCGAGTGCCGCTGCCTCTTATATTCTTCAATAGGATAAGTTCTACTATGTTCCACTTACGCCCCTGTCTTGCCATCTTGAGGTTAACACACAACAGAACTTGACGGTGAATGTTCATGAAATCTAGGTCGCTGTCACCGCATAAACCTTGCCCAGTGTCTTAGTCACCGGTCTCTCTGGCCGAGGGGTTAGAACACTTTCTCCGTAATCCCGTTTATCACGCAGAGTCTCGTAGCGGAGCGAGAGCTGGGAGCGGTTCGATCCCCGCTGGTGACTTGCGGGATAACTGAGCCGGCCGCTCAGAAAGCAATGGCAAACAACTGAGCGTAATCTTGCCAAGAAATCAACATACAGCTTAAAGATGCTGATGTTGACAGCGATGTCCTGTAAAGGATATGCAAAAAAAAAAAAAAAAAAAGTGTCTTAGTCCGCCGTTTAACATGTCGGCTATCTTGCTTGCTATGTTCATTTTGATGACGTAACGTTTCTCGAGCGCCAGGGTACGTATCTTGACCTCACTCTAGCCGCCTCTCAGCTTAACTGAAGTCCAGCACTTTGTTTCCCCTGACGTCACTTCCGTCTCGTCACGTGATAATGTTGGGACCCGAGTCGCTTGAGAGGTTTCCCTTTCTTGGGCCTGCAGTTCTATAGTTGATCTATTGTCATTATACTACGTCTATTCTACCATGCCTCGCTTTCGTGGTGATTGTTACTCATGTACACTTTAACTCTTTTGTGAGCTAGTCTTGTCAACTATGTTTTGGTTCATGGAACCAAGGCTTTGCAATGTATGTTTCTTTATTTGTTACAACACACGCTGACGTTTCCCTGTGTATGTTTCTCTCTTTGTTACATTGGTTTACGTTGTTTAATTGAAGACAAACACGATATATTTATATTGTATGTATTGTACTGAAACAATTCTAGCATCTTTCAACTATTTGTATCTTGTATCGGTTTGCCGTGATGACACTGCCAGGTATGTACTTCAGCTCAGGCAGCTGTCCCGGAGATGGTGGCAGGAACTCAAATCTCTGGAACATAGAAGAAAGAAACAAGAACAGTTCCATTGCTGCAATAGCCTCGCCCAGACAGGTACGTTTTCCAACACCGAATGGGATCAGCTGCTCGGGGATGTCCAGCTTCCCCTCTCTGTCAATGAAGCGCTCTGGTCTGAAACTCATGGCATCATGTCCCCAGGTGGCCGTATCGTGGAGCACAGTGTCCAAATTTGGAAGTACTAGTGTCCCCTTGGGTATATGAAAACCCGCAATGGTCACTTGCTCAGTACAAACGTGGGTAACAGACAGTGGGACAATACTGCCCAATCTCTGGGTTTCGGCGATGACAGCGTTCAGGTATGTCAGTTGAGGTCTATCCTGTATTGTTGGACGTCGATGTATTCCGATCTTTTCTTTGATTTCCCTCATAGACTTTCTCCTGTACTTGTGGATTGTGAAGAACGTAGAGAAGACACCAGTAGATGGTCGTGCTGCTGGTTTCCGTTCCAGCGAGAAACAAATCAAACATGACTCTACTTAGACTTTCATCGTCCATTGTCGTAGCCACACCAGCCTGGATTTTTTTCTTCTTCTCAATCATGTAGGCATCTATCAGGTTACAAACGTCGGCTGAATCCTCTACTTGACGTTTCTTAGCTTCAATAAATTTAATTAGCATCTGCATCATCATCTGTACAGTGGAAATAATGCTCTTGGCCTTGAACAGGTCCCCTGGAAGATGCCTTACCCATGGTACGAAATTAGCAATGCCAACGTTTTCTTGAGCTGCCATTAAGGCATCCATGTTGTGCATCAACTCCTGTAAATATGTGTCGTCATACTCAAACCGATGACCAATCAAAATGTAGCAAATAATGTTGGCCGTGCTAATGTGTGTTATATTATGGACATCGGTGGATTTCCCATTCAGACTTGCCAGATAGTTCACGTAAAAGCCAACTTCGTCTTGGATCTTCTCGGCCATGGTATTCTTTCCCATGCCAAAGATTTTGAGAATGGACAAACTCACGGCTCTCTGCTCCTTTCCAGTGTTGCCCGCTAGAGAAAATGATACCCTTTCCGGGACTCCCGTTGCCTGAAGAAAACAACAGATATGTTTCCGAGACAGAGTAAAATGACATTTTAAATTGTAGGTCAAAGTTTGGTAATCATTTTAATATTATCAACTGTGCAATTCATTTAACATGTAAAATTAAAACTGTATCACTTGTTTAACTGGAGGACAACCAGAATATACATGCCGTGATTGTAACGGATTCAGATAGTATGACGGCATGTTTCAGGCAGAGTGGCAGGCTTCCATTCAACAAACATAGAGTGCATCTGTTTGATGTTTTCACCAGGGCATGCTGGTGTGGTGGAAACGAGCAGGCTGATTGGCTCTACTTCCCTTGGTGGGTGATTGGTGCTTTATAAGGCATTTGTGGTCAGGGCCTTTTGGAATCGTGTATGTAGTGCAGAAGAACAGATAAATGATCACAGCTTGGAGAGAATGGTGCTAATCAGACTTCTACTGGTGCCATGAGTATTGGGACTCTTCACTGGCTGTTGCAGATGAGGTCGAAACACGTATGAGAATGTCCCGTGTGCCTTGATGCCAGGTTTTGGCTCAACTCAACACAACCTGTTTAGAAATACTGGTTATTTAATAGCCATGCGAGTTCTGTTCTCATATATGAGAGTTAATGATTATGTGCTGCTAGTAAAACAGTGAGAGGTGGAGTTTTCGAATTTCTTATATGTTAGTGGGTTTGGTATTGTTATCTATAATGAAGTGTGCTACACCTAATCGGGAGATTTATGTGTGTCAGAATAGAAACACAAAACAGTGTATTTCATTAGTGAAATTAAGAACAGAACACATAGTCTTTATTTTGTTAACTTTTTGGCTGTAATGTATGAAATTCTGAGAGATGGCCTAGCGTGGCGTTTTATCACCTGTCGACTGCACATGAATTCATTCCATCCATCCATCCATCATGTGCCATGCCGGTAAGCGTGTGCGGTCATGTTCTGCCATCTCACTCGATCACCAGAGTCGTGGATCAACTCCGTGTTTTTGTCTAGGCCATGCCACGTGGCCAATTCATTACGACTGATTAAATGTCTTTTCCACTCATACTTCTTTCTTATTTACTGCAATAAAGTTAGCAAATAAACAGCGTTTCTTATATAGTATTCGGCGAACAATAAACAGTTGCTCAAATATACCGGGGCTTTAGCAATTAGGCGATTCATACCAATTTTGCGAAGACAAAAAGACTTCTTTACGTTTGCTAATACCCTAATAATATATAATAATATATAAATATATAAATATATATATTAATAAGAAACAGGTTACTGTTCAACTGAGGTTCTTTCAAATTGGCGTTGTACCTTTTCTAAAACAGTTTTGAGCTTCCTCGTAGCTGGTAGGGAACCTTATACGGCACTGCAGTTTACTCAATCACATCTAAGTTTGCCATGACAGGCACGTGTAAAATAAATCTAAATAATCCCGCACACGTTAGATGTTCTTAACTCCCTAACTGCCGTGCCAAAGCACGTCTACCTAGATCAACGTTTCGAGTTACACTAGTTGTCCCCAAATCGGTTTTTTTTTTTTGGCAAACGCCTAAAATTGGTCACGGGACGTTATTCTTTATGTCCACACAGGTGTTATTTTGGGCAGATCAGCCTTTTTCAGGAATCTATCTTCCCTGGCTCAATCAATGTCAGATTCGTCCTCCCATGTTTTGACATCCACAACAAGCTAGCGAGTTACTGTATGGTCCCAACAACAGTTTTCAGTAACAAGCCGCCAATCTTCCGTCGAGTAGTGACAATCACAGCCGCCATTTCGCCTGATGTCCGGAACTCTAAATGACAGACGGACTGTTTTCTCCCGAGCCGGGAACTTCCGCTTGAATCCGACCTGTTTATGAACTGTCAAAGTGGTGTATTGATTCATCTCACTCACCACCGAATGTTCCTATTACGCCCACCAGATGTAAACACGTGCAGCTGCAACCCAGACAGTTTTTTCTGTATTTGTTGAAACAACCTGTGGCCTCGAACATGTCGTTAATCCGAACGCCTTTTATTGTCATCACTGGTTACTCACGGTGTTTTTCGTGACAGTGATATACCCTTATAGTTGTTACAGTCGCTCCGATCGCCCTTGTTCTTGTATAGCGTTATGATGTTTGAATCTTTGAAATTCTGTGGGACTTGTCCTTCTCGCCATCATAGCTCTGTTAGCTGGTGGATCTGTAGAGCGAGTGTGTCTTGCCCACTCCTGATTACCTCTATTGGAATCCCATCCTTACCTGGAGCCTTGCCAGATGCAAGCTCATTTATAGCACACTTGACTTCTGTTATTGTGGGAAGTGTGTCCAGGTGGTTAAGAGTTGTCAGGGCCTCTATGGCGTTGAGGGCATCATCCGCTAGCTTGGTCTCACTTGAGTAAAGCTCTAAATAGTGCTCGACCCATCTATCCATCTGCTGTTTCTTATCAGTGATGATTTCTCCTGTCAAGGTTTTCAGCGGTGTACTTTTTTTTTATCATTGGACCACAGGCTTTCTTTATTCCTTCGTACATGCTTCTGATGTTTCCCTTATCATTTGCGATTTGAATGGACTCACATAACTTGATACAATAGTCATTCGCACACTGCCTGGCAGCCTTTTGTACATCCTTCCTCGCTTGCTTCAGCTCACTCAGAGTGTTACGCGTTGGTCTTTCCTTGTTTCTTAAGAGAGCTATCTTCTTTTTATCAATCAAGGGCTGCAGTATCTGGCTGTTTGCCGCAAACCAGTCCTGCCTCTTATGACCCACAGTGCCGTAAACCCCTACCGCTGTTTTATAAATAGTTTCCTTAAGTTTACTCCATTTATCATTTACTATACAATTTTCTGATGTATCATTGAAAGCGTCTTCAAGTTGCTGTTGAAATTCAAAGCACTTTCCGGGATTGTGAGTGTTAATAATATTAATCCTGGGGCTAGATTTGTGTTTAGCTGTGTAGATTCTCTTTGGTCTCAGTCTAACCCTTGCAACAACCAAAGAATGATCTGTATCACAGTCAGCACTGTGGAAACTTCTAGTTAATGATGTATGTTTCAGATGTTGTCTCCGTGTGATAATGAAGTCCAGCTGATGCCAATGGCCGGATCTTGGATGTTTTCTACAATGAGACATGTAGAAATTAACTCTGATGTGTACTCTACAAAGAAACATTTAGAAATCAACTTTGAGGTGCTATTTACAAATAAACATTTCGAAATCAACTTGTTGATGCACTATACAAAGAAACATATAGAAATCAACTTTGAGATGCACTCTACAAAGAAGAATTTAGACATCAACTTAGAGATGCAGTCTACAAATAAACATTTAGAAATCAACCTTGAGGTGCCCTCTACAAAGAGACATTTAGAAATCAGCGGTGACTGAACAGCAATAGTTGGAATGATGTGATAATGCTCAATAATCAGATACAACATTTCATACAAGCATACCATATCTAAGAATATTGGCGGCCTATTCAGAAAGGAATCTCCTTTCTTGACGAAGGCTTCCTTGACAAGGTCGTAGCCGTTGATGACAACTGTTAGTTCCCCTCCCAGGTACAGGCTATGGAGAGATAATTTTATCACCAGATGTACTTTGCAATAACTTAAACATACAATCAGTCACACACACACACACGCACAAGCAGAATACATACACACACAGAAAACACACACGCACATAGATATAGTGTCTGTGTTGTGTTTTCTGTTGTCAGTTAGCGCGATTGTTGGCTGGCACCTACCAAAACGACACCCCACATAGTGCCAACACCCTCGGGCGGAGTAGTGCAATTCGGAGGGTACAAGCCGTATCCTC
>JACEFZ010022835.1:0-26868 GCA_014155875.1 Cepaea nemoralis
GTAAAAGGAAACATAATAATGCCAAATCATCACCCCTGCAAGTGTGGTTATGATGCATGATGAATGAATGTGGATTGGGTATATCACATAATTCTATGTATTTGATGAGAACATGTGGTGATCCATGTGTATTTTCGTTATTGTTAAACATGAGGAATCATCATTTGTGACTCTTATAATTATATCTAATGATCACATAATTCAATGTAATTGATGAGAGCATGTGGTGATCCATGTGTAATTTCATTATTGCTAAACATGAGGAATCATCCTTTGTGAATCTCATAAGTATGCCTAATGATCACATAAGTCTATGTCATTGAAGAGAGCATGCCTGTGGTGAGTCATGTGTGATTTCATTATTGTTAAACAGATGGGAATGTATCATTTGTGAACCACATCAGTATGACTAATTGTCATCCATACAGATATGATTGTGTCTGATGAATGATGGGGGAATGATTGAGATTCCATTGTAATGTCATTGTTGTTGAATCTGTGAATTTATCATGTGTAAAGCACATACATATGCTTAATTGTCATCCATACAGATATGATTGTGTCTGATGAATGATTGGGGAATGATTGAGATTTCATTGTGATGTCAATGGTGTTAACATTTAAAGTTAGCATTGGGAAATCACATAAGTATAATTACTTATCTTACATGCTAGTATGAGAATGATTTCTGATGAATGAGTGAAATGATCATCCATGAATATTATGTCTGTTGAATGAGGAGAATGAGTGAGATGAAGTAACACGCTGAGAAGCTGGCAATAAATCTCATGATAGAAGGCAACTTTGATGTGTAATGTCCTGTCTATCAGCAGAGAATATGTTCGGCATAGTCCATACACTACTTAGTAATTTAGTGCACTCCAACGCATGACACCACTTTGTATTAAATATCACGCATAGTACCATCATCTGGTTTGGTGCCCTAAGCACGGACACAACCCATATTACATATCACGCATACTACAAGCATCTGGTTTGTGTCTTAAGTAAGACCCTACTTTGTATTATAGATCACTCATGTTACAACCATATGGGCTAGTGATGCCTGATGATGATGTATTGATGAATGAGATGATGATGATGATGAGGATGATGATGATGATGATGATGATGATGATGATGATGATAATGATGAGAAACTGATGATGATGAGGGTAATAACAATGAATGATGATGATGATGATGATGATGATGATGATGAATGATGATGATGATGATGGTGGTGGTGGTGGGTGGTGGAGGTGGTGGTGGTGGTTCTGGTGGTGTGTGGTGGGTGAGATGATGATGATGGAATGGTGATGATGATGATGATGATGATGATGATGATGATGATGATTGATGATGATGATGATGATGATGATGATGATGATGATTGATGATGATGATGAAATGAAGTACAAGCATATTACAAACACGGTGAGTAGGAGGGAATATACTCGCCTTGACACTTTTTGATTAGAAAAGAATTCACCTGAATACTATACCCAGAATGGATACCATGATGTATTATATTGTTTATAAGCAGACTACTCATTGTAAATGGGGAATGATTTAAAAACCCCTTAATGTATAAGACCCTTTTTCTTAATGGAATAAGATGTAGAGAAAATAACTAAGGTACAGAAGAGGATGGGGAACATAGTTTGTCAAATTCCCAATAAATCAAGGTAGTACTCAACCTGGAGATCCCTGATGACAGGCATAGAGTGAAGATGAAAACTGCACATCTGCTAGTCTAAACCTTGAACGCCGTATAATGGAAGATTGGATGGAGAGCAAACAATTATGTTGGTGATAACTAATTGAGAACACCAAGACTATCTTCTCCTATTTTATTTTTTTTCTCTAGGAACAAGATTAATTTTATTGATTTCTCTTGTGTGTTCTTACGAAGTTTACAAGCATTCATTTCTGAAGGTTCATATTGATGATATCATTAGATTTATGATTGATGCTGAAATTTCAGGTAGTGGCTATAATCATATAGATCCAGACCTGACTGTGGTGATAGAAGCAACTTTGCTAAATGCTCTGTGAGAAATGGGGCAGAAAATCTATCCACATGCAAAAGTTTCCTTTTTCCCTTATAGGAGAGGTAAAATGTATTTAGCATAATTTACCTGCCAAAATGGAAAATCTAGAGCCAACTAAATTATTCTACAAACCGGGGAAGAACAACACACTGAAGCTTAATATATCACAATGACTGCTTGGAGCAGGAATCCATAACCCACAAGTAGAGACAAGGGAGGGAAGACCAATTTTTTGTTTTTTTTTTACTCCCGCAGAGGATCTGCAGGAAATTACCTGCGAAACTACATGTAGTCTTAATCCTATGTGAGGAGCGGAGTCACTGCTGAAAATATAATTAAGTTTAAAGATCGGATGTAAAGAACTTTTTTTTTTCATGAATGTATTTGATGCATTTGAATTGATTGTGTCAAAAAATTACTGTTCTTACTAATTGTATAGTTAATAATTGATGGGGGAAAAGGAGGCCATCCCTCGTGAGTGTATTTTTTTAATTGTCATAGTCAATAATTTTAAAATCAAAAAACCCTAGAAAAAATTAGGTTAACTGAGAGAGGATAGGCAAGGAACCACCAAAAGAAGATTTTGGGTTTTAAATGGAAAACTTGTAAATTTTTTCCTAGAGGTATTCTTGGTTTTCTGAGACTCTATTTATGGACTCAAAGAAACAGCCAATAAGGTTAACATAATTAAACGGGCGGGATCACATTGGGATAGAGAACTTAGCATCCTTTTTCTCTTTTTGGGGTTGAGCCATCAACCTTACATCCACACTACTACTATTTTTGCCGCTACTGCTCCGCCTCTACTACTATTACTATTATTATTATTATTTTCTACTACAACTGCATCTGCCTGTTCTCTCTTCTCACGCCTTCCTCCTCCCCTCCTCCTCCTCTTCTTTTTCTTCTTCTTCTTCTTCTTCTTTTCTTCTTCTTCTTCTTCTTCTTCTTTTTCTTCTTCTTCTTCTTCTTAAACCTCCCCCTCCTTCTCCACTTTCTTTTATTCTTTTCGTCTAATCGCTTCTTCTCTTCTTACTATCCCTCAACCTCATCTGTGCGTATTTGGGGAATGCCACAATAGATGTGAAATGCTGGCAGTCACGTACTTCCCCACTTCCATTCCACCACACTACCTGTACATGTGGCATGCTGCAGCTAACAATTATCTAATGCTGCCGGGCCAGCAGATTGTTCGTTTGCCATTTAAACCGTTTATTGAGGCGGATATTGTTTTAATTGACCTAGGTTCCCAGGTCGCCCCAACCTAATTTTTCACCAGGAAATGTGGGGAAGAAAAGGCAGCTGGCCTGACATTGATCACACCAGAAATCGAGTGGCGACTGATCTGAAAAAATATGGGGGAATAACATAAATGCCTAATTGCCTCTTTGTGTAAAAAGGTCATCTACTTTATTTACTTATGTGTTTTCCCTGAAACTGTACGCTGGAAAAGAAATTCTGCAAAGAATCTTGCGTTACTAGGCTGCATTGATTCGGGAGTTTGACACTGTGGTCTTTCAATTATTTAAACATCACCCAACGCCTGAGCAACAAATGTTGTCGGCTTAAATACAAGTACATTTTTTTGCGGGTGTTATGTCAGTGCCGGGGGGATGGTGACCTTGTGTATAGATGTCGCCAGTGTCACTTATGTTTGTTCCGGCTGACTCTGCTACCGGGGGCAGCTGAAAAACTGGACAGCAGCAAATACATCAAGGTGCTACCCCCCTCGCACAGCTAGCTGCCAACACCGGGCCTGGAAACAGCAGTGAGAACAAGCTCAATCAGGGGTCACAAACTAGGCGATACCGACCCCACTGACGGCGTCTGAAGGATCCAGAGACGATGCGGTAAATTCGCAGTAGACTTAATTATTCCTTCTTGTAATTATTTTACAAGAATTCACGAGGCGTTTATCACCCCTTTGGGAAAAAGATAGCACACAAATATTTGCTTGTCCTGTATTGGCAAGTGTGAACAGATAGTGTGAGGGTAAGAAAAAAATGTGTTTGCCACAGGATTATATCTATATGTATGGGGTGTGTGTGGGGTAGAGAGAAGAGAGAGAGAGAGAAGAGAGAGAGAGAGAGAAAAGGGAGAGAGAGAAGAGAAGAGAAGGAGAGAGAGAGAAAATGAATAATTGGGAAGATCAAAGATAGACGAGGAATACGGGTTGGAGGTAAAAGGGTTGTAATGAAAAAAAAAAACAACTTGATGTTGATGACACAGAAAAGATAGCTCAAAACGCAAAAAAACATCAGCAACATTTGTTACTGTAGTAATAGAAAGTGTCAAACAAAATGTTTTCCCTTTGAAAATAAAACACCAGAAATAGAGGTCATATAAATTAAATACAAAAAATAATTTGACAGAATAACAGAGAATATTCTTAAATAAGTCAATAAATTCAATATGTGGGGGAAATATGATGCGATGCGTAAAGAGATTAAAGAGCAGAACAGGCCAAACATTTCAGAAGATGCAAAATTTTCTTATGCAATAATCATTAAATGCCCGGGAAAACAGTGTTGAAGTGTTGTACAGAAAATCTTCTGCGTAAGGCATAGAATCTTGGAATGTGAGCGAACAAATTCAGAAGAGCTTCAACAACGCAGCTGTGCTTTCTGAGACAATGTTGAGAACACCTGGGACCGCCAGAGTAACTAACATATGGACATGGACAGACTAATGAGAGTAGAACATTGTATACAAATATAAGAAGAAGACTTTAGTCAGGTAACGGGAAGATTCCCCCTGGAAAACGTTGCAACGACTGGGAAGATCAGCGGCGAAAAAAGCAGAGGCAGACCGAGATAAGTGATGTTGGACGACATGCTGAATAACACATAATTGACCCAGAACACCGAGGGCCGAGAAAATGGGGGCATCAGCGCCTGTGCCATTAGACAGAGCTCATGATGATGATCTGATGATGACAGTATTTGGGGCCCGTCTATGTGATAAAGATAAAGTATTATGCCAAATTTAAATGAGTACATATCAAATTGTTCACAGTTTTTGGGCATATTTGGTTTCATCACCATCAAGTCAGTTGTGTTGCATTTTTCAATCAAACCTGTCGCTTAGCACATCCCGACTTTGGTACGCATGTTGTCGGTTTGCTTTTCCTGCCTTTTATTGTCCCAAGTCTACATACAAGGCAGCAGTTCTGTGTACCGCTTCGCCTGGTTCTACCTTAAACCCGTCCGACATGTGAAACCCTCCCGTAGCTGCACAATGACGAGATAGCTTTTGGGTCATTGGAACAGGCCAGCCCCTGTACCTCTTCAAGCTGGATACACATCAGAGGGGTATTTTGTTTAGTTTGTGTGCTGTTACTAGGAACTGATCGAGCTGAAAACATTTTTTTTAGTTTATGTATTGTTAAAACGAACATCATCGAGCTAAAAACACATATGTCATGTTAAAAGTTCGGTACCCCCCAAAAAAAAAAAAAGTTTGGACCCCAACAAACATGGAAATCGGAAAAAAAAGGAAGTAGAGATTCACAGTTATGACTTATATGTTGCTAATATGTAGTAGATATGTTACATAACACCACAATTCCCAAAAAATAACAGTGAAAATGCTTAACCAAGTCAAAAATTTACAAAGTTGCGACTATGCGATAGAAATGCATGACAGAGAGGGTTTTTTTAACACTATATTGTTAGTATAAATTTCATAATAACAATATTGAATATAGATGAAAATGTGCTTTTCCCCCGCGGCTTGTATTAAAAAACGTCACCGGATTGCTTTCTGATTATTAGTTAGCAATGACGCATTGAGAGAAAAACAAAGTCAGAAAATCTCTTGGGCGCACAGTTAACTGTTTTCAAATAGTCGTAAACGAACTCCCCGAGGAAATAAACGAACAGCTATCACTCTCTAGAGCACACAGCCATAGACATCCACGACTGAAGCAAACAAAAATAGAACATGGTCACAATAGCTCCCTCTTTAGTCGGGTAATTACTTATCCCTTTAAAAGTCAATTTTAATTAAATGTAGTATCCATTGATACTTTCTGCTTGTCTATACTATTCAAAAATTACCAAGGGACCGCGAACGTAATCTGTAGACATGATTTGCTAGAAAACACAATAAAACAAAAAGAAATATAGGGCAGCTTTGCAAAACCGAATTTTCGGGGGGGGGGGGGGGGGGGGGGGCAAGCAAACATAAAAGCATCAAAAAGATGAAGAAGCACTACAGAGACTCAAAATTTAAAGCATAATAACAGAATGAGAAGAAAAAAAAACGGGGGAATGCAACAAGAAATGAAAAGCATGTGCGTGCTACATATCTCAGAATCACAGAAGATGAACATTCAGAATTTGATTTGTTAATAAAAAAAAGCTGCTTGTCCTTTACAGAATGTCCAATCATTTTTTTGGGTATTTCGACGAACGAACGAACGAACATCTTTACTTTCAAAGGGTTAGAGAATTGGCACGCAGGCCCAGTCTGACATTCTGCCCTTCTTCTCTAATTCCTCTCATACATTATTTCATGTCAACATCACTTATGAAGCTAATCTTAGACAACAAAAAGAACAATAAAGCTTTAATATCGCATGAAAAAAATAATCAATAATACATACCTCACTGAGGCAATGTTTACCATGGGGATGATAAATACCTAAGGAAGTGTAACGTGCCATACTATAAGAGTTATTTTTTTTAGGGAGGGATGTAGTCTGTACTGAGTAGTGTTCAAAACAGGTTGCGAATGTATGTATAATGATTGGTGGTGTCTTTGATTTCTTGTGGAAGATTGTTCCACAACTGAGTGGCAGAGTATGCTAAGCTTGTTTTATATAAGTCTATCCTAGGTTTAGGGACATGAAGTATATTTAGTCGTTTGCTATGTCTTGCGGTTATATTTTGAACAATGGCCAAAGGTAGCTTGGAGCATTTTGAAATAGATTTTGTGAATTAGTTTAGTCCTTATTAAAAAGTAGGCGTTTGTGGAGTGGCAGTAACTAGAGACGTTCATGTAGGTTAGAATTGTCTGTAAGCTTATCCACCATTGATTAAACGCACTGCCCTTTTATGGAGTGAATAAAGGCATTTTGTTATTGATTTTGGGGCATCCATCCCAGATTGTGGGCAATAATCAATATGTGTTTGTATGTGGGAAGTATAAAATATCTTTCTTGTGTTTTCGTCGAGGACATTTTTAATTTGGTCAAGTTGGTATAAACTAGAGCATGAACATGGGAATTTTAAAGGGTTTAAATTTTTACTGTTTAAATAGTTTAGTTTACGCTCAGTAGTTTGCCAAGCTTTCGGAACGACCGACGCTCATACTTTGTTAAAAATAACGCGGCATTTTGTTTTCCAAATTGCCTGCAGTTGATTTGACGAGGTATGCGGGGTTGCGAACCGTGTTGACCACAGTCGCCTGCGTGTGTGGCAACTGCCCTTTACTTGGGGTGTTTTATGTTATTTACACTTCCACAGCTTTTCCGCGTTTACTAACTGTATTGATACCTTAGCTGACCAAGGTCGTTCAAACACAAACATATACTGTCACCAATAACGCCGACGTTACCAATACACCCCGCGCTTTTTTTTTTTCCCCTTTTTTTGCGATCAACGTTTGTATGCGTGGTACATAGCACCAATGTAGTGATTTTATGTCCGCTTTCTAGACACTTGGGCCAAATTCTTCCGACTTCGACGGTTGATGCCATGTGTCGCAGAATGCAATAATCGGAAAAACAAGAAGACAGAACTGAACGCACCAGACTTGACTTGGGATAGAAAAAAACGTCACGGAAAAAACCGGACGAGGAGGTGTTCAAGAAAGGAACGACGGCAGGGGTTATCTGGATGATACGATCTTTGAGAAGCGAGCTGAGGAAACGATGCAACATCCGATGGGCGACATCTAAATGGGAAAAGTCACCAAAATTGATTATGCTTTTGTGTCAAAACAAAAAACCGCACTTTGTATAAAAAAAAAAAAAGTGTGAAAACATATGGTTGGTGGTGGTGGAGGATTGGGTGGTATTACAATAAGATGAATGATGGCTGTGTGATAATAATGAAATTTGTGGATGGAATGATGATGATGATGGGATAATGGACAAGGTGATTTGATGATGGATGATTATAATTAGATGATGATGATGATGATGAATGAAAAGGGATAGTTATGATATGATGATGATGATGATGATGTTGATGATGATGGTGGTGGTGGTGGTGGTGGTGGTGGTGGTGAGTGGTGGGAGCGGCGCGGTGGTGGTGGTGGTGGTGGTGGTGAGTGGTGGTGGTGGGTGGTGGTGGGGGTGGTGGGTTGGTGGTGGTGGTGATGGTGGTGGTGTGGTGATGATGATGATGATGATGATGATGATGATGATGTAGAGTAGAGTAGAGATAGAGATAGAGATGTAAATGAAGTAGAGACACGGTGAATAGGAGGGATAATACTCGCCTTGAAACTTTTGATTAGAAAAGAATTCACCTGAATACTATACCAGAATGAATACCATGATGTACTTATATTCTTTATAAGCAACTACTCATTGCAATGTGGAATGATTTTAAAACCCCTTAATTTATGAGACCCTTTTCTTTAATTAAAGAAGATGTAGAGAAAATAACTAGGTACAGAAGAGGATGGGGAACATAGTTGTCAAATTCCAAATAAATCAAGGTAGTACTCAACCTGGAGACCCAGAGAACTGGCATAGGTGAAGATGAAACTGCACATCTGCTAGTCTAAACCTTGAACACCTTATAATGAAAGATTGGATGGAGAGCAAACAATTATGTTGGTGATAACTAATTGAGAACACCAAGACTATCTTTCTTCTATGTTTATTTTTCTCTAGGAACAAAATTCATTTTATTGATTTACCTTATGTTCTTAGGAGCTTACAGCATTTCATTTCTGATGTTCATATTGACGACATCATTAGATTTTCGATTGATGCTGAAATATCAGGTAGTGGCTATAACCCTATAGATCCAGACCTGACTTTAGTGACAGAAGCAACTTTTCTATATGCTCTGTGAGAGAATGGGGCAGAAACCTAGCCACCTGCAAAAGTTCCATTTTCCTTATAGGAGAGGTAAAATGTATTTAGCATAATTTACCTGACAAAATGGAACAATCTAGAGCCAACTAAATTATTCTACAAACCGGGGAAGAACAACACACTGAAGCTGAATATATCACAGTGACTGCTTGGAGCAGGAATCCATCACCCACAAGCTGAATATATCACAGTGACTGCTTGGAGCAGGAATCCATAACCCACAAGTAGAGACAAGGGAGGGCAGACCAATTTTTCTGTTTCAGATTTACTACCGCAGAGGTTCTGCAGGAAAATTACCTGCGAAACTACATGTAGTCTTAATCCTATGTGAGGAGCGGAGTCACTGCTGAAAATATAATTAAGTTTAAAGATCTTGATGTAAATTAACTTCTTTTTTTTTCATGAATGTATTTGATGCATTTGAATTGATTGTGTCAAACAAATTACTGTTCATTACTAACTGTATAGTTAATAATTGATGGAAATAAAGGAGGCCATTCCCTCTCCTGAGTGTATTTTTTAATTGTCATAGTCCAATTAGTTTAATCAAAACAACCCTAGATAAAATTAGGTTAACTGAGAGAGGAGAGGCAAGGAACCACCAAAAGAAGATTTTGGGTATTAAGTGGAAAACTTGTAAATGTTTTCCTAGAGGTATTCTTGGTTTTCTGAGACTCTATTTATGGACTCAAGCAACAGCCAATAAAGGTTAACATAATTAAACGGGAAGGATCACATTGGGATAGAGGAGCTTAGTATCCTTTCTCTCTTTGGGGTTGATTGGGATAGAGGAACTTAGCATCCTTTCTCTCTTTGGGGTTGAGCCATCAACCATACATCCCACACTACTACTATTGTTGCCGCTACTGCTCCTCCTCTACTACTATTACTATTATTATTATTATTACTTATACTACAACTGCATCTGCCTGTTCATCTCTTCTCACGCCTTCCTCCTCCTCCTCTTCTTCTTCTTCTTCTTCTTCTTCTTCTTCTTCTTCTTCTTCTTCTTCTTCTTCTTCTTCTTCTTCTTCTTCTTCTTCTTCTTCTTCTTCTTCTTCAAACCATCCCCCTCCTTCTCCACTTTCTTTTATTCTTTTCGTCTAATCGTCTTCTTCTCTTCTTACTATCCCTCAACCTCATCTGTGCGTGGTTGGAATGCCACAATAGATGTGAAATGCTGGCAGTCACGGACTTCCATCACTTCCATTCCACCACACTACCTCTACATGTGGCAGTGCTGCAGCTAACAATTATCTAATGCTGCCAGACCAGGAGATTGTTCGTTTGCCATTTGGCCGTTTATTCAGGCGGATATTGTTTTAATTGACCTAGGTTCCCAGGTCGACCCAACCTAATTTGGTCACCAGGAAATGTGGCGGGAAGTAAAGGCAGCTGGCCTGACATTGATCACACCAGCAGTCGAGTGGCGACTGATCTGGTAAAATATGGGGGAATAACATAAATGCCTAATTGCCTCCTTGTGTGTAAAAAGGTCATCTACTTTATTTACTTATGTGTTTCCCTGAAACTGTACGCTGGAAAAGAAATTCTGCAAAGAATCATTGCGTTACTAGGCTACATTGATTCAGAAGTTTGACACTGTGGTCTTTCAATTATTTAAACATCACCAACGCCTGAGCAACAAATGTTGTCGGCTTCAATACAAGTACATTTATTGCTGGTGTTATTTCAGTGCCTGGGGGATGGTGCCGTTGTGTATAGATGTCGCCAGTGTCACTTATGTTTGTTCCAGCTGACTCTGCTACCTGGGGCAGCTGACAAAACTGGGCAGCAGCTAATACATCAAGATGCTACCACCTAGCACAGCTATAACTGCCATCACCGGGCCTGGAAACAGCAGTGAGAACAAGCTCAATCAGTGAGTCACAAACTAGGCGATACCGACCCCACTGACGGCGTCTGAAGGATCCAGAGACGATGCGGTAAATTCGCAGTAGACATAATTATTCCTTCTTGTAATTATTTTACAAGAATTCACGAGGCGTTATCAGCCCTTGGAAAGATAGCACACATAATATTTGTTTGTCCTGTAGTTGGCAAGTGTGAACATATAGTGTGAGGGGTAAGACAAACATGTGTTTGCCACAGGATTATATATATATATATATATATATATATATATATATATATATGTGTGTGTGTGTGTGTGTATGTGTGTGTGTATGTATGTGTGTGTGTGTGTGTGTGTGTGTGTAATAATAATTGGGAAGATCAAAGATAGACGAGGAATACGGGTTGGAGGTTGAAGGTTGTAATGTAAAACAAAAAAACTTGATGTTGATGACACAGTAAAGATAGCTCAAAACGCAAACAAAACATCAGCAACATTTGTTACTGTAGTAATAGAAAGTGTCAAACAAAATGCTTTCCTTGAAAATAAAGACAACAGAAATAGAGGTCATATCAGTTAAATACATAATACAATAATTTGACAGAATAACAGAGAATATGCTTAAATAAGTCAATAAATTCAAATATGTGGGGGAAATATGATGCAAGATGCGTAAAGAGATTAAGAGCAGAACAGGCCAAACATTTCAGAAGATGCAAATTATCTTATGCAATAAGTCATTAAATGCCAGGAAGGGAGTGTTGAAGTGTTGTACAGAAAATCTTCTGCTGTAAGGCATAGAATCTTGGAATGTGAGCGAACAAATTCAGAAGAGCTTCAACAACGCAGCTGTGCTTTCTGAGACGAATGTTGCGAACACCTGGGACCGCCAGAGTAACTAACAATATGGACATGGACAGACTAATGAGAGTAGAACATTGTATACAAATATAAGAAGGAGACTTTAGTCAGGTAACGGGAAGATTCCCACTGGAAAACGTTGCAACGACTGGGAAGATCAGCGGCGAAAAAAGCAGAGGCAGACCGAGATAAGTGATGTTGGACGACATGCTGGAATAACAACATAATTGACCCAGAACACCGAGGGCCGAGAACAGTGGAGACATTAGCGCCTGTGCCATTAGACAGAGCTCATGACGATGATGCTGATGATGACAGTATTGGGCCTGTCTATGTGATAAAGATAAAGTATTATGCCAATTAAAGATGAGTACATATCAAATGTGTTCACAGTTTGGACATATTTGGTTTCATCACCATCAAGTCAGTTGTGTTGCATTGTTTCATCAAGCCTGTCGCTTAGCACATCCCGACTTTGGTACGCATGTTGTCGGGTTTGCTTTTCCTAGCCTTTTATTGTCCCAAGTCTACATACAAGGCAGCAGTTCTGTGTACCGCTTCGCCTGGTCTCTACCCCTTAACCTGTCCGACATATGAAACCCTCCCAGTAGCTGCACAATGACGAGATAGCTTTTGGGGTCATTGGAACAGGCCAGCCCCTGTACCTCTGCAAGCTGGATACACATCAGAGGGGATATTTTGTTTAGTTTGTGTGCTGTTACTAGGAACATGATCGAGCTGAAAACATTTTGTTTAGTTTATGTATTGTTAAAACGAACATCATCGAGCTAAAAACACAGTATGTCATGTTAACAGATTCGGTACCCCCAAAAAAAAAACATAAGTTTGGACCAAACAAACATGGAAATCGGAAAAAAAAAATGGAAGTAGAGATGTCACAGTTATGACTTATATGTTGCTAATATGGTAGTAGATATGTTACATAACACCACAATTCCAAATAATAACAGTGAAAATGCTTAACCAAGTCAAAAAATTTACAAAGTTGCGGACTATGCGATAGAAGATGCATGACAGAGAGGGTTTTTAACACTATATTGTTAGTATAACTTTCATAATAACAATATTGAAATATAGACTGAAAATGTGCTTTTACCCAGCGGCTTGTATGAAATAACGTCACCGGATTGCTTTCTGATTATTAGTTAGCAAATGACGCATTGAGAGAAAAACAAAAGTCAGAAAAATCTCTTGGGCGCACAGTTAACTGTTTTCAAATAATTCGTACGACGAACTCCCCGAGGAAATGAAGCGAACAGCTATCACTCTCTAGAGCACACAGCCATAGACATCCACGACTGAAGCAAACAAAACTAGAACATGGTCAACAATAGCTCACATCTTTGGTCGGGGTAAATTACTTAGCCCGTTAAAAGTCAATTTTAATTAAATGTAGTATCCATTGATACTTTCTGCTGTGTCTATACTATTCAAACATTACCAAGGGAGCGCGAACGTAATCTAGTAGACATGATTTGCTAGAATACACAATAAAAACAACAAGAAATATAGGGCAGCTTTGCAAAACCGAATTACGGGGGGGGGGGGGGACAAGCAAACATAACAGCATCAAAATGATGAAGAAGGCACTACAGAGACTCACATTAATGCATAATAACAGAATGAGAAGAATAGAAACAAACGGGGGAAATGCAACAAGAAATGAAAAGCATGTGCGTGCTACATATCTCAGAATCACAGAAGATGAAACATTCAGAATTTGATTTGTTAATAATAAAAATAAGCTGCTTGTCCTTTACAGAATGTCACAATCATTTTTGGCTATTTCGAACGAACGAACGAACGAACAATCTTTATTTTCAAAGGGTTAAGAATTGAGCATGCAGGCCCGTTTGACATTCTGCCCTTCTTCTCTAATTCCTCTCATACATTATTTCATTCAACATCACTTATGAAGCTAATCTTAGACAACAAAAGAACAATAAACTTTAATATGCATGAAAAATAATCAATAATACATACCTCACTGAGGCAATGTTTACCATGGGCATGATAAATACCTAAGGAAGGTGTAACGTGCCATACATATAAGAGTTATTATTTTTAGGGAGGCATGTAGTCTGTACTGAGGTAGTGTTCAAACAGGTTGCAACTGTATGTATAATGATTGGTGGTGTCTTTGATTTCTTGTGGAAGATTGTTCCACAACTGAGTGGCAGAGTATGGTAAGCTTGTTTTATATAAGTCTATCCTAGGTTTAGGGACATGAAGTATATTTAGTCGTTTGCTATGTCTTGCGTTATATTTGAACAATGGCCAAAGGTAGCTTGGAGCATTTTGAAATAGGATTGTGTGAATTAGTTTAGTCTTATTAAAAAGTAGGCGTTTGTGGAGTGGCAGTAACTAGAGACGTTCATGTAGGTTAGAATTGTCTGTAAGCTTATCACCATTGATTAAACGCACTGCCCTTTTATGGAGTGAATAAAGGCGTTTTGTTATTGATTTGGAGCATCCATCCCAGATTGTGGAGCAATAATCAATATGTGTTTGTATGTGGGAAGTATAAAATATCTTTCTTGTGTTTTCGTCGAGGACATTTTTAATTTGGTCAAGTTGGTATAAACTAGAGCATGAACATGGGAATTTAAGGTTAGATTTTGAACTGATTTACTAGTTTAGTTTACGCTCAGTAGTTTGCCAATGCTTTCGGAACGACCGACGCTCATACTATTGTTAAAAAATAACGCAAGGCATTCTGCTTCCAAATTGCCTGCAGTTGATTTGGAACGAGGTATGCGGGGTTGCGAACCGTGTTGACCACAGTCGCCTGCGTGTGTGGCAAAGCTGCCCTTTACTTGGTGTGTTTTATGTTGTTTATACTTCCACAGCTTTGCCGCAGTTTACTAACTGTATTGATACCTTAGCTAGACCAAGCGTCGTTCAAACACAATCATATACTGTCACCAATAACGCCGACGTTACCAATACACCCAGCAGCTTTTCTTTTTCCCTTCTTCTGCGATCAACGTTTGCTATGCGTGGTACATAGCATCCAATGTAGTGAGTTGATGTCCGCTTTCTAGACACTTGGGCAAAATTCTTCCGACTTCGACGGTTGATGCCATGTGTCGCAGAATGCAATAATCGGAAAAACAAGAAGACAGCATACTGAACGCACCAGACTTGACTTGGTGATAGAAAAAACGTCACGGAAAAAACACGGACGAGGAGGATGTTCAAGAAAGGAACGACGGCAGGGAGTTATCTGGATGATACGATCTTTGAGAAGCGAGCTGAGGAAACGATGCAACATCCGATGGGCGACATCTAAGTGGAAGAGTCACCAAAAGGTTACACAATAGACAACACCCCAACGTTTCTGGGTGAGTAATGTAAGTGACAAGAATTCTGTGAATATGGACAAGGGCAAGTGACATGTTTGACCTAATGATAGCCATATTTAAGTAGGGTACTGAGCAGGTATGCGGAATGCGAGAGGGTTTACATCACGTTGATGACCTTCATGTCCTTCATTATTTAATTTATTTTTTATTATTATATAATTAATATATCCATATTTATTTTATATTATTTTTTATTAATATTTTCATCATAATTTAATTTTATTATTTATTTAATTTCTTATATAACTTATTCTATATTATACATGGTTATTTATCATATCACTTAATCTTTTTATTAATATTTATTTATACTTATCTGTATTTCTATCTTAATTTATTTTTATATTTATCATTTTTATTTTTATATTCATCCAATAATCATTAATTTAAATATTTTAATTCCTATTTGTAATAATAATTTTTATCTATATCTAGATTTAATCAGAATCTTATTATATTTATTTCATATATATTTATATTTCTATTTTATAATATTATAATATTATTTATTAAAATTACTAATTTTACTTTTTATCTTATTTTTATTATAGTATATTTTTTTTTTTTATCTATTGATATTAGAATATTTCTATTATATTTTATTTGTTCCTTATTTTATTTTTTACTTTTTATAATATTATATAATAATTTAATTAATCTAATTATTTTAATAATATTCATAATTAAATCAAAAATTTTGTATTAAATTTATTTTTATTATTACTTATTCTTTTCATATTTAAATATCTAATCTATTAATTTCATAAATTTGGTTATTTTTTCTATCATATGTTTAACCTCTAAATTATTAGTAATCTAACTATTTCTTAAATTCATATTTAATATTTTTTTTATTTTATTTTTTATTTATTACCATATTTTATAATTAAGATTCTAATTTTTAATGTATAATGTTATAACATTATTATTTTATATAAAAAAAAACATTGTTATTATTGTATATAGTCACAAAATTTTTTTTTTAGTATACTCCTATATTTTATAAGAAACAATACTTCTCATACATTTCTTTCATATCATTTTATATCATTTAATAAATTTTTAATTATAATATTACATATTTTTATATTTCCTTTATTTCTAAATTTTTTTATTAATCTTATTAAATTCATTCTATATTGATTTTATACCTACATAAATTAATATTCATTCTCTTGTTTATTTATTTTTTATTAGTATTTTCTCATATATTCTCTAGTCATATTTTGTATCATTACTATATATACTATAAATATACTTTTCTGTATATAACTTTAATGTCTCTATTTTAATTTACCCTATTTTATTCTTTTTCTTACTAAGTTTATTTTTTTTTTTCTTATACAAAATTTGATCTTTGTTATATATAACTTTTGATTCTATTTCACTTTTATTTCATAATTTACTTTAAATATATAAATTATTTATTTAAGTATTTTCCTAATATTCTTTTACATATTTATCTATAGTAATTATATTTCTGTTAGAGTTATATTTATTTTATTTTTTTAATTTCACTTATAATTTTCTATTACTTAATATATGCTTTAAAACATCATTCAATTTTATTATCTTAACATTTTCAATTATCCATTTCCATACATTTTTATATCTAATTAAATCTTTCTTTAGTTTTTATATTATACATTATCACCGTCTACTTTATTCATTTATTTACTTATTTATACACATTATTAATCTTCTTTCTTTATTTTTTTTACTAATCATGATTATATTTATATTTATCTAACTTCATATTTTTTAGTTATCGTTTACTATCTCCATGACTATTTTATTTATATTATATTTATATGCTACTCTTCTATATACAAATGAGAATCTTACTACTCCTTTATCATAACCTAATTTTTTATATAATATTAATTATTGCAAATCTACATTGATTGTATTAATATTATTTCTTTTACTTTTTTATTCTTTTTTATTTCTTTAGTTTTGTACCCATAATTTATATCTTTTTTTCTCTACGTAACCCTATAATTCTTTTTTTATTAATATAAAAAATTACTAATTACTTTTATCCACATATTAATGTTTGTTTCCTATATATCATTATATATTTAAATATTTATTTATCACTATTTTTTTTCCATTTTTTATATATATTTTATATTCTTCTAATAAAGTTATTTTATAAACTACTTATCCTTCAATATTTTTTTTTTATTATACTTATATTTATTTATATTGTATCCACTTTATTCTTTAGTGTTTATATTTTTTAATCTTATTCTCACTATAATCTTTGGTATTTTCTTTTTTCTAATTTCTAATTTTATTTTTATATTCATTATCTGGTTTTATTGAGTGGTTGCCTTTATATATTTAAAATATTCCTTTTCATTCTTCTGTTTCTTATGAAATCGTAACTTATTTAAATATCAACATCATTCATTTTATTTATAACTTTATTATTTTAATATGATAATTTTATATCATTTTTTATGCTCATTATATTTTACTTAACTATTATTTATAAATACATAACATTTTGTACTATATATTATACTCTTTTTATATTATATTTTCATCTCAATTTTCTATAATTTTTATAAAAAAATTTATTTGAGAGTATATAACATCATCATTTTTTTACTATTTTTTTTTTTGTATTAATATTTTTAATTTTTACTTTAGTACAATGTTATACATTCTATTATCTTACAAATTTTATTACTCTGTATATTTTTTCTTTAAACACACCCTTTTACATTTTTTCCCGTTTTTAATATCATTTTATTTCTTATGTATTAACCTTACAATATATTTTATTTTTATAATTCTCATACTCTATAATCACTTTATAATTAATTGGGTTATAACTATTCATACATAGTTCTTCTTCTTATTCTTACATTATACATAATTCTTATTTTTTTTCGTTCATTCTAACTAATACAATATAACAATATTTTTTATACTATAATACTGTTATAATATACTTAACCATTTAATATATAAATTTATCTTAATTTACTTAATATTATTACTATTTTATATACAACAATCTCATCTACTATTTCTCTATACTATATACTTTATTTACCATATTTTTATATCTCCTTCTATTATTATCTTTTTCTTGAATACCAATTTTAATTCTTATTTATTGTACCCAGTTTTATTTCTTTTTCTATTATTTTTCTTATATCTTTTATTACCTCCTTACAATTTTTGTTTCTTTTTCACATTCTTTAATCTATTAATCTTTTCTAATATCCATTTATATAACAATTTTTTCAATAATATCTCTCTCTATTGTTATTTAATGTCTACTTTTTTATTTTAATTCACATATTCTTCTTTCCTTTCTTATTAATTTTCTGTTCATACATATCAGTATTCTCTATTACCTTACATTTATTTTTTTTTTATTTATTAATTTTTTGATTATGTTATCATACATTTCTTTTCTATTTTTTATTTCAAACTTCTTTTAGACATTACCAATTTCTATTATTTATTCCCCATTCTTTCACTATTTTCACTATTCTTATTTTCCATATTCTAACTATATATAGCCTCCTTTCTTTAAATTTTTTTAAAAATTATCTTTATATCATTTATTAGGGGTTCGTTCCTTCTATATTTATCTATATTATAACACCATTAGTTCTTTAATTTTCACTTTTATTATTTTGGTAAAATATTATATTAATTTATTTTTTATTATTTTATAGTATTCTTTTATAGTTATATTCCTATTACAATTTTTACTTACCCTCACCATTCTTAATTTAATATTAAATAAATAGACCTATTGTCATCAATTCAATGGGATACTACCTGAAATAAATAGACATGAAATTTGAGGAATTATGTCAGCGTCCTTACAAGTTCTCTTGTTGATTTTACATTGAGTTATTTGGATAATTAAACTAGATGAACAGAGCCAAACTATTGCATTGAAGGGAGGATACTATGTGGCCACTATGGGAGCTTCTTTCCGGCAGATATGTGAACCAGAGAAAAAGAGGAATGCCATTCCACGGGGACTAGGTAGCCCAGAACATAAATAGGCATCCTGTGACGGTGTTTGAAAAATATTCTAGAAGAAAGCTTGCTCAGATCTCAGGAAATATACTTTGTACATTACGCTGATAAAAATTTTTCACATTTTTTGGAAAAATTTGTATGGACCTCATGGCCACGGTTTTTGGATGAACAATTTATAAGACACATTTTAAGGTGTACCTTATTTTAATAGTAGACACACACGGAAGTCATTTTTAATTCTGAGGACACGAGACATTTGATAGGCAGCATTAATACGTGGATTTAGCCTACAGTCGCCAATACCAACGTCAATTTACGGCGACCATTGTAACGCTATAACGAACACTTTTTATATAGGGTGTCAGACATTTTGGCATTCCAGAAAGCAGATTACAGCGGTGATCAGCAGTTTCGGATCTACCAGCTGGACCTACAGACGAGTGAACCTGACCAGCAGCCGGTACCGGAGGAGGCTTTTCATCCTGTCTGAAGAACGACATCAAGGTGACAGAGGACAGTAGCTGAAGGAGCAAGTTACTAACACATCTGCAGATCACTACGAACAAGGACAGGAGCGATACCTAGGTGCTAATCTTTTTCGATTGTCGGTGTAACTTGATCTGTATCACGCATATTTGTTATATATTTGTATAGATATTTGATGATAATATTGTTATAACTTATAACACAGCGATTTATTAGTGCACAGTAATTATGTCCAACATTAGGTGACTTTATTGCTTAGGAGAAAGTGCAGCTTAACTGGACCCGAACTAATAGCTTGGGCTGAGGCCAAGTTGTCCGATTTTCAAATACAAAGGAGGAGGAGACAAGCAGCTAGGAGGCCAGAGACGCAACAAGAAGCAGCAGCTAAAGAGGCCAGAATTGCACAAGATGCAGCAGCCAAGGAAGCTAAAGAAGCCATAGAATTAGAAAAAGAGAATGTTGACTCTAGAAAAACAGAGAGAAAAGAAATGGAATACAGACACAAAAGATTGAGAGAGAAATAGAACTGGAAAAACAAAAATTAGCTCTCCAGGAGAAAACACTTGAGTTGAGCGGGACAAGTTAGCGGCCGAACAACTATTAAAAGACAAAGAGGTTGAAGGAAATATTAAGGTAAGATGTTGGAGATGGAGAAAGAAGCAGAAATATCAAGAATACGTTGCCTGTAGAAAAACAAAGCGCTGGATCCGCAAAAGATATCAATGGATTATTATGAAATTTTTCCCAAGGGGACTCGATTTCTGCATGGCTGACTATTGTGAAGTCCTCTGACTCATTACGAGGTACCGTCTGACCAGATGGGAGTATTACTTCATAGGCACTTTGTCAGGGGAGCCTTTAAAGGTATCGCGCTCATACCTGAACAACGACGTACGGATTACAAATATATGGAAACAAAGACTGTTGGCACATTCTCATTGGACACTGCAGTTTACCGTAACAGCACAAGACACTTGGACCTAAATCAAATCAAAACGTTTCTGGATTTCGTTTCTGAAGACATTACTGTTTGACAGGTGGCTGAAATCGGCTGAGGTAGTAGGGATTTTGACAAAATTAGAGACCTGATGCTCAGGGTGAACTTATCTCCGAGTACCACAACATGTCAACTTTCTTATAGAACAGAAGTGTGTTCAGTGCAGAACTAGAAGCAACGGGGGGAGTCATTTTTCAACGCCCCACAAGGACATTTTCGCAGAGACTACTCAGCCAGAACTGCATCATAGGAGCATCCGCCAGAGTTTCTAGTCACAGATATGACAATACGCATACAAATTTCAACGTCAGACAAATACAGACGGAACAAACATGGTCTAACACAAAAAAGGATTTGACAGTCCAGTGTAGGTTTTGGTCGAGCGCATGCACGGAACATCAGAAATGTGTGATTCCAACCCGGATTATGAAGCGTATATAAAGAGCTAGCTACGAAACGTAACCATAAATAATCAGACTACAAAAACAACTTAAAATGCTTTGCGTGCAATAGTTTTGGTCACGGGTCAAGTCATGTAGATTGCGACAGATGACTAAAAATTGCATGTCTAGCCTATGTTATTTTCTATAGCGACGACGATGAACAGCAATACGAGAGCGCGTCTGGCAAGTATGTACTACAGGACAATATCCAACAGAGCATATGTCACACAGGAAGATGAGAATCACTGCCCAGTTCTACACATTAAAGAGACATAAATTAATAGATTAAAACCGTCAAGACAGATACATCCATTAGATTCACATGCAGTACACACAGCCGACAGATGAGCATTGTATTTCTGACATGAATTCTGTCTTTATAAATCTGGAAATTCTTGGCTGTCTATAAATTCACTTATATTCTAATTAAACCGACACATACATATACAGATAGTTATATATACAATTTAGGAAGTACAATTCTTTACAATCACGTAATACGTCAAACACATGTAACATATCAGTCAACCACATACATCACAGTACGTCAAAATATATACATACAATCACGTAATACGTCAAACACATGTAACATATCAGTCACAACCAACATAACATCACAGTACGTCAATAATATATACATAACATCACGTAATCGTCAAAACATGTAACTAGATCAGTCAACCACATACATCACAGTACGTCAATGATATATACATACAACACAACAATTCACATGGTTGAGTCAGCCTTGTACACAACATCCACAATATAGCAACTCCATAAAGGGTGTTTGAACAAATTGATACGCTGAACAAACGGTCAGGACATTTCAGAACATCGAAAACAGCTGATAGTAATTGTTAATGACTATGTTTATAACTATGTCATTATTGATTGGTCCAGATACATACATATTTAAGTTATTGTTACAGATAAGTGTAGAATACAGCAGTATCTTTATGGAGAGAACGGTTGTAACTACGTATATTGTCATCAAAATAAGATCTGAAGTATGTCGAGCAGACGAAATGTAATCCAACATTGCAAGTTATCTACGAGCGAAATCGTCATAGTCCAGATAAGTTGGATTAATTATTAAGATATATTAATGATATTTTGATTACTGGTGTTAAATGAAATTCATGAAAAAAAAAAAATGAGATTCAGAAAAAAAAATGAAAAAGATGAATTCCTGAAAAAAAAAATTCAGACAATGAAAAAAAATAAGTCATGATGAAAAGAATAAACAATTGAAAGAAAAAAGAAGAAGAAGAAAAGAAGAAAGAACAAGATTTGTCATTATTTGTTAATGCATGATTCAGTTATCACATGCTGTATTATTGTTATTTTGTCATGAAATTACATATATTATGCACAATTTCACAGAAATTCCACAGGTGGTAGTAACCAAATAGGTAGGACACATGATGCAAAGGTTACTACTGATTTAATTTATGAAGAAATTAGATTAATTTTGATTATCGGTGATTTTATTTCAATTGTATTATTGCATGGGTTATTATGCATAACTGTAGATGCATTTATTTTCTGAATAGGATGAATGGAATGAAAAGAACTATTAGCTATCGTCAAGTAATTAATTTAATATTGCTATTATTATGTGATAGACTAGATTAATATTGCAGGTAAATATTAGGCAGCCATACTCATTGAGCCACAAAGGTCAACGAAGAATAACGTAACACATTAGAAGTACCGGAAAAAATATCACATATGAAAACCAAACCCCACATGAAGCGTTACCGCAACAGTCGAAGTCGAAGCACAGAAGTTACGTCAAATGTAGTCAGGTCATACACATAGTGGAGTATGAGAAGGTCGACTATGATTATGCCACAGGGAAGGCCAGAGCGATTCACTTATAACAATGATGTTCAGTGGAGGCTGGATGTAATGAACACACACATTTAGGAGCTACTAAGGATGTCCGGGAGACATTGGGAACTTAGTGATGCTGGACTTCAGTTCTCTGATATAAAAGAAGTTTGGGAGCCACACATTGTCTACGGCGATAGATGTAAGATGTGTCCGATTATAAAAAAAAAAAAAAATTTTTTTTTGGTGCTGATGTTCATAACAATTCAACTATCCGCAATGGAATAGGTTTTAAGGACAGGGATACGCTTTATTGCAGAGATACGGACGGTTATTGCGACCTTTAGTGAACAATGTAGACGGATATGTGCGACCTTAGTAGACAGGTAGACGGAGATGTGCGACCATGGACCAATATGAAAAAGGTATGTTCGACTACTGCGACTCATGTCACAGATGGAAGACTGAGTTTATAGGTAAAATGTCTACAACATTTTAATTTGACGAGGGGGCATATGTGCCATGTGTCCGCAGAATGCAATAATAGGAAAAACAAGAAGACAGCATACTGAACGCACCAGACTTGACTTGGTGATGAAAAACGTCCACGGAAAAACACGGGCGAGGAGGATGTTCAAGAAAGGAACGACGCAGGGAGTTAATCTGGATGATACGATCTTTGAGAAGCGAGCTGAGGAAACGATGCAACATCCGATGGGCGACATCTAAGTGGAGAGAGTCCCAAAAGGTTACACAATAGACAACACCCCACGTTTCCTGGTGTGAGTAATGTAAAGTGACAATAATTCTGTGAATATGAGAGAGGGCAAGTGACATGTTGACCTTAATGATAGCCATATTTAAGTAGGGTAGCGTGAGCATGTATGACGGAATGCGAGAGGGTTACATCACGTGATGACCTGCATGTCCATACAATTCTGGGATACTACCTGAAATAAATAGACATGAAATTGAGGAATTATGTCAGCGTCTTACAGTTCTCTTGTTGATTTACATGAGTTCTTTGGATAATTAACATAGATGAACAGAGCCAAACTATTGCCATTGAAGGGAGGATACTATGGTGGCAGTTTGAGATTTCTTTTCTGGAACCCTCCTCCCAAAGGTCTTCCCGCGTTTGTGGACTTACCCTGCCCAGATTGTCTGTAGTGCTTTGTTGCCCTAGCCTTTGTTCTTTCATGTACTTCCACAAGACAGTGGTGGTTTGGCATTCGGTGTGTCCTTCATGTCGATGGATTTCCTTGCAGAGTTTGTGAGCTTCATCAGCCTATTTGTAACTTTTTTTGTATTTATATATTCGCAGAATTTCATAACAGATAGAAAGCAACAAGCTATCGATAGTAAACCCATTTTGTTTGCTAAATTTTCGTCATTGTATCTAAAACTAAATTATATCTTTTTCTTCTTTTGCCCTGTTACTTTTGGCGTGAAGTGTTACAGAGAGGAGGCAGATGTTATTTTCTGAGTTTCTCTCGTCTTGTTGCTTGTACTAATGTTATGCTTGTTTTCTTCAATGGCTCTTGTACTCCACCTTAATAACTCATTCTAAGTTGTACTCTTGCCTTGTATACTATGTTCTCACGTTGAACGCTCTATCCACTGGTTCCATTCTAACTAACTGCCCGAACCATTTAGTTCTATAGTGTTCTATAAAGTGACTAATAGGTTTTATCCCCACATTTGTTCTGAGTTTTTCAGTTGTGTCTCAATATCTTTTCGTTTTTCCAGTTGCATTTCATATGCATTGCATCTCACATGATCAAGATGTGATTTTACGTCTGTGTGTTACTTAGACTGTCCATGTTCGGCATTTGTAAAACAGCGTTGAGTCGAATAAAGCGTCTATCAGCTTCTTTTCCTTATGCATGTTGATATTTTGATGATTTAAAATAGGTTCTATTTGATAGTTGATATTGTTTGCTTTTTTGTTTTGTATTCTTGTTTCTACTTCTCTATCTAGTCTTCCGTCCTCTGTGAACACACTGCCCAGATACTTGTACTATGTAACTTGGTTTAATGATGTCCCATTTATACTTACATTTTATTGCACACGTGTTCGTCTAATTGTCATAAATTCAATCTTGTCGATGTTAATCTTCATATCAAAATTCTGAGAGCAAATTATGACAAAATCACTAAATCTGATGATTTGATTGATTGATTGATTTAGGAACCGACATCACAGCATTCGGGACATTCCCATAAGCGCTCCGTCCCCATCCTCAGCAGCCAGCGATGAGTTCCAACACTAATAGTACTAATAACACTAATAATACTAATCTGATGATAATATCTGCAACACACTAGCTGCATTTATGATCTGTTTAAGTCCCCGCTAATCACTGGTATCATGAAGGCTAATAGACTACAATGGCTGGGACATATAGAAAGAATGGAAGATAATAGGGAAACAAAACTCGCTTACACTCAGGAAATAAATGACTGTAGACCCCGAGGTAGACCAAGAAGACGGTGGAGAGATAATATATGTACAGACCTACAAGCACTTGGAATCAACGACTGGCAAGAGAAGGTCAACCAGAGAGACGAATGGAGACGGATTGTATCTGCAGCAAAGAACCTCAATGGCTCGGAATGCTGAAGGAGAAGAAGAAGACTAGCTGCATTGCTTACAAATGCTTTACTTCCGCCCTAATTATAAATTTACAACTGATCAAGACGACACAATATTATGGGACAAAATAATACAGTTAATTAACATCACCAAAAGCATTGCCAAATGGCGTAGGAGTTCATGTCTCGTCACAGATCTCGGTATTAGCAACATTCGTCTTAGGAATGCTCCGTGATTCACTGCCATAAAGCAAAACAAGTTCTATTTAACATGTATGTACTACATGCACTAATATTGACTTATTGCATCAGATACTTTTCATGCTCTAAAATGCAGCTTTTTTTTTTTTTTTTTGACATCTTCTTCTTTTAGTCGTTGTCGTGTGACGTTGGTGATCAAGTCTATTCACAGCTTTTTGTGCTGCTAATTTGCTTATAGTCCATGCCGTGTGGCCTTGATGATCGTCTGTCCACAGGCTTCTGTCTCTTGTGCGGTAAATCATTTCTGATACCGACGGTCCTCCATGTCAAGCAGTCCAGCATCTTCTCTCTTTACCTTCCAATCAGCTGTGACGACATACTCCAGCTTTCCCATACTCATGACTTGCCCATCGAGTGTTGACTGTCTTCTGATGTGAGTAACTGGTTCTCTTTGTGAGTTAACTTTTTTT
Source organism: Cepaea nemoralis (assembly GCA_014155875.1). Lineage (NCBI taxonomy): Eukaryota > Metazoa > Mollusca > Gastropoda > Stylommatophora > Helicidae > Cepaea > Cepaea nemoralis. The sequence continues at coordinate 26,259 of JACEFZ010022835.1, forward strand.
CAAGACGTATTTATTGGTCTTTTTATTCCTCTACGGTGTTCTCACCATTCGCCTATAAAACCATATCTCCACATAATTCCTCACTTGTCTACTAATTGTCCATGATTCGCATCCGTAAATCAGAATTGGCTGAATATATTTCTTAAAAATGCCTTTCCTTACCTTGACTGACAAAGAGTAAATGCAGAGAATATTCTGCATCTTGTGAATTGCTGCCTTTGCTTTGGATATTCTGCATTTAACTTCCGTAATACGTCTTCCATCTGCTGTTATTAAAGTACCCAAACACTTAAATACATAGAGATGTTTCAGACTGGTTCCTGTCACTTTGATGTTGCATTTGGTATACAATTTTTCTTTGTAATAACCATTACTTCTGTGTTTCTGTTATTCAGACTGTCCTTTGTTTTGACTTTCTGTTTCAATTATATCTATCATTTCTTGTAACTGAGTTTCACTGATGGCATCTGTCCCCGGAGATTTACTTTTATCCATATGTTGTATAACATCTTCAACTTCTTGACCTAATCTGTTATTAATCTTTATCACGCATCTTCCATTTGAAGTTATATACATATATTCGCGGGAAATCCTTCTTCGCAGTTTCTGT
>JACEFZ010022836.1:0-13190 GCA_014155875.1 Cepaea nemoralis
TTAAAAAAAACCTTGGGGGCCCTATTTTTTGGGATTTAGCTAATTTTTAGAACTTTAGTCATAGAGCAGATTAGCTACCCACCTAGAGTCGAATCAGGCTATGACAAAGAAAAAATAGCAAACAGAATGCGGAACCCCGCCCACCAGGGAACCTACGGGAAGATCCCAATTCCCTCATTACTCAACTAGTAAAGCTTATCAACACTTCACTAATCTATTCTAGCTAACAGAGCCAAGTATCACTTCACTACTCTAGCTAGTTTCCACTAACAGTGCTAATCATCACACTATAGTTTCACAAGGCCACAGTCTATAGTAATTATAACGAATATATTATAATAAGTTATACCTTAAATGGCACTACTGCAGTCCTATAAATCATATCTACATCTGCCATATAGGCACGTGTAAAATTAAGTCACTAATTAACACACGGTAGATATTATTTCCACTGGCACTGCAGTGCCCTGCACTCTGTCTAGAGCATTATTCAAGTCCCCCCTAGTTGATCTCAACTCGAGTTTATATGGCAAACTACCAAAGTTGTCCACGTGACGTTATCCTTTTCGCCCCCACACAGGTGTTATTTGGACATATCAGCCATTTGCAAGAATCTATTTTCCTGGCTTTAGTCCTGTCAAAGTTGTCAGTAATTGTTAAGATTTTCAAAACAAGCAGCAAGTTGCAAATAACCCCGTCAACTTCTCGATGTGCCGGAAACCAAGAATTGACAGATGCACTGTTTTCCTGTCTCTCGCTGCCAATTCCGGTTTGTCTCTGACTGTTGACAACTGTCAAGCTTCTGTTCAGTGGTGACAATCCCAGCAGCCATTTCCGTCTGATGTCCGCCAGTATAGATGACAAACGGAACCATTCCATATCCTTCTCACTCACCACCAAATGTGTTTATGGGCTGACACGATGTAACCTGTACAACTGTGTTTACTCTGTTAGTACAAATAGATGTCGCTGGTCCATCGTCCGCTTAATCCGAAAATCCTCTGTAATAATCAACCGGATAAACACACGGTTTCATTTTGTGACAATTATTACATTGTGCCAGTCCGTCATGTCGTCCGGAACTTCAACCCACTCTCTTTCTTATTAACAACAGAGATGTGGTTCCTGAGACGAATGTTGCAAATTCCTTGGAGTGCCAAAGTAACTAACGACGATTGCCTGAAAGAGGCTAATGAAACTAGAACATTATATAAAACAATAAGAAAGAGATAAACAGCTTTATCTGGTCATGTGATGAGAAGATAGACATTGGGAAACACCGTGACGACTAGAAGATCGAGCGGAAAAGAGGAACTATGACGAATGGATTGAGATTGTGGCTTTTAGGGAATATCGGCAGCAGGGTTGATCCACTACACCAAAGACATAGGTATGTGGAATGACATGAGCGCCTATGCCTGCTGGCATGGCACTTGATAACGATGATGATGACTTGTTTATGTGTTGTCAATTTGCATTCACTGTACACTGCTGACTTTTGGGTCTTTAGTTGTAACCGTGCCTTATGCGTTGTTTTAGTGTTAGCTTTTTCTTGTCAATTTCAGTGGGAAGGATGTCTATGCGTGTTTGCACACACACACACACAACACACACACACAAACACTCACACACACACCCACACACACTTTTTCTTGTCAATTTCAGTGGGAAGGATGTCTATGCGTGTTTGCACACACACACACAACACACACACACACACACACTCACACACACACCCACACACCCCCACACACACACATACACGCATACGTGCGCAGACAGAAAAGACAGAACAACCGTTTTATAAGACATGTTGTGATGTTATGATGACTAGCTCAATGCGGCAGAAAGAACCCCATGACACTGCACGCAGCGTTGCCTTATTAAAGTACTTCCGTCAGCGCAAACACTACACGATAATGAAATTAATGTCGTACATGAGGACGAAACCTCTTGTCCTCACGTGACCTTTATTGGATATGGCGTGCACCTTTTAGAGAAAGGTCGCTTAAACAGAATGCAAGTACGAAGTTGTACTCATGTTTGAAAACCTGTGACGTAGTTGCGATCTGACATTAGTGTCCTACAACGTTAGTTTAGTAAACAAACTTTACGTCCACTAGCGTGAGAAGGATGTAGGATGTAGGTATGTCAAGTTTTAAGACCATACTCGCGTGTAGGTCTGTGTGCACGGGGTAATAGACGGCCCGTCGTTGCCTTCCGTAGCGAACATCGAGAACTGGCTATGAAATCTTATCCGACGATGTTCAATTACGTGGAATACCTCACCTAGGTGCAAGGTGATGTTTGTGGCAGATACTGTTATTCTGGGAGCCACGGTAGCCCATTGATTCGCATGCTAGATTTTCAATTTTGGGTAGTTCGATTCTCCAGGAAACGGATATATTTTTGTTTTAAATCTATAACATCTGCTCCCAGGTCTACCCAGCTTTAAATCGATGCAATTTTTATTAATCAGTTTGGCATAGTATGGTTGATGTGGTCAATACCACACAAACCATCTGACACAAACTCTTTTGTACCAAACGAAGATTGGTCGTTGACTAGATCACACTGCTCCTTCTATATTACTGCAGTGTGGAAGCTGAGCTAGCCACCTGTCTCACACCACAAGCCACCACTGCAGCACACATCCACTAGTCAGTGAACAAGATTGAGTTTGCGCACATAATATCCATTTAATGCTGAATTAACACGGAACCAAACAACACATAAATCCAGGAACAATAATTCTCTCAGAATATATCTTCATCACAACCGAACACTCGAATAACACTGCCTCTCAAGGGCTACTAAATCTCATCCACCACGACAGATTTTACTAGCCACTCTTCCGGCCCGAACTCACTGGATCCAACCCACTCTGGATCTAAGCCTCCGCTAACTATCCGACCCTCTCTAGGGCTAGGCTTCAATTCACTATGTCTGGTGATAACCGGCCTCAGTCTTGAATCCTTAGTCTCAGACTTCCTATCACTAAAAAACCACAGGGCAGAGTTCTATCTCTAACTCCCCTATCATTCACTTTCCCAGACCACCGACCTACACTTGTCGGGTCCCATAACTCCACTGTCCCCGTCAATGTTTTTCACTGTCTTTTTAACCCTTCGTTACAGCCCTCTGCCCTACAACCTTCCCCGTTTATCTTCTTATTTTTTTTCTTTCTGGGGAATGCCCTTTCACCCCGTGAACTTGTTTATATTGTAGCATTGCTATCAAGGTCACTCACCTTAATGCTAGTGAACCCAGGCATGTATCACCATCTTTACTCCCTATATCATTTTCAGGTACCTATTTGATGGAACTTTTCTTACCAAAATCCCGAAGTTACCATAATCTATCTAATCTATCACCCCCCCCCCCCCGCCCCCGGGTAGAGAATCGATTATCTGTCCTTCTCCTATAAGAGCTAGACAATTTGAGAACCTGTGCACATTGCACACATAACAAGTTGAATTGTTACATGAAGTAGATCGTATAAAATAAATATGCCACTGTCTAAGCAAAACTACAAACAATAGATATATAATCGAAATAAGAACAATTATGGGATACCAGTCCCTGCCGCTCGTTACGGGAGGGAGAGGCTGACCACCTGTTCCTCCGTGCACTCAAACCTGCAAAATTTGATTGTCCTAACACTTCACAGACTCATATTTAATATGAGGGAAAGAAGTGTAGGAGATTGCCACTGTCGTATAGATCTCTACTCAAATGAGTGTTGATGCTAACATCAAGGTACCACTACGTGAGATATCATGATGGATAGTCTAAACTTAGTGTTAATACTTACACCAAGGTATCGCTACGCGAAATATCATGATGATTAGGCTAAACGAAGTGTTGATGCTTACATCGAGGTATCGCTAAGCGAGATATCATGATGGTTAGGCTAAACGGAGTGTTGATGCTTACATCCTGGTACCGCTAAGTTAGATATTAGAGTGATTAGCTGAAACTCATTTATGATGCTACCATTAAGATATTTGGCATGCTATAACTGTTAGCTTATAATGAGTGTTTGTTCTACATCCAAGGTAATGCTATGTCAAATACTATGATTGCTAGTCTAAATACTTTTTCTAACTCCATAAAAGGGTATGACGGTTACCATTTATGAGGTTGACCATTAAATTACACGTAATATTGATACCTTCGTCAAGGTCCGGTTACTTTAAATATATGACTTTTAGATTATATTCAGTGTTGATGTATTAATCAAAGTGCGGCTACGTAACATACTATGAATGTTACCCCACAATGCATATTATGCTTTGGTCTTTGTATTTCTACTTGCAATAATATGGTGGTTAGCTTAAACTTAGTGTTGATGCTTTCATCAAAATCCATCCATCATGAGCCATGCCGATAAGCGTGAGCGGTCATGTTTTGCCATCTCACTCAATCACCAGAGTCGTGGATCAGCTCCGTGTTTCTGTCTCGACCATGCCGCGTGGCCAAGCCAACCAGGTATTTGCTTCTAGGTCTTCCCCTTGGTCTGTTCCCTTCGATCTTACATGTTGTCACCAAATTCTCCAATCCATTTCTGTCTAGTAGTCTAATGTCTCTAATCAGTTTACGATCTTCATGTGTTTCTTGAAGGACTTGTTCATTGGTTTTTCTGTCTGTCCATTGTATTCTTTGCATTTTCCTCAGAAACAACATTTCTACAGCCACCAAATGTTTTTCAGCTTGACTGATCGATGAGTTCACACAACATGATTTCTTGGCATCTGCAAAGAAGTTAGTTTGCCTTTGCTTTCCTTCCTAGCAGTGAACATACTGGTCAGTGACCGTAGCCATTGTCTCCTCAAAAAAGAGATCCTCTGCCCTCCGTCGTGAAGGTGGAGACCATACTCTACAACTATCTGTCGGCTGCCCTCATCTTCATCCACCACCTGCACACATGGCTTCACGTAACCCTGATCGGGGGCTGAACGAGTACTCCGCCTTGCCCAAGTGTGTGCCGTAGGCTAGCGGAGGGAAGGAGGCACCTTACTTCTCCTTTGATAGGGGATACCCCTACCCCGCTACCCGAATCATCAAAATGCCGCAATAAAAAATACTAGGTCAGGTACAAACAATGGGTGTATATATCGTTACTTTCTTCTTTTTTTTTTAAAAAAAATATATAGCTGCCAATACTGGACAATTCATAATCAATCAATCATGTGCCATTCCGAAAAGTGTGCGCGGTCATGACTCGCCATTTCACTCGATCACCAGAGTCGTGGATTAGCTCAGTGTTCCTGTCTGGTCAATGCCATTTGACCAAGCCATCCAGGTATTTTCCTCTCGGTTTTCCTCTTGGTCTATTCCCTTCGATCTTGCCAGTTGTCACTATGTTCTCCAATCCATTTCTTCTCATAACATGTCCAAAAAATGTTTGACTGTCTACGTCTAATTTCTCTAGTCAATTTAAGATTTTCATTTGTCTCATGTAATACTTGGTCATTGGTTTTTTGTCTGTCTATGGTATTCTTTGCATTTTCCTCAGAAACCACATTTCTGCTGCCATCAGATGTTTTTCAGCTTGACTGCTCATTGTCCAAGTTTCACATCCATACAAAAGAACAGGCTCTATGTATCTCCTCAACACTCTTTTTCTCGTTTCAAATGACATCTTTTTATTGGTCACAATGTTTTTTCATCTTGCTAAAGGCTACTTTCGCCATGGCGATTCTTGTTCTAATCTCTTCAAGGCATCTCCCATCAGATGTTATTACTGTTTCGAGATAATTGTACCGATTCATTTGTTGAATAATATTCCCATTTACTTGTATATTACATTGTGGCACGTCGTTCTTCCTAGTGACGACCATAACCTGTGTCTTTTTACAGTTTAATTCTAACCCCAGTTGCTCACTGTGTACAACAACGGTAGGGCCTATCCACTAATTGTTGTAAATGCTGCGCATTGTCTGCAATCAATACTGTATCATCTGCATATCTAATGTTATTGATGTTTCGTCCTCCAATGCTGATTCCATTTATATCCTCTACATTTCTGAAAATATTTTCACTGTATAGGGAAAACAGATCTGGAGACATTACACATCCCTGCCTAACACCTCTCTTAATAGGCTGATATTCAGTTCAGTTATCTGTTATCAGTTGGGGTATCTTCATTGCACTCCGGACATGTTCATAGGTGCTCAGATCCTCCCCCCCCCCCAGCATATGCATCAGCGTCCGGTGGCTAATAGTGCCAGTTCTGTGTTGGTTGACGAGGCGCTTTGTTTTCCTGATGTACCTCTCGGGTCTGGCTGTGCCGATTCTTACTCCCAAGTCTTTCATCCTGGACAGCGATGTGGAATCACTGACGTCAAAGTCCTCTGTTCTCGCCATATCTTTAAGGACGTAGGCTGATATTGACCCACTTCATTATCAATCCTTATGGCAGCTTGCTGTTTCCAATATATAAATTTTATAAGTCTAATGTCTTTCCCATCAATTTGTAGATCTGCAACCATATTCACCATGTTGACATGTCTAACTCTATCAAAAGCCTGTGTGTAGTCAATAAAGCAAAGATGGATATCCCTGTTTACTTCTATAGCACGTTCAATAACTGTTCGCAGCATAAAAACAGCATTTACTGTACCCTTTCCTTCTACAAATCCACATTGTTCTTCCCATATTTCAGGTTGTATTTTCTTCCTCACTCTTTGCATGGTAATTCGTAGCAAAATCTTTGTGATGTGACTCATTATACTAAGTTCTATGTTGATCACATTCGAAGTCTCCTGATTTCTTTGGGATTGCAATAAATACAGTTACATAATTCAGAATCTATATCTCCAGTATCATATACTGTGTTCAGCAGTCTGGTGACTTGCTCTTGTCCAAATTCTTCTAAAGCTTTAATCATTTTTGTTGTGATGTTATCTGCACCGGGGGCCTTGCCAGCTTTCATATGCTTAAGAACATTTCGATCTTCCATTTCCAAAATTGGCGGACTTCATTATTAAATTTAATATCATACTGTTCCTCTCTGTTATCATTATAAAGGTGATTCACATAATCTGTCCATACATGTAGAATCTGATCTTTTTCTATTATGATTTTGCCATCTTTAGTTTTTAGACAGCCTGTCGATGTACTTGTTCTTTTATTAGTAAGCTCTTGAATTATTTTGTGCACTAGTTTGGTATTGTGTCTGTTGTGTTGGTTTTCAATTTCTAAGCACTTTTCCTCAAGTCATGATTCTTTTGCCTCCTTACATAATATTCTGACTTCTCTGTGAATTTCTTCATATTTGGCAGAAATATTTTTGTTGAGTCTTCTTGTTTCCATTAGGTGTAACATTTCTTCAGTCATGCGTTTCTTACGACCCACCTTCTTTAATTTGGAATAGTTGTTTCTGCAGCCAAAATTATTGAATTCTTCAACGTTTCCGGTTGATCATCCACATCCTGGAATAGGATCTCTAGATTAGAAAATATATCAAATCTGTTCTATTCTTCTATGTTGAATTTGTTTTGTATTTCCTTGTCATTACTCAATGTCCACAGATCATATTTAGTGTTTCCTGTTATATACTTGACTTTCTTCAACTTTATCCTCAATGTTCCTTGAGTAATCTGTGGTCACTATAACAATCAGTACTGGGAACTGTTTTTGCTATTGTTAGCGCGTTTCTAAATCTTCTGCTAATCAGAATGTAGTCAATCTGGTTTCTAATCCTGCTATCAGGATTACTCCATGTCCATAATCTTCTAGGGTGTTGCTTAAACCAGGAGTTTCCTACAATCATTTCCTGTTCTTTTGCCCATTCTGTGAGTCTGTATCCTCTTTCATTTCTCTCTCCTAAACCATAGTTTCCTATTGTGTATCTATCACCTTGATTTCCTACTTTTGCATTGAAGTCCCCTATTATGATGTTTATTTCTGAATTTTTTCATTTCTTTAAGGCAGACTCTATGTCATTATAAAATTCCTCTACACTATCTTCACTGGATTCACCTGTTGGGGCATATACTTGAATAACATTTATGCTAAAAAGTCTGCCACTTAATTTAACTAGTAGAACTCTTTCCGACACGGCCCAATATCCTTGAACAGATTTTGATGTTTTCCGGTCCAAAATAATTGCCACTCCCCTTTGTCGATCTTCACCTCCAGAATAAATAATCTTAAAATCTTCATCTATCTTGATGCCTGCTCCTGAGCATCTCGTTTCGCACATACCTAAAATATTAATTTTTTTTTCTCTTTCAATTTCTTATTTTATGTTCTCTAATTTTTCGTCGTCGTTTAACGTCCTACCGTTCCATGTTGCTAATTTTAACGTCTCTGTCCTTGTCTTGCGATGATCAGTCTTTAGGCGAATCATAATGTACTAAGCTCTTTTAAAGAGGTAGTTTGCCGTTGCTTTCCTCTATGGCAGTGACCGTACTGGTCGGGTGACCGCACTGGTCGGGTGACCGCAGCCATTGACTCGAGAAAGAGCTCCTCTGCCTGCCGTCGCGAAACTTGAGATCATAAACAACAAATATCTGTCGGCTGCCCTCAAAATTTCATCCACCACCTGCCTTCCGTGGCTTCTTTTGAACACTTCCAATAAACGGATACGAAATAACACCACATAATCTATAGAAAAAAACACTAAAACAGCGTCATCCCGAAGAATTAATGCGTCACGCCGTCGCCATTTTACAGGAAGAAATATTCATAACAATTCATAAACACGCATCACACACGCATAAACACTCATAACAATTCATAAACACGCAAAAATATCGTCAGGGTCTTTGAAAATGCTTTCTTATAGAATATTCAGAAAATGGACTGGACAGCCAAAATGAGTAATGTTTTGAATTAGACTAAGACGCAAAGACAACTTATTACGAACATGATAACGGGGAAGTCCTTATTTTAGGCCACATTATGAGAAGACAAAAACTTCAACATACTTTGACAATTGGAAGGATGTGTGTAAAGATAGAAGGAGAAATACACAGATAGACAATTCTTGACAATCTTGTGTCATGGCACTGTAGAATGTCGGCACACGAAATGATATATGCCGTTGGAGATCGACAAGACACATGATGCTTTCATGATGGCACAAGCGACGTGCAATAAAAGGATGGTTATCTTACATTGGATGTTGATGCTCAACCACGAAACCTTGTGTGGAATACAATGATGGTTACTATAGATTGTATGTTGATACTTCCCATCGTGGTACCCCAAAGTGAAATACACAGCTTTTAGTGAGACTCATGTTTGATTGATGAGTTAATTTGATTTATCTATAAGTTTAAAACTTTAATCATTTATGTAGGAAGAAAATGAGCTCACTTTGAAAAAATACATCTTGTATATATCGGAACACTCAGAGTTGGCTAAGAGATGTATGCAAAGTATGGAGACTGCGCAATCAATAATTGACATTCCTGTTCTACCTTGTGTCCAAAATGTATAATATGTACCGCATGTCCCGGTTGTGGTCATTGGTGAACTTAGTATGTGATGGTCGGGAAAGATAGCTATTTTTACATCATACATTTACCTAACAGCAAAATATATCAATATAAACATGCCAGGTTATTCATGTATGTTGTATATTCTCCATTTATTGCGATTACTAGCTCAGATGTAATCCCCTCCTCGTGATGTGCTCGCTCAATGATGCTCATTATTTAGTGCAGTCTACGTTTTTTTTTCTCTCTCTTTGTCAGAGAATGTCTTTGTCCATTTGTAAATCACAGATTTCATTTCCTTTTGTCAATATTTGCTGGAATTCCTAGCCCGCCACTGTAAGTATTCACAGTGTTCTAAACTGTTAATTGAATGGAGATTTTTTTCTTTTTCTGTTGATTCTATATTGCACAAAACGAAAAACAGAAGAATACCACCGGTTTGGGGGTGGGGTTTGGGGTGGGGAGTGTAGGCGAGGTTGGTAACTACGTTAAGTAATATATTATTCATTGTGGGTACCATACTAGGATTGTAGAGCAAAGCTACAAAAAAAAAAAAAAAACGAATGTGGTAAACTGATTGCGTAACACATTGTGGTCTATGCCGTTTCTAGTAAACCTCGGAGGAGCAAATGGATCACCATAGTCTGGTAAGAATGAGACAGCGAGGTGTGACGAGGGGATCTCGCCGACGCTCGACGCTCAGAGGAAAGGCGAGACGGACATATAATCAGATTGCTACTGGAACTATTAGTGTTGGAACTCTTCGCTGGCTGCTGAGGATGGGGACGGATCGGCTTATGGGAATGTCCCGAATGCTGTGATGTCGGTTCCTAAATCAATCAATCAATCGAATGGGATTTAACTGTGTACTGGTGCTAAACTATTAACATCCGAGACCTTTCATTATGTGTATCTCTGCATAATAAGGCATGCGCAGTCTAGCATCGCGCTCTCGTGCTGCCCAGGATGGTAACTCTGCAGCGTGTGCTCTTCTTCTTTGTTCACCATCAGACATCAATATGAATGACTGAAATAAAAGCAGCAGCCAACTTAACTGATTAAATGCCACGGGATGATAAATCATATTTAGCGACCTTCCGTATCTGCCAGGGGCTTACATACAGTAGTTTTCATAATGCAGCCCCCTTTAATTTTATACATAATACAACTTGTATGCTATCATATTAACAACGTTTTAATAATAATTGTCACACACCCCTATTTTCCATTTCCCATTTTTGTGAGGTTCAAAGCTAATGTTTGGTTGGCACTGTATCAGTGAAGCTTGTTAACCTCTCCATAGAAGATGACAAAATTCAGGAATATGGTGTATTACGTTAGAGGCACATCTTTGATGTGAGAACCGTCTTCGAGAAATGCAGAGTATAATTAGATCGCCATACACATTTGGTAGGTATCACAAAGACCTTCGACTGTTTATGTCATTAGAAGTTATGGAGCATCGCGAAAGACAGGAAGTTTCAACTATTACTGATCCATCTAACTAAAATCTTGTATCGTGAACAACAAGCTTTTTTAGAGTCGCTGCTGAGACATTCGAGTTGCTTGAGGTGCAATGGGGATTACCAGGCAGCTGCACTATATTCACATATCCGCAAAACATATATGCAGAAAATGTAATTTGGCATCGCGAAAGAAAGAAAGAAAGAAAACAAACAAACAAACAAACAAACAAACAAAGAACAACAAACTGTTCACGGTTCCATACCTGCTTAACCCAACCCTAGAATGTAAGTTTATAATGTTTGCATATCCTTTACTGGACATCGCTGTCAACATCAGCATCTTTCAGCTGACTGTTGATTTCTTGGCAAGATTACGCTCAGTAGTTTGCTATTGCTTTCTGAGCGGCCGGCTCACATACCCCGTAAGTTACCGACGCGATTCGAACCACTGCTGATTCTCACCGTCGTCACGTTACTTACGAGAGTATACGAGATTACGGAGAAAAGTCGCTAACCTCTAGGCCAGGAAGCCGGCAGAATGTAAGTACGTATAATAAATAGTTCGCTTCTTAAATAATCCCATTTGATCAGAACAGGAAAGAGTGTCGGTCAATGAAGACACTCGAGACAGGAAGCCTATTTCTGAAGTTAATTAAAAATGTATATATATTTAAACCAAAAAAAAAGCTGCTGGCCGAGTGGCTAGAACGTCGGACTCTCAATTGGGTTCGAATCCTCGGTAAGGTGTGGGATTTTATTATCTGTCGGGGGCAAAAAGAAAATCCTAACCTGCACAGTTCGCGGCGACTGCACTAAGTCAGGCGGCCTTAATTCCTGAGGCTCAAAGACCCCTCTGCCTTACACCGCAAGGTAATATATTGGCAGTAAATGAAAATTTATAAAAAAAAATAAAAATAAAAATAAGAGATAATGTCTATTAAGGAAATACGTCCCCTTTCACAAATTACTATTGGTAGTCTGGATGCCTTTGAAATCAATATGGGAGACCGTTCTAAAGAAGATAGAATTAGACTGTGACTAATGTTTGTTCAGGAGCAGCTTGATGACCTGGACTTGGTTGTCCTATAACTGTGGCTTCTTGACGGTGCTACCCTGAATATTTCCACTCAGCCACCAGGCCCAGAGTTCTGCTACATACCGCTTGGCTTGGGGTATGTTTGTTGGAATGAACTGACTGAAAGACAAGTAGAATTGGTTAAAAAAAAGGAATGTACATAACTCCCGCTATGACTAAAGAAATGTGGAAGCCATTAATTATTCACCGCAAGCTATTCACCAATCCATCCATCCATCATGTGCCATGCCGGTAAGCGTGGGCGGTCATGTTTTGCCATTTCACTCGATCACCAGAGTCGTGGATCAGCTCTGTGTTTCTGTCTCGACCATGTCACAACGCCTAGCCATCCAAGTATTTGCTTCTAGGTCTTCCTCTTGGTCTGTTCCCTTCGATCTTACCAGTTGTCACCAAGTTCTCCAAATCATTTCTTCTCATAACATGCCCAAAAAATCTAGACTGTCTGCGTCTAATGTCTCTAATCAGTTAACGATCTTCGTTTGTTTCTTGAAGGACTTGTTCATTGGTCTATCTGGCTGTCCATGGTATTCTTTGCATTTTCCTCAGAAACCACATTTCTACAGCCATCAGATGTTTTTCAGCTTGACTGCTCATTGTCCAAGCTTCACATTCATATACAAGTACAGGTTTTTCCCCCCCCAAAAATTTTTTTTAATTAATTTTTTTTTTGGGCGTATGTTTTTCATCTTTATAGGCTACCTTTGCCATGGCGATTCTTGTTCTAATCTCTTCAAGGCACTCCCATCAGATGTTATTATTCACCGATAGGGGGCTTAATTTTTGCTATTGTCACTGTCTTTAAACTGTCTTTTTTGCCACTATAGTACCTTGCGGTGTATGGCGGGGGGGGGGGGGGGGGGGCCGGGGCCGCCTGGGGGGGGGGGGGGGGGGGCGGGGGGGGCGGGGGGGGGGGTTAAATTCCGGGTTTCCCCGGGGGGGGGGAAAGTTCATGGCCAGGATTTATGAAAAAAAAAAAATTTCAAAAATAATTGGAAAAACATAAATAAAAGGGGGGGTTAATGGTAAAGAAAAAACCGTTTTTTTTTTGGGGGGGGGGGTGTTTGGGGGCCCCGGGGGCAGGGGGGGGGTTTTTAGTTTCCCGGGGGTTTTTTGTCTTTGTTGTTGGGGGTACTATTGCTTGGTGGTTGGGGGGGGAAAACCAAAGGGGTTTTTGTGTTT
>JACEFZ010022837.1:0-12851 GCA_014155875.1 Cepaea nemoralis
TTTCTTTTATTTTTTTTTGGGGGGGGCCAAAAAGGCTTTCCCGGGTAGTCCCCCCGGTGGCCTTTCCTTTTAATACCTTTTTTTTTAAAATGCCCTGCCCCAAAGGGTCTTAATGGGGCTCTTTTCATGGGGTTCTCTGTGGGGAACACAGATGCCCGTAAAATTTATACCCAAATTTTAGGGAATGTCTACTAGAAAAAAGTCGTGTCACACGTACGAATGGGGGGGCGGGGGCCCCATTAAACCAACCCCAAAATGGAGTTTGCACCTTTTTCGTACAGTCCCCAAGGTGGGGGCCAAACAAATTCCTGCCCAAAATGCCCTGCTCTTTTTTTCGTCTACTGCTATTTCCCAAATTTATCCTTTCGTCATGTCTAACGCCCCCCTTAAAGAACCTAGCGCCCCCCCCGGGTAAATTTTCTGGCCCAGTAGATGGGTCACCTTTTTGCCTTTTGGCCCTTTCCAAATCTAAACATTTTTTATTTTTTTTTGAGCTTTTCGATATGATACACAGTTTTTTATTGTTTTTGTCCCTTTTTCCCGTACTATAAAACCATTGGAGATGAAAAGTCTTTTTGGGGAAATCGTCTTATGATGTTTTTTTTTTTCTCTAATTTTGATGACCCTCCTGATGAAAAATGTTCTTTTGTAATGTAAGGGGAGGGGGGTTGGGGCCCCCTGCATCTTATGGGTTTTGTTTGATGTGGGGTGTATGTATGCGGGGTACTAATTCTTTTTTGCCCCCCGGGGTTTTTTTGGGAAAAAGGGGAGGGTGTTGTACTGTTTTTTAAAAAGCGGGTTTGCAACTGTCTGTCTCTGTTTTGAGTTAACTTTGGGTTGTTTTTTGTTTCTCCCCAAGCATTTTTTGCCCCGTGTCAAAATGCAGGTGGTTTGGGGAAATTTTGTCACTAGCCCCCGTCCCTCTTCATGATCTATTATCCCCTGTACAAGCTGTCGTAAACGTCCCTTTTTCGTTTTTCTCGTTTATGGTATTGGGCCCTTTTTGCCCCTAAATTTTTGGGGGAAATTTTTTGGGTTTTGTCCCTTTTTTTTTTGGATCTCGTAGTCCCCCAGGGGAAATCTGTCCCCCGTCCCCCCCTTTAAAAAAAGGGCCCCCGCCAAGAACAGTCAATTAAAATGTCTGTCCTAGGTAGTAGAAGAAGAAAGGGCCTGGGCCCCCCGGGGGTCCCAAAGTTATTGTCCCCCGTTTTCCTTTTGGGGCAGCATACTGTCTATAAAAGTAGCCCCCAGATAATTTTAGGGGGGCAATTTTTTTTGCAAAAATCCCAAGTTTTTGATGTTTCCCTTTCACGCAAGGGGATGAAACCCATATCCCGGATGATAAATATGGGTTTAAGTACAAAAAGTAGAGTTAGTTAACATTTGGTGAAAAATAGTCAAGGGGCCCACGGGGGTTTTTTGGGGCACCATGGGATAATTTAAAAAAGGCGAGAAACCGGAAACTAGAATGGGGTTTTTTAACCTTCGGGGATAAGCAAAAAAAATAGCTGGAAAGAAAAATAAAACCCCCCATTTTATTGGGGTGCTCTACTTTAAATTTTTTTTTGAAAGGAAATGTGCCTTTTGATCCCCTTTAAAATTTTTTCTTTACTCCACTAGAGGGGGAAGGATGGTAGGGGGAATTGAAACATTGTTTTTAAACCCCCAAAACTTTTTTTGGGTGAAAGTTTGGGTTTAGATGCGGCAATAAACTGAGTCCCCCCCTACGGGATTGGAAAAGAAATCTGGAAATCCTATCCAAAGAAAATATTTTGGAAGAAATCTTCCCTTTTTATCTTTGGGGCATTTATTTTTTTCTTTAGGGGAATAGTTTTTCCGGGCCCCAGCGGTTACATTGAATCAATAAACATTTTGAATATTTTTAAATTCCCTCTATTTTGTTGTATGATTAAGGGGGCCCCCACTATGTCGACAGATAATTTTTTTTAAAAGGCCCACTGGGTAAGTCAGTAACTTTTTAACTTTGCCCCCCCCGTGGGTGTTTTTCCTTTTTTTTTACCAGGGTTTTTGGCCCGGTGTTTACAACTTTCCCGCATATTCTTTAATGGGCCCCCCTTGGGAAAATTTTTGGGGCCCCTGAAACTGTGGGCCCAAAAATCTTTATCTGGTCCCCTTTCGTTTGCCCCCTAAAGCCCCCCGCAAGAGGTATATCCCGGGGCAAGATGTAAGGCTTGCTTGCGATAAATTGTTGGCAAAAAAAGTTTTTTCTCTGTGGTGTTGTCACCTCTGGTAAATACCTGGGGATTTTAAACATTTTTTTACAGCCAAAAAGCCAATTTTTGGGCCCTTCTTAGTTTTTTCCTTTGGCTTTTTTTTTGATCAGAAATTTAAAAAACTTTGATAATGAAAAGGGTCAGCTTTTTTTTAGCTGTTTTCAAACGTTTTTCCCTTTATGGTGGGGTTTGGGGAGGTTTGTGGGGAAAATGGGCTAAAACAAATTTTTTATACCTCCCCGTTTTTTCTTTTCTTTCATCTTGCAAAATCTAGCCGTAAAAAATCCCGTTACTGGGGGTTCCCACATTCCAAAGATATCAGATTTGGGGATGGAAAAAAAATGTTTTCAAGGAAAGTCCCCCCCTGGGGAAAGTTAGTGCTAAATTTGCTACCATACAATTAATAGGTGGTGTAACATTTTAATAAATAAACTTTTGGGGATGGGGGATGTTATGTTATCATAAAATACACAGAGATGTTATGTCATAAAGGTTTAATCATTCACCTCTGGTAAATTTCCAAAAAATTAAACATAAACACACTGGGTTTGTTTAATCCCAGCGCATTTTAAACTTTCCCGGGGGAAAAGGGGTTTTTCCCAATATTTTCCCAAATGCTAGTGGGAAAATTTTTTCAAAAAATTGGGCCCTGAGAATGTTCTGCATGTTAATGCCTGCCTGAAAGGGTCCTGTGGGCCCTTTTATAAAACGTTTTTCTTTCCAGACCAATAATTTGGAGCTGCCCGGGGGCCCACGAAATCCCTGTAGCAAAAACCTTCCCATTCCCATATTCCTTTAAATGGACTTTTTTATCCTCCCTTTTGAATCTACAAACCCAAAATTAGCTTTTTTTCTTTGGGGGGGGGGCAATAGGGATGGGGGTAAACCGCATTTTAAACCCAATCCCCATCTTCATAAAAGGTGTTAAAAACAGAACTTATTTCCCTTTAAAAACAGTCCCAAAAAACCCGTGCTGAGTTAACAGGAAAGTTTTTTCTGGCTGTTCTTCCCTCTGAAAAGCCCGGGGAAATGTCAAACCCAAAGGGGGCATTTTTCTTTGTTTTTGGCCCTTTGCCTACCTTTACAATCTTTCCCCATGGTGTCCGAAAAAGCCCCTTAAAAGAGGAAACATTTACGCAAATTCCTGAAGGAATTTTACGCTCCCTTTTCTTGGGCCCCGTTTTACCATTTTTTTAGGGAGGTAAGTATGAAAACCCCCGGGTGCTTATCGCACATCTCCCCCCTGATTTATTTGAAAATTTAATACTGACCGTGGGTTAAACTTCCCCCAAGGGAGGCCCCCATGAAAGGGTTTCCTTGGGGGCCCACTAAAAAGGGGTTTTTCCCTAGTTACCCGGGGGTGCTACAAATTTATGTCAGTAGCTTTTATTGGCAAAACAATTTTTTTGTTGGCTGGGGTTTAAAACGCCGAACCACGTCTCCTCAATCTCATCTGCAAATAGGGGCAATTTTATTCTCTTTTCAAAAATTTTTTGAAAAAAAAAGGGTGAGGAATTGGATGAAATGATTTTATCTCTAATTTTAAACAGATCTTCTAATTTTTTTTATAATTTTTTTTTCAATTTTAGCTGCTGAAGTTTCCCTTTGGTAAATATTCTCGGACTAAGCAGGGGGGTAATCAGAGAACGTTTGAAAATCCGGGTTTTTGGCTCAACTTAATGGGAAATTTTTCTCTGTAACCCCGCCTCCCTCTAACATAAAATGTGCCATAATCTTAAAATTTTTTAGATAATGGTAATCTTTTTTGAGGTCCCTTTTGGGGGTAGTCCCCCAATGAAATTTAAGAAGGGTTCCCCCCGATAAAAAATTCTCATTAAAAACCAAAATTTCCCTTCAGACAGTGGGAAAACCTTTGGGAATGTTCCCTTTTAAAATCCCCCCCCAAAATTTTGGGGGAAAGGGTGCGATGCAGTCCCCCCCGATATAATTAAAGGGACAATACCTTGAAAATTTTTTTGGGACTGGTTTTTTTTTTCTCCAATCCCCCTCAAAAATTTTTTAGACTCTTTGTTTTTTGGGAGTCCCCCATGTCAAGTTGTTTCATCCCTTTAAAATTTTAACTCCAGTTCTTTCCCCTCTTACTAAAGGGGCTTTCTATTTCTGCCTTCTTTTAAAAATTTACTATCTTTCTCAGCTTGCTTTAAAGCTGCGTCAGTTTTTTTTTTCCTGCTTTAATGCTCTTTTTAGCTGCCCTTTTTTATCACGTTTTAGCACTTTTCCCCCTGGGACTAGTAGGTTTTTCAGAGGTTATTTTTTTTCTCACTCCCCTTTTGTTAATTCCATCACCCCGGGCAACTGTAATTTTTTTCCCATATCGAAAGAAATCAAATAATGAAGACCCTGTGGAAAATGTCAAAAGAAAAAAACCAGCCCCCACAAAATAAAGTTATACGGGGGGTTTTTAAAAGAACAATTTTTTCAATTTTAAATTTTTTTATTGGGAAAAACGTGGCCCCAAAATTGCATCCTTTAAAATATATGAAAAAAAAAATATAAATCCAAGGGGCCCGGGAAAGCCCCGGGGAAGAACGGGTTTGAAAATTTTGGGCTAGTGAACTGTAAAGGGGCGCTACTTTTTGAAACCCAAAAAGACCTCTACGGCCCAAATTTTTCGGATGGTATGGAAAACCCCCGCTTTGTTTTTTTGGGGGGAAAAAAAATTTTGCGTCTATTTTTGGGGGGTGTGTGCCTGCTTGTCCCCCTAAGTATTGCTTAGGTTTTTTAAAGGGGGTTTAGTGTAATTGTTTTGGTTTTATAAGTTTTTTCCGGCCCCAAAAATTTTTTTTTTCAAAACAAGTCACTTTCTTTCCCCAAAAATTTTTTGCTTCCCAAAAAAACTCAAATTTACAAGGACCAAAACTAAAAAAATTTTCCCAACACTCTACAACCCTTGAAAAGACACAAACAAATTAAAATCAAGATGGGCATTCAGTAAAAGGGCATAGACATCAAATTTCCCAAAATGGCGACAAGGTCACCAAAGGCGGGCCCAAAATCACCCAAAGTCCCCACAAGGGGAAAAAAAGGGGGAAAAAAGTTTTTACAAATCAAAAAATGTTTTTTTCCGCCCTTTCAAAATGAAAAAAATGTTTGCACTGTACGTTTTTCACATATTCCCCCCTTTCACATGTTTAAACAATGTAGTAAAAATTAAAAACAAATGAGCCCCTTTCCCCGATCACATTTAAATGTACTATAAAGTTTTTTAAAAAAAATTTTAAGTTTTACAAACTATAGTTTTTTTAAAAGTTTAAATGTTCCAAACCCCAAAGCCGGACGAATTGGCCCCCCCCGTCCACACATGTCCCCCGGGCTTAAACCCTTTGGCCCCGGGGGGGGGAAAACCCAACCCATGTGAGACA
Source organism: Cepaea nemoralis (assembly GCA_014155875.1). Lineage (NCBI taxonomy): Eukaryota > Metazoa > Mollusca > Gastropoda > Stylommatophora > Helicidae > Cepaea > Cepaea nemoralis. The sequence continues at coordinate 5,618 of JACEFZ010022837.1, forward strand.
GTACAAGTAAAAACGTTTATTTTGACGTAAGACTCAAAAGACCACCGGGTTCAATGGATTTATTCACAGATCAAATACCCGAAACCCTGATCACAACAATATATACTTGATACTTTTAATTCCCCCTTACATCCCCAATACAGCTCACAAGGGCCCCCATCTCTCAAGATGTCCCCGGAAAACTCGACTTTTTAAGCACAGAAAACCACACAACGCCTTTCTCTCCCTCAATTTCGTCCGTCCCAAATCCCCCTGGTTCCCCCGAGCCCGTCCCGCCCCCCTAAATTTTTGCAAATTGGCCCCCCCCTACCTGAGGGTTTGGGGTCCCCGAGGCATGCGTTTGCCCTCCCCTTTCTTCCCTCCCCTTTCCCCGACCGCCCGGGGCGCTTTGTCCCCGCCCCGCAATCTTGCAGGGCAGGTTTAAATACTAAACCCCGCCTGGCCGGGCCGGGAACGAAGGGGTTTTTCTGCATCCCTGCTGGGAAAAGCTAAGCCCCGCCCTGGGGGGCCCCGAAAACGATGTAAACCTCATCACGGGCCCCTTTTCAAAGACCCCTGACACATATCAAAGTGAAACATATCAGATATCGGGGACAGGAAAAAACCCTTTTTTTTTTGTACAAAATCAGATGTCAAAAAAGACTATCTAGGGGTACATACCAAAATATCAGACCAGGCCCCATATCTAGTTACAACCAGATGCCCGGGAAAAAGGACATATCTTAGGGGGTACAAAACCAGATATCAAAAACCAGGACATATCTAGTGAAAACATACCAAAAATGTCAGACAGGACTTTGCCCCTAGTGTAAATACCAGATGCCCAGACAGGAAAAATACCCTTTTTAAAAACCAGATGTCAGACGGGACATATCTAGTGTACAAAACCAAGATGCCCCCAGACAGGAAAATATCTAGTGTACATACCGGGATGGCAGACAGGACAATCTAGTGAAAACATATCAGATTTTCCAGACAGGGACAAAATCTAGTGTACAAATCAGATATCAAAACGGGAAACAAATCTAGTGTACATATCAATTTTCAGACAGGAAAAATATCTAGTGTACATACCAAGGGTAAAGACAGGCCCTATCCTAGTGAAAAATCCCAGATATCAGCCCGGACATATCAGTTTTAAAATTATCAAATGTCAGCCCAGGACTTTCTAGTGAAACATATCAGATTTTCCAGACAGGAAAAATTTTAGTGTACATACCAGATGTCAGCCCCGGAAAAATGTCTGTGTACATAAAAAGAGGGTCAGACAGGACTTTGTCCCTAAGGGCCAACAGATACCCCACAGAGGGGCGTACCATTGTGAAAAAAGTGGTGGGCCCGGGAAAACCCCCGGGCCCAAGGTAAATTTGACCAGCATTTTTTCAGCAAATCTGGGGGGGGCTCAAACGGCACCACCTGGACTCAAGACACAGTACAACCAATCAGCGACTCAAACAGTCAGGCTGCACACAATACCACATTCAAGTCTCACAGCCAGGCAGCACACAATACCACATTCAAGTCTCACAGCCAGGCAGCACACAATACTACATTCAAGTCTCATAGTCAGGCAGCACACAATACCACATTCAAGTAAAAAGTAAAACTACCGTATAGACCGCAAGGAGCAACTTAATTTCTCAAGGCTGGACAGCTAGGCACATTCAATTACCACTTTATAGCACGTAATCCACAAGGGACTCTATTCCACAGAACCCAGCCTGTTAACGAATTATCGAGGGAAGGAACAGCGGAAACGAGGAGGGAAGATTGTCACAACCTACTTGGAAAGAGGAAAGCGTCAGTTGTATTCACATCATGAAACTATGGTGTTTAAAAGAATTTCTCAAGGGAAGAGGAAGTTGATGGATAGTTTATGGATCTATGACAGACGGAGAAAAATAACGAAGACCAACTTTACTGCGACCAATTTATTCAAGACATCACTGTAGGTACTCCATAGGCTGAAAGGGCTAGGCTAAATGGTAGAGTGGACTAAAATAGTCTCTCAACATCGCAGAAGAATCCCGTTGATTGTAAACGTATTCAGATTCTCTTGGGGTACCTTTGACAAAGACTTACAATTAAAGGGCAATTAAAAGCCTCCCGATAACTGCAGGACTTTACCAAGCTGTTGCACAGAAACCTGACATGAAACCAGGGATAAGGACAGATCCAAATTATCCTGGGATTATGGACAGGGGATTCTCTATGGGCTCACGTGACAACCCACCTAATCAAAAATCTGTGACACAAAAATTGCACTAGTAGAACAAAGCGACCACAGTCTACAACGAGCGTATAATTGCAAATTCGAAAGAAGCAGCAAGGTCGTAATGACAATTTGTACAAGTTTGGCATCAAATAACATGCCGAAAACGTATCTCCGGCTAGCACTGCACTGTGGAATTTCAGACCGAGGGAAACTTTCAACCAGGACTACTGTGTGAACGGACCAATGGCTGGTTGAAAGAAACCTGACACCTATGTGCTAAACGCATAGGAGAAGTTTAAAGGCCAGCCAACAGTTACGGGCCATAAGCAAACCCGTATATATTCTAGGGCTTGGAAATTCTCCATTAGATTTGACTTGTGGAAGAATCAGATAAAAAGCGATTTTATATGTAGATATCGTTTCAATTGAAACGAGAAAATGAGTGTTGAGATGCTACATAGAACCTGTACTTTTACATGGATGTGAGGCGTGGACAATGAGCAGTCAGGCTGAAAAACATATGATGGCTGTAGAGATGTGGTTTCTGAGGAAAATGCAAAGAATACCATGGACAGCCAGAAAGACCAATGAACAAGTCCTTCAAGAAACAAATGAAGATCGTAAATTGATTAGAGAAAATTAGACGTAGACAGTCAAAATTTTTGGGCATGTTATGAGAAGAAATGGATTGGAGAATTTGGTGACAACTGGTAAGATCGAGGGGAACAGACCAAGGGGAAGACCTAGAAGCAAGTACCTGGATGGCTTGGCTTTGTGGCATGGTCGAGACAGAAACACGGAGCTGATCCACGACTCTGGTGATCGAGTGAGATGGCAGAACATGACCGCCCACGCTTACCGGCATGGCACATGATGGATGGATAGATCGTTTATCGATAAGTCTTGATTTTTAGGCTGTTGTGTCGTGTGCAGAAGTTGCCGACCTGTGAATGTAAGCGCCTGCGGCCACGTCTAACAGGACTGGTGTAAATAGGGTAAGAGTCGTGTGTGTACAATTGTATGTGAACAGTTAGCCTGGATAGCAGGCCGTACTACGATAAGTGGTGTAGAAGATAATTGTATGTAAACGGAACATTGAATCGAACAGTGTTGTGTCGCAGAGAAACAATACATGCTGCCATTTTATAACTCTGAGGCAATGAGTTGTGTTCACTGTGTGTCAGCGTACGTTATACAATGATTGTCAACGTAGCAGTATTCCAACACCCCTAGTTTACGTCGGCAAGCGAGTTTGCCGATATATATGTGCATGTTGATAAATGTATATATAGATATGATATTGTATGTGTAGATTGTAGAAACTACACATTCTTGATTATCTATTTCAAGCTCTCAAACAGGTTACAATATCCTGTTCAGTGACATCGAGGAGACACCTGGTGGAGAGAAGACTTGCATTTGCACAGAACACTGTCTCAGCTGACCCAAGGCGAAATCTCATTCTGAGACCTGTATTCTTGATGTCAATTAACAATTTAAGTTATATACATATGTTATATCACTACCTAGTATATGTCAATGTCTTATGTCTCGAAATCACCAGTTCACTATCATCATACCGCGAACATCATGATTTAATGATTGATATTGATAGAAAATAAACACAGCAGTAGTTTGTTTAACAGTTAGATCTATCTTAATATTTTCCAAGTGTACGTAATTGTGTTTGTGTACCTGTCAGACGAGCACAATCTCCGGCGGGCCTATTCTCGCCGGTCGCGAGAGCCGCCCAGTGGAAGGATGGGGGATTTGCTCGCAATAGACAAGCAATATCTCCGGCGGTAGCTCTGGTGAGCCTATTCCCGCTGGTCGCGGGGTCCGCTAAAGTCAGGGGGAGAGTCTGACGATAGTGCACGCTTTACACAGGACCGGACACTTGTGATTGACAGATGTGGGCGCCCTTATGGTCCGGGCTTGTACGAAGCCCTCACCTGTGGGACTTGGCTGAACGCCTCTAGAGCCCGGGTCCCTTGGGTGTCAGGGTCTGGCCATCACTCGCCACCTACTCGTGGTGGCGAGGTCCTGGAGGTATTGACGCTGTGCCGCACGCGTCTGCAGCCTGCCTTGTGCCAGACGTATTGGTTACCCATTCCTCTGGAATACACAAGAATTAGGTCGAGAGAAGGATCATGTCGTTTGGGCACCACATGTGTCTCTGAAGCTCTGCCCAGGCATTGTGATGGAATATTGGCCACATTCCAACTCACATACTTTAGTCTGTCAAGACTGCAAGGTGCCACTCACCTGTTAGGTACTATACTTGGTGGGGGACTCACTTTCCCGTTCACTCATTCACTCTCCCGCTCACTCATTCACTCTCACGCTCACTCGTTCTGTCTCTCATTCACACTCACTGACTCACTCACTCAAACTACAGTAATGAACATGAGTTTATATTATGCATGATAAATCAAATGTATTTAACTGATAATATGACAGATGAGAATAACACACACATATGGATTCGCGTGTTACATAACATGCGTGTTACATGACATTGCATCTGCTCAGCTCTCTCTCTCTCTCTCTTTCTCTCTGTATTCTTTCATATACACACACTACACAGACGCATGCGCGCGATCACACACACACACACTAACACATCAACTCTCCCACTGTCTCACTCTCTAACACACAATCCTTCACACACACACTCACTCTCTCAATCACACTCTCTCACACATACACATACACATGAACGCATGCACGCACGCATACACTCCCTCACTCACTCTCACACATACACGTACGAATGCATGCACTGACACATTCCCCCACCATTTTCTCGCTCAATTACTCTCTCCACACACACGCATGCACGTGCGCACACACGACCATTCACTCTCTCCCTCTCACTGACACCCACTTTCTCTCTCTCTCTCTCTCTCTCTCTACTCTCTCTCTCTCTCTCTCTCTCTCTCTCTCTCGCTCCCACACGCACACACATATATAGTGAACAATTATAGTTAAACAATTATAATGAACAATTATACTGAACAATTATACCAGTAAATGAATTATGGTGGCATATAGTCGGTATGGATTAAGTATTGAAAGAGTTTTCGGTTAAATGTGTAGGGACTCATTGGAGTTTCAGATCTGGAGGCAGATCATTCCATAAGTGAGCACCAGAAGACGGCGAAAACATGTTTGTATAGGTCCAATCTAGGCTTTGAGACATGTAACAAAATTTAGGCGCTTGCTGTTCATTGCATTAGATTGAATCAGCGGCAGAAGATACTCTGGGGTATTTTGAGATATAATTTTATTCACTAATTTGGCTTTGTTGAAAAGGAAGCGCTTTTGTAGTGGTAGAAGTCTTAGATGACTGTACAAATTATTACTTTCAACGTGCTTTATGTCAGAAACCAGACGAATAGTGCGGTTTTGTAGAGAACATAGTCGTTTAAATTAGATTTAGGGCAACCATCCCAACTGTGGAACAGTAATCGAGATGTGATTGGATATAGCATGTATAGAATATTTTTCGTGTGCTTTCGTCCAGGAAGTGCTGAATTTTAGCAAGTTGGTAAACTTTTTGTGCTATTTTCTTGGTAAGAGCGTGAACATGAGAGCTCCAGTTCAAATGGCTGTCTATTAAAAGCCCTAGTGTTTTATGTTCAGTCACATTAACTATAGGTAACGTGCCCATGCGGAGTTCGAGCGGTGATCCATTTATGGCTAGTGTCTGTAGTTTTTGTCTGGTCGTTATTAGCATGGATTGGTTTTTGTCGATGTTAATTTGCATGCGATTTTCATTGCTCCATCTAGTAGATTATCAAGTTCCTTTTGTAAAGAATTCTCTAATTCACTACGGTTTTCTTGACTAGTATATATAGTACAGTCGTCTGCGAATAGATCACAAGTTGTATTGATATATAAGGAAGATCATTAATATAAACTGCAAAAAGCAGCGGACCTAGTATTGAGCCCTGAGGCACACCAATATTAAGCTGTGTGGGTCTTGATTAGACAGTTGTTGAAGGACACGACTTGTTGCCTGTCGGATAGAAAATGACGTAATTATGTTCACCATGTTTGGTGCTTGTTCTTCATTTGCTTTAGTTTTCTAATTAAATATCGTGATCTACCATATCAAAAGCTTTTTTAAAGTCTACAAACAACCGCTCCACAAATTCTAATCTACCGTTGTTGATGTTTAAGTGCCAGTTATCGGTCATTTTTGTTAGAGCACTATGGCAAGAATATTTAGGTCGAAACCCAGATTGACTGTTAATTATTAGATCATTGATAATTAAATGGTGTAACGTTATTTTATGAATGTGTTTTTCTAGTGGTTTTAACTAGCCATTTCCAGCAGTGTGCTTGTGTATCCAGGGAATTCATCTCTATTCAGCCTGAAAGAGATATGTGTCCCGAGTTTGCTTGCTTTGATAGAAAGCGTCGGGGGAGTGAACCCTCACCCTCTACAATGCCAGTGTGAGCGATAACTCAATTAGCTAAACAGTGGAATACAAAACACTCCTTAGCTTAGCAATTTATGACAAGTACTATGTGATATGAATAAAACGTGGTGGAACTGCGGTAAAGCTGTGAAAATGTAAACAATATATAAAGTGACACAAAGTAGTGCAGCTTTACATACTAGAATTACGACACATACAGGACATTGCGGCGATTAGCCTTCATCAGCAAACAAACACATTCACAAAACACAACATATAGCCAAGGAGATCTCGTGTGACTACGTCAACACGTGACGACAGGACGAGAAGAACAAAAAGATGAAAATATGAAAGCAATGAAGAGAAAATGAAAATTGGAAAACAAAATGTTCACAATTACCCCAGAATTCCGGGCGAATAATATATAACCGCATATATCACCCAGTATCATCCCAGTACTTGAGATGCTCACTGAACCATCACACCCACCGTCCCATCACAATCCTACATCCCACTCCCTCGGTTGGGTATACATAGAAGACATCGGTGATATTCGCGGTTATATATTATTCGCGGTTATTATTATTCCCCT
>JACEFZ010022838.1:0-11827 GCA_014155875.1 Cepaea nemoralis
TGTATTGCGCCATTTTTATGTTTGGGTTTTTTGGGTGGGTAACTTCCCCACTTTCAATACTCAGTGAAAGGACATTTATATTATAATACTTGTTCATTTGATTGTGTACCACATCTGATTCAAATCTACTTTTTGTTTTCACTGAATCAGTTAATAAGAATGTGCAATTCTATTTTAAATTTAGCGACCACTGCAGCGGACACAGGGGCGGCCACTGGGGTGGCCACTGGGGCGACCACTGGGAGTAATTATAAAGGCAATGTTTCATCTCGGCAAAGCACTACAACTGAAGTCTATGCCCGGAAGCCAACACATATCAAGCTGGCTGTTGTTGTGGGACTTATTCTCCTGATTGCGTTAATCGTCTTCCTAACTAGTTTAAGACAGTGTGCAAGAAAGCGGCGGGACGCGAACGGTCAGTCTTAAAATGTGAATCTTTTGTATTTCATTTTTCAGGTTGTTTAAAACCAGCACAGTCCGCCTTACCCTGTCTCGCTAATCAAGGCATGGTTTTACACAATTTCGTTTAACGCCAGTTTGTTTAACGACTCTTTTTAATTATGACTTTTTTTTCAACACAAAAATACCACGAGACTTGCTTAGCCTAACTACTAATTTAACAGGAATCAACAACATGCCCTCTTCTTCCTACTGCAACCGAATCAATTCTACAGCAGTCAAATGGCTTAAATAAGACCGAGTCTTATATTAATTTTAGCTTCAAAACATGCACTTGGGCTTATTTTCGGGGGATGTCATAGTATAATTTTTTCCCCCCACATACAAACATCTACATTTACTCATGAATAAAATTCGACATTTATTCAAAGACAGTCATGTCTTCTTCTTTTCGAATATAGTCATAACTCTCCTAATCCGGAATCGAGTCTGATCAATTGTCGTTTAAGATCCTAGGCCAATAAACACTGCAGTTTCATGCATGGCAATCATCTTGGAGAGTTGGTATTAGAAAAGTCGATACCATCAACAAAGTACTTGAATGCAAGTGTACGTTTAATAACTTAATTCTATTTTATTTTAGGGGTAGGTCCTACAATAAAAGCATCCTGAAAAAACGTTCTAGGGCTTATTTTAGGGTTAAGTCTTAATTTTGGGGAAACACGATATATATAATTATCATCCAGTTTCATACCGGCTGGCGTTGGTGATTATGCTTCTCCACGAACTGCGATTTCCGACGGTATGGATTAATTCGTGTGTTGACTCCCTTCCGAGCCATGACACAAGACTGTCAAGAATTTTCTCACCTGTCTTCCTCTATCTCTCTTTCTCTGTGTCTAGTTGCAGTTGTCACATGTTGCAGATTTTGTCTTCTCATAATGTAGCCAAAAAGGCTTCTTTCTGATGTTTGTGATAACAAACCGGTTCGCCTTATTGTCATTGTCAATCGTATTCTCCACATATTGTTTTCCCCAATCCATCGTCTCAGTCCATCTAGCATCAATTCTCTTGGTCTGCCTCTGCCTCTCTTCCCCTTGGTCTTTCCAATTATGATGATGTTCTTCATTGCCTCGCTTCTCTACACATGACGAAAGAATGTTTATAACTTTCTTATTGTTGTGTTCTAGTTTCACTCGCCTCTTTCAGACAATCGTCGTTAATTACTATGCCAGTCCAAAGAATTCACAACAATCGTCTCAGTAACCGCAACTCCGTTGCTTCCAAGGTCTTTCTAATTCGTTAATTTACGTTCCAAGACTCATTGAAATACATACTATATATTTATATAGTTAGTTAGCTGCATATCCTTTACATGACGTCGCAGTCAACCCCATCATTTTTGTATTTTATGATTTCATGGCAAGCCTACGTTCTGTAGTTTGTCATTGCTTTCTGAACGACTGGCACTCATAGTGTGTAACATTAAGGGTGGGGTTGGCTTCCTAAATGACACTGCTCATTGTAAGGAACCTCTCTGGCCTGTCAAGGTATTAATGTTCTGACGACCCCGCAGTCCCTTGGATCGCTGTCCCAATTAAAGTAATTAATTTACTTCCACTCTAGACAAAGACATTACATACTTGAGATTTCAGACCACTCCACACATATTTAATTTAGGCCCTTCAACAGCTGTAAGGAAATAATACAAATGAATATGCGAAATTCTACACAGAATGTCTTATAGGAAGGAGACACAGCTCAGCCAAGATGTCAGATATAATGATTTGCAAGTTTTCATCATTTGATTCCCTTAGTCACTGTATGTATGTCTTGAGACAGCAATACTCTGACCGTGCTGTGTTGGAGTTCCTCTTTCCAGCTTCTGGTGGTGCAACTGGACACTCCTTGTCTTAGTTGAGGATTAAGGATTGGCGACTCTTGGGATTCAGCCACGACAATGTGACGTGGAAAATCGTTTCATGTGATGACTTCAGGACGCCTGGTTAGACCTTATGAGGTAGGATAATATTTGGCATCATGTTGATGGATTCTGGTTGACTTTTCATAAACCAACTGGAGCAGATCACGGTTGAAGAGGTTTTGAATATTGTCCAATTCCACACGATATACCATAGCTGATATCGAAGAACACAACTTCATCCTCAAATGTTAAGATACCTATTGTTTATCTTATCCTTCACTCTATCACGGTCTTCTCTTTCTGAAGAAAACTTGTTAGTTCATGTGGTCGAATTAGTAGTAGTAGTCCTCTGTCAGTCCTGTAGGTCTATAGAGTTGTGCCGCTGGTAAGGCACCTGACATCACCGCTGGTAAGGCACCTGACATCACCGCTGGTAAGGCACCTGACATCACCGCTGGTGAGGCACCTGACATCACCGCTGGTGGGGCACCTGACATCACCGCTGGTAAGGCACCTGACATCACCGCTGGTAAGGCATCTGACATCACCGCTGGTAAGGCACCTGACATCACCGCTGGTAAGGCACCTGACATCACCGCTGGTAAGGCACCTGACATCACCGCTGGTAAGGCACCTGACATCACCGCTGGTAAGGCATCTGACATCACCGCTGGTAAGGCACCTGACATCACCGCTGGTAAGGCACCTGACATCACCGCTGGTAAGGCACCTGACATCACCGCTGGTAAGGCACCTGACATCACCGCTGGTAAGGCACCTGACATCACCGCTGGTGACTGTATAGTCCAATGCGAGAGTGACAATCGCTGTCACAATTTCTGCATCTGTAAGACGAGACAGATTCCGCATCAAGTGACTGCATTTTGTGCTTGTGCCTCTTATCCTCAGTTTGATGGATCAGATTGCGCTGCAAGAGCACCAGCCCGTTTCGTACATCTCTTCCCCAGAAACATCTGTCTGCTGCAACTCTTTCCCATGTGTCTGGTTCTATGCCAAGCGTTTTCATATCTTGTTTACACACTTCCTTATATCACATCTGCGGTCTTCCGGTTGGCCTCTTCCCTGTAGCTAGTTCTCCGTATAGGAGATCGTTGGGAATAAGTTCATCCGAGAAACGTGGCCCAGCCACCGGAGGCGTAATATTCGCTCTTTCAAGAACGTGTTTGTTTATTATATAGTCTGTCCACGATATGCCCATGATACGTCTAAAACATCTAATGTGGAAGGATTTCAACTTTCTTTCCCGTCGTAAGTAGAAGGTCCAGGATTCAGACCCACAGAGTAGTGTGCTAACAATACAATCTTTATATACTTGATCATTTGTACGCCCTGTTAGTCTGTTGTTCTTCATAACTCTCTTAGTTAGCCTGGAAAGTGTTGTGGCTGCCTTTCCAATGCGTCTGTCGATTTCTACCTCTATGGAAAGATTATCTGATATTATCGACCCCAAAATAAGCAAACTCATGGACAGCCTTCAATTCGTAATAAGATATTTTGATTGATGGAGGTGCACCAGCATCTTGTTCCATCACCTGTGTATTATTTAGGCTGATGGTGAGCTCAGAGTCTCTGCAGGTGGCTGCAAAACTATCTATGAGCCGTTGCAGATCTTCTGCTGCATGAGTAGTCAATGCTGCATTGTCTGCACAAAGTAGTTTTCTTATGCATTTTGATTTTATTTTGGTCTATGCCGTGAATCTTGACGGGTTATAAAGTTTGCCATCAGATTTTGTATTGAGGTATATGCCTTCAGTACACTCCCAAATTGCCTTCCTTAAGAGAACGGCGAAGAAGATACCAAAATGTGTAGGAGCAAGCATGCAGCCCTGCATTACTCCAGTGGTGATGCTGAATAACTGGGATGTTGAGCCAACAAATAAAATGGTCCCCTGCATGTTTTCGTAAAATGATTTCACGAAACTTAACAGGGTGGGTAGACATCAAATCTTCGCAATGATCTTAAAAACGCCGAATCTGCTCACGAGGATAAATACCTTTGTGAGGTAGATGAAAGCTATATATAATGGCTTCTTCTGTTCTCTGCACTTCTCTTGGAGCTGTCTGAGTGAGAAAAGCATATCTATGGTGGACCTATTGGATCTAAATCTGCACTGTGATTCGGGGTAGAGTCTTTCAGCAAGAATTTGTAATCTTTGTAGGGTTAATCGAGCGAAAATCTCGCCTGTCATGCTGAGGAGGGAAATGTCGCAATAGTTGTAAATGGTAACAATGTGGACGTATTATCATGACGTTATCTTGATCCCGGCGGAACTAGATTTTAGCCATGGTTTTCATTTCATTAGACCACTGATGGTAACAATAATGGTCAAAGAAATATTCATTGGCACCTTGCCGTCTTGACAGACGATAGTTTGTGCTCTAAAAAGGCATAATAACTTTTAACTATGGCGGTAGCGAGTGTGACTGATAAGGCCAATTTGCGCTGTAAATGTCCGTTCACAGTGGGTGCATGTGAACACGTGGTCATTTCCACCATCATGCACCATCTTACGTCTCAAACGCTTGGTGTGTGACTTTTCTGCAATAATTTTCTCCTTTGACTTTATTCCATTTCTGATATTTGCCCTCCACGCAACACGTTCAGCGGCGACTTGCTCCCAATGTGCATTATCAATGCCTGTATCAATCATGTCCCGCTTACACACATCTTTGTATCGTAGTAGAGGCCGACCCTGAGATCTCTTGCCCATCTGTAATTCACCAAAAAAGATATCCTTTGGTATTCTACCATCATCCATCCTCCTAAGATGTCCTATCCATCTAAGTCTACGAAGACTGAGCATGGAATAAACTGTCACACAACCTGATCTTTCCAATACTTCAGTATTTGTGATTTTGTCTTGCCACTTAATACCAAGAATTCTTCGCAGACACCGCATATGAAAGCTGTTTAAATTGTTCTCTTGGTGTGAGTAAGTTGTCCAGGTTTCACTGCCATAGAGAAGAGTACTAAGGACACAGGCTTGATAGACAAGGACTTTTGTTTTGGCAGTAAGCTTCCTGTTCTCCCAGACTCTTTTCTTAACCTGTTCATTGTTGTTGCTGCCTTACCAATCCGGATGTTGATTTCCTGATCTAGGGATAATTTGCTATTTACCACTGATCCTAGATATGTAAAATGGTCTACTATCTCTAGTTCGGCGTCGTCAATAAAGATTGATGGTACCCCATGTGCACCTTGTGACATAATCTGTGTCTTCTTTTTGCTAATTGTTAAACCAAATTCAGAACAAGCATTGGAGAATGCAGATAGTAGACATTGCAATTCTTCCTCAGAGTGGGTCGTAACTGCAGCATCATCTGCAAAAAGCAACTCTCTGATCAGTACCCTCCTAATTTTGGTCTTAGCCTTCAATCTCTGAGCATTGTAGAGGCCGCCATCTGAGCGTGAGTGAATGTATATACCACCATCCTGATCACGAAATGCATATTTCAGTAGAAGGTGAAAAGTATATTCCAAAGAGGGTGGGAGCTAGTACACAACCTTGCTTAACTCCACTCTTGATTTCAAATTCTTCAGAAGTTGCACCATCAAACTTGATTATACCCTTCATGCCTGTGTGGAACGATTCCACAATGGACAGAAGAGTTGGTGGGCAGCCAATCTTCTTTAGTGCCTTGAACAGACCCTCACGACTGACCAAATCAAATGCCTTTGTGAGGTCGATGAAGGCAATAAACAGTGGTTGATTCTGTTCACGGCATTTTTCTTGCATTTGTCGCAATGAGAATATCATATCAGTGGTAGACCGGTTCTGTCGAAAGCCACACTGTGATTCGGGGTAGACTTGATCTCCTAGGACTTGAAGTCTGCGCAGAACAATTCTGGCAAATACTTTTCCAACAATACACAGAAGTGAGATACCCTATAGTTGTTACAGTCGCTCCGATCACCCTTGTTCTTGTACAGCGTTATGATGTTTGAATCTTTGAAATCCTGTGGGACTTGTCCTTCACGCCAGCATAGCTCTATTAGCTGGTGGATCTGTAGAGTGAGTGTTTCTTGCCCACTCCTGATAACCTCTATTGGAATCCCATCCTTACCTGGAGCCTTGCCAGATGCAAGTTCATTTATAGCACACTTAACTTCTGTTATGGTGGGAAGTGTGTCCAGGTGGTCAAGAGTTGGTAGAGCCTCTATGGCATTTAGGGCATCATCCGCTAGTTTGGTCTCACTTGAGTAAAGCTCCAAATAGTGCTCTACCCATCTGTCCATCTGCTGTTTCTTATCAGTGATGACTTCTCCAGTCAAGGTTTCAGCGGTGCACTTCTTTTGATCACTGGACCACAGGCTTTCTTTATTCCTTCATACATGCTTCTTATGTCTCCCTTATCACTTGCGATTTGAATGGACTCACATAACTTGATCCAATAATCATTTGCACACTGCCTGGCAGCCTTTTGCACATCCTTCCTAGCTTGCCTTAGCTCACTCAGAGTCTTACGCGTTGGTCTTTCCTTGTTTCTTAAGAGAGCTTTCTTCTTCTTATCAATCAAGGGCTGCAGAGTCTCGCTGTTGGCCGCAAACAAAGAAATATATGTTCTTTCTAACACACTCTGCTCTCATTCAGGATGGCCATTAGTATATTTAACCGAAAAAAGTTGCTGACATTCGTAAAGTTCGTTGGCCTGAATGATAGGCATATTCTTTACTGCAGAACGTTAAATTCACTTGGCCATCGCATCGGCCATGTTGATTAAATTTTGAAGGGTACATTGAACTTATTCAACAAACCAAAAAGGGAGAACCTGAAATAAACAACTTGGTGAAAGTCATCTGCCACATCTCACAGTCACACACTACATTTAACGTCCCTTTAGGGAAAACCATCAGAATCCTATAGTGCAATCATTCATATTCATCATTACCTAATCCTATGGCATGGCTGGCAGACGGATCACGGATAGATCGTCGTCTATCAGATGGTCGATTGGAACAGCCTCGTCTAGTAGAACGCTATCTCGTCTTGTAGAGGTCCAACTAATCGAGTCATTTCTTAAGGACTGGAACCCATTCATTTAAGAACACGCTCCATCCTGATCCGTTCACACACACTTGTTTTTCGTCGTTAAGACTAAATAGTTTAGGCCTCTTTGAGGTTTGAGAAAAAGACATCTGCCCAGAAGTCACATTAGCCATATAGTATTCTTTTGACAAATATTATATTATTATGTGTGTTTTACTGAAGAAGTATAGTGTTGAAACTTTACACACTATCTTTAGTTCACACCAAAGGAATTTACTCTTCCCATTTTTACCAACTGATAAGAAGAGAAGAATTCTTTTTCTTACATGTTTTAATACTCCATGTAGACGGCGTAATATGTTGGAGGATTAATTTCATTAATTCATCCCCTGATACTCGGATGTAGTAATGTAACACTCCTATGATCCCATGGGATATTATTATATCATATATTACTAAGACATGGCACTAGCTAATGGTGGTATATTACTATACATTTCCGCCTATCATCTGCATGCTCAAATTAAAGCTCCTTTAATTAGGAAAACAATACAGCCATCGTTGAAATGAATAGACGTTTCAGAACTGTGTGATAGACCTATCAACTTTTCTAAATCTTAGGTCCCTTAACCATAATAAAAGGAGGGATAAACAGGTCACTGAAACACCTTCGTTAGTCAATGTGTACGTGACCTTTTCACCCCGACTATTGTGTAAGAACCTAGTAACTTCCCTTGGCGATTGCTTCATCTAAACTATAATATCAAGTTTAGATAACTGGCAATTACCTTATCTTAAGAAAACACCTTGTCCATATAAATAACGTGACTGCAGATCACAATGAAGAGCCATTCTAAGTGCTTGGAATACAGCAACCATGGAATATGTTGTTGGTAAAAAGTACTGATGGAAACCGTTTACTGCATACTGCTAATGCGGAAATATATTATTGTCTCGAAAAGTGAATAGTTCGGGTTGCACGTTTTCCCCACCAAGTTACTGCGAAGTGTTACTCTTTATTTTTATGTTTTAAACAGAGTGGTTCATTTGACACAAACATGTTAATCAAGGAATCCCCTGTGGTCGTCCCCGTCTAAACTTAGGTAGGGTTATTTTTAGACAGGCAATGAAGATTGAACCCGTAGGATTTCGTGACAATACTATTTTATGAAAATCAACGCCATGCTCTGTGCCAAATCGCCCGCAGCTGTGTTTAAAACTGCGCCCTCTACTCCTTCGCCACAGTGCCGACTGTCGGAGATTTACTTTGCTTTTTCTTCCGATTTCTTCTATTCAAACGTGGCTATTAAGTACAGTCACTTTCTCCATTATCAGTGAACAGATTTGAACTGTCCGGTATACTTGGTCGTTACGTGTAGTCACTTTCTCCATTATCAGTGAACAGATTTGAACTGTCCGGTATACTTGGTCGTTACGTGTAGTTACTTTCTCCATTGTCAGTGAACAGATATGAACTGTCCGCTATACTTGATCGTTACGTGTAGCCACGTTCTCCAGCTGTCAGTCACTACATCAAAACACTCCCACAAACATAGTTATCACTTGTGCACACTGTGCCCTGTTGTTTGACTCTATCACAGTTGTGAACCCATGGCAATTTAAACAATTCGAATCCCCCCAAATGAGGATAAAACCTATGGTCCATCGGAAAAGCGGGCGAATGTCTAACCACAACGCTACCGCAACTTCTTTCTGACCTAGGTTGTTATTGATGTGCAGTAGTAGTTGTGTGGTACAGCATACGTTAGCGGGGGTGAATCAAGGATCGTATATTTACAATTAGAGTACATTAAACTGTATTATGTTTGTTTGCTTTACACTACATCATACGTTAGCGGGGGTGAATCAAGGATCGTATATTTACAATTAGAGTACATGAAAACTGTATTATGGTTGTTGCTTTACACTACATCATACGTTAGCTGGGTGAATCAAGGATCGTATATTTACAATTAGAGTACATGAAACTGTATTATGTTTGTTGCTTTACACTACATCATACTTAGCTGGGGTGAATCAAGGATCGTATATTTACAATTAGAGTACATGAAACTGTATTATGTTTGTTTGCTTTACACTACATCATACGTTAGCGGGGATGAATCAAGGATCGTATATTACAATTAGAGTACATGAAACTGTATTATGTTTGTTTGCTTACACTACATCATACGTTAGCGGGGATGAATCAAGGATCGTATATTTACAATTAGAGTACATGAAACTGTATTATGTTTGTTTGCTTTACACTACATCATACGTTAGCGGGGATGAATCAAGGATCGTATATTTACAATTAGAGTACATTAAACTGTATTATGTTTGTTTGCTTTACACTACATCATACGTTAGCTGGGGTGAATCAAGGATCGTATATTTACAATTAGAGTACATTAAACTGTATTATGTTTGTTTGCTTTACACTATAGCATACGTTATCTGGGGTGAATCAAGGATCGTATATTTACAATTAGAGTACATTAAACTGTATTATGTTT
Source organism: Cepaea nemoralis (assembly GCA_014155875.1). Classification (NCBI taxonomy): domain Eukaryota; kingdom Metazoa; phylum Mollusca; class Gastropoda; order Stylommatophora; family Helicidae; genus Cepaea; species Cepaea nemoralis. The sequence continues at coordinate 9,852 of JACEFZ010022838.1, forward strand.
GTTTGCTTTACACTATAGCATACGTTAGCTGGGGTGAATCAAGGATCGTATATTTACAATTAGAGTACATTAAACTGTATTAAGTTTGTTTGCTTTACACTATAGCATACGTTAGCTGGGGTGAATCAAGGATCGTATATTTACAATTAGAGTACATTAAACTGTATTATGTTATGGCGAAGTGGTCAAGCCGTTTGACTCGTGCTCTGAAGGTTGTGGGTTCGATTCCGTGCCGCACCCTTCGGTTTACGAGTTAAATGTTTCGGAGACTTTTGTGGGTCGTCGCTACAAGCTACGGAGTTCGTGCTTTGTGCGACGCTTTCCGTGCTGTGGAAAGAGACCGAACCATATGGGATAAAACCCGGTGCAATGAAGTCGACCCTGTCGACTTTTAAGCGACTTTTTTAAAACTGTATTATGTTTGTTTGCTTTACACTACATCATACGTTAGCTGGGGTGAATCAAGGATCGTATATTTACAATTAGAGCACATTAAACTGTATTATGTTTGTTTGCTTTACACTACATCATACGTTAGCTGGGGTGAATCAAGGATCGTATATTTACAATTAGAGTACATGAAACTGTATTATGTTTGTTTGCTTTACACTACATCATACGTTAGCGGGGATGAATCAAGGATCGTATATTTACAATTAGAGTACATGAAACTGTATTATGTTTGTTTGCTTTACACTACATCATACGTTAGCTGGGGTGAATCAAGGATCGTATATTTACAATTAGAGTACATGACACTGTATTATGTTTGTTTGCTTTACACTACATCATACGTTAGCTGGGGTGAATCAAGGATCGTATATTTACAATTAGAGTACATGAAACTGTATTATGTTTGTTTGCTTTACACTACATCATACGTTAGCTGGGGTGAATCAAGGATCGTATATTTACAATTAGAGTACATGAAACTGTATTATGTTTGTTTGCTTTACACTATATCATACGTTAGCTGGGGTGAATCAAGGATCGTATATTTACAATTAGAGTACATTAAACTGTATTATGTTTGTTTGCTTTACACTATAGCATACGTTAGCTGGGGTGAATCAAGGATCGTATATTTACAATTAGAGCACATTAAACTATTATGTTTGTTTGCTTTACACTATAGCATACGTTAGCTGGGGTGAATCAAGGATCGTATATTTACAATTAGAGCACATTAAACTGTATTACTTTTGTTTGCTTTACACCTGCTGGCTTTGAACTCAAACATAGTCCACACACGGGCTGCTACTTCTAGTGCACTGGTCTGATTATTCCATGTGGATTATCTTTCATCATTACCAGTGTCCTTCACCCATAAGGCGAACCCATTCCGACTTTTGGGGTACTTTAATTTACGTTCCCAAGTCAAGGAGGAGAAGTCAACATTTTAAACCACCTGACCGGTGTAAGGGCTGAACCCGCTACATCGGCTTCAACACACCGGGAGTTTTAAAGCGAGCTCTCTTATTATTTCGGACACACTGGCCTAACATGAAGCTTGACTTTTCCATGTCTTCATTGCGAGCCGCGACAGGGTAGTTGATGTAAAGCTTGCCAACCGGCCTGGCCTTCCTTTGTTCGGATCATCATCCAGGTGATTTTGTAGTTAAAAAGAAATATTATCATGTTTTCCAGGTCGATCCAGCTTAGAAGGTTATGGAAAGTAAAAGCGGCTATTGAATTATTCACCACATAATCCATCAATTGCCAATTGGTCTACAAACATATGGGACAAGCACCATATGCCCAGAGGTTAGCGTGGCCGAAAGGCTTAATGCCATTTTACATACACTTCCAGTAGGCTGACTGTGGATTAGCCGGTTCATTCCCTACACAGGTCATCTGGATTTCAACGTTGACTTCTGTCGTGGATTACCTTTAGTGTCGTCCCTGGAGAGAGGGGAATCAACACCCACATTATATTTTAACCCCTTATCATTATCCTGAAGAATCCCACTAGATTT
>JACEFZ010022839.1:0-10000 GCA_014155875.1 Cepaea nemoralis
AAGTCCTGTCGAACATTAAATGCCTTCCCTGAATCTGTCTGGGATATTGAATGTCCTAAGTCATGTCTGTCCTCATGCAGACATCATGCAGACAAGGTGAACTGGTGCCATTCCTCAAACCAAGTGGTTTCACCACAATCTTGGTAGGCACTCAAAGTGTTGGTCCAAATAATCAATGTTAATTGGACGCTATCAAGAGACTGGTAGCTCTCAGGAATTTCTCCTAAGTAGTCCGTCTCCCCAATGTTTAACATCATACAGGATGAATCTAAATGTATCTCCTGTACATGAATAAGCCACACGCTCATGTAGCTTGGATAATGGATTTCTCCAAATTATCACATACAACAAATCAGACAACCAAGTGGTGAATGAAAGAAGAAGATAAAGTTCACAGTGTAATAGTAAATCTAGAAACTGGAACATTAAGTACAAAGAAAATCCACGAGTGTAAATTTTGGGAGAATATGTAGAAACAGGAAACTACACAAGCCTTCAGACTAGCAGACAAACTAATCAGAGTAATGGTATTACCTGGGTTATAGCTAGGAAATCCTGTCATACGACTTCGTACAGAAGTCCAACAGAACGAAATGTTAATATTTCTCCAGTAGGTATCCTAAGAATGCTATTGTAAATTTGCGTCTGAAGTCTTGCTGGCCATGCATGTAGTTTTATTCTCTTCATCCCTGGCTAGTTTTCACGTTGGCTAATTAATATATCCCCTATTAATTAACTCCACCTACTTTCCACATGTAGCATGAGTTACCGAGATGGATTAAGTCCCAAGTTCTTTTCACCCCTCCTACATTCCTGTGGGCGGTAGTTCCATTTGTCAATCAAATTGACGAAGGCCCCGCCACGCCTGAAACAATGAAACATGCTTTGGCGGCAATGCAGTTGCGTCATTGCATTCCAATAGGCTATTAACACCAGCCATCCTGGGTTGCTGGCAATAGTGTGTCAGCCATGTGTTCCTACTTTGCCCCGTATTGCGGGTAGGTGTTAAGCCTGCATTATATTGCCGTCTTTGGATCACACAGGGTTTTCCCCTGAGTAGCACTGCCATGTATTATTTCAGACGGGTCTGGCTGACCCTCTTATCTCCCATTCTGCCGTGGCTGGTTTACACGTTTGATCTGGACATCAAAGCTTTCTCAGACCTAGCATTACAGAAATGATGGGGCGTGCGTGGTCAAAATGTAATTTTCTCTTTAGTGCAATCTCTGTTAGATTTTCCTTATTCCTTGGTTGGGGACTAGATTATTTTCTGGTGGACAATTATTCTTTTACTTAGAGAATGATAGAATAATTCTTGTGGGCTCTTTAATTCCATTCAAACTTGTGTAATTCGGATGCTGCCGGGGCTGTCCCGTCACAGAGCATCACTATTTTTACGTCACATACATTTTATGTACACATTTTTCTCCATGTTTAACATTTTTATGAGACTGCTCATGACAAGTGTCAGTGTATGTGTGTGAGTAAAGTGGGGGAGTTTGTTCATACTAGTTTCAATACTAACGTGAGACATTTTGTATGTGTCTAGATGTGAGGAAGTGTGAGTGTATGTGGAGGATGTGTGTGAGTGTGGGGATATGTGTGGGTGGGGGGGGGGTGTGTGGTGGGGATATGCATTTGGATGGGTTGGGGTGTGTGGGTTTTGGTGGGTAGTGGTATTTGTGGGTGTTGGTGGGATGTGGGGATGGATGTGTGGGGGTGAAAGTAGGGGTGTTGGAATGGGTGTGATGGATGTGTGTATGGGTGGAGGATATGTGTATGGGACGGATGCGGGGGATGTGTGTTTATGTGGGTGAAGATGTGTGGATGGTTTGAGGAAGTATGTGTGGGAGGCGGGGTTGTGTGCTTAGGGGATTGTGTTGGGTGGATTTGGGATGGAAGGGCGGGTGGGGAGAAGTGTATGGTGTGTGGGTTTGAGATATGTGTGCGGTGTGTTGGTGGGGGATGTGCGAATGATGTGTGGGTGGAGGGTATGTTTGTGGTGGTATGGGTGGAGGATAGTGTGTGGTGTGGGGGATGTGTGTGATGGGTGCGGGGAATGTGCGTATGGGTGGGGTATATGTGTGGGTGAGCAGGGGATTGTGGTGGTTGGGGGAAGTATGTGGGGGAGTGTGGGTGGGAGATGTGTGTGTGTGGGTGGGGGTGTGTGAGTGGCTTAGGGACGTGTAGGTGGGAGAGGGAGTTGTATGTGTCGGGGTGGGATGTGTGAGTGGGTGGATGATGTGTGTGGGGGTAGGGGTATTGTGATCGAGAGATGTTTGGTTGGGAGTGGGTGGGTACGGGTGTGTGGGTGCGTAGTGGAGGATGTATGCGTGAGTGAGTGTGTGTTGGTGGACGGGTAGGGAATGCGTCTGTGGGTGGGGAGAGGTGTGTGGTGTGTTGGTTGGTGATATTGTGTGGGTGAGGTATGTGTGTGTGGGTGGGGGATTTTTGTGGTGTGAGTTGGGGTATGTGGGGTGGATGGGTAAGGGTATCTGTGTGGGTGTGGGTGGGAATATTGTGTGGTATCTGGGTGGGGGATATGTGTGTGGTGTGTAAGTGGGGATGTGTTGGTGAGGGATATGTGTGTGTGTGTTGTGCGTGGGTTGGGAATAGTGCGTGGTAGGGGGTGTATGTGATGTGCGGGTGGGGGATTAGGTTAAGGCATGTGTGGGTGGGTGGAAGTTGTATATGTGGGTGGTGGGGTGTGTGTGAGTGGATTTGGGATGTATGGGTGGTTAGGGAGATGTGTGTATGTGGGAGGTGGGGGTAGGGACATGTCAGTTGGTGGGGATGTGTGTGTATGGTTTGGGGATGTGTGAGTGGATGTGCGATGTGTGGGTTGGCGGGGGATTGTGTGTGTGGGTGGGGAATATGTTGTCGATGGAGATGTGGCTGGGGGATGGGTGGTTTGAGTTGTGGGTGGGGAGAGGATGTGTGGGGTAGGATGTGTATGTGGATGGGCGTGGGATGTGTGGGTTGGAAGGGGAATGTTTGTGGGTGGCGAGTGTGTTTTGGTTGGGGGATCAGGTGAGGGCAGTGTGTGTGGGTGGGGGATGTGCGGGAGGGGGATGGGTCGGTTGGTGGGGTATGTATGTGTCCCTTGGTGTGCGTGTGTGTGGGTAGGTGGGGGTGTGTATGTGTCCCTTGGTGCGCGTATGTGTGGGTAGGTGGGGGTTTTGTGTGGGTGGGGTGATGTATGGATAGGTGGGAGATGGGCTTCATAACATGGTAATTAGCCTTGTTTATGTTTACAACATTCATTTCACAATGTTTATATTTCTTTTTATGTAAATGTATAATGCTCTTGATGACCGAAAGACGAGTGATTGGAAGGGCCGAATGTAAGACGGGCCTGCGCGCCCAATTTGTGACCCTAATAAAGTTGATTTGATTTGATTTTTGATTTGAACCTGGTCATACTTACTTGGTGTGCTGATTGCTGTTGAGGTATTCAGAAACATGAACATGAACAACGGGACGGTTTTTTATCATCTAAGATGAATTGATAAATTTACATTTTGGACACCCTACAGCGTAAATACCTGTTACCTAAAATGACCACCCGACCTCAGCAACATCAAGCATTTCATAAAAAGTTAAGTATATATGTACTGTAAATTGGACGATCAATAACCATCATATTGCCTCTTGGAAGTGACAGTTACGTTGGTGAAACAACGGGTTAACTACAACAAGGGAAGTTCTGCCTTATTCAGTTTCATCATTTGGCGGTTAAGTATTTGTTGTGGAAAAGACTTTTTTGTTTTACTTTATCTGGTGTCACTAAGAAGATGAACATTCACAATTTTAATTAGGAGGAGTATCTATTCGTGAACACACATATTTATTGGATTTTAATTTGAAGGACTTAAAACACGTTTAATGGATATCATCAAGAATTATCACCTAGATATTTTGATGTTATCACTATCTGATATTGGATTTAATTTTGATTATGTTTGCAAAATTTGGTTTTGTACGTTGTTTAAACATAGATATCACAGATCTTTCCAAAACCCCAGCAGTTGTCCCAATATATTGTTTGATTTAGATCGACGATTGTGAGCCCATTCCTTGCTGAATTTTTGTTCAGGATTTGTTGACTACAGTTGGTTAAGTACATACTGTGTATAACTTATCTAGTGAGCTACAGGTGGCTGGAAAATCACACGTGAGCAAATCTTCTTTACAGAGTGAGCAGTCTCCTCTTTGTCTGCAGTAAATTTCCAGGCTCACTACGCCATCTATAGGAAAACCTATCTTCATACACTTAGTGTTGGAATCTTACACTTTTCTGTCTTGTTCCACACTTGGGGGTTCGTGAGCGGTTTTACAGGTTTTCTTATGATGGCTGACTAAGAAGGAATTGACAACCCATTCCTCTCGGGAATTACCCCTATACATATAGATTTGTAATATGCCACAGAGACGGTAGAGCTATATATAATATATTTCTAGTGTATGAGAGACGTTTGAGCTATATATAATACTAGCTGACCCGGCCCGGCTTCGCCCAGTCCCTGGTGGGGAGCATCTAATTTAATTCACATAAGTAGTCATATAAGTTCTCGTTCCCGTTACCGACTATCTGTCTGTCTGTCTGTCTGTCTGTCTGTCTGTCTGTGTCTGTCAGTCTGTTTGTCTATCTATCTATCTATCTATCTATCTATCTATCTATCTCTGTCTGTCTGTCTGTCTGTCTGTCTGTCTGTCTGTCTGTCTGTCTGTGTCTGTCTGTCTGTCTGTTTGTCTATCTATCTATCTCTGTCTGTCTGTCTGTCGTCTGTCTGTCTGTCTAATAGACCCATCCCTCTGTCTCTCCCTCCGTCTATCCCTCCCTCCCTCCCTCCCTGTCTGTTTGTCTATCTATCTATCTATCTATCTATCTATCTATCTATCTATCTATCTATCTATCTATCTATCTATCTATCTATCTATCTATCTATCTATCTATCTATCTATCTATCTATCTATCTATCTATCTAAGTATATAAAACATATAATAAACATATAAAAAATATATAAAAATATAAAAAACATATAATAAACATGTAAGTATCAAATTTAGGAATTATAAAGCATTCAACCAGGATTTATTTTTGCAAGACTTAAGAAAAGCAGCCCTTGATCACGTTTACCAACTTCCTGACCCGGACGATGCATTAGCTTTCTGGACGAAGACAGTCTACAATGTGTTCGATAAACACGTGCCAATCAAGGAAGTTCGAGTCAAAAATCAACATAAATCCCCATGGGTCACTAGAGAAGTGCTGGAAATCATGAGAGAGCGAGATACAGCACACAAAAATAAAGACTTCATCAATTACCGCAGACTAAGGAATAAAGTTAAATATGAAATTCGTAGGATAAAAAAAGATCATTTTAAAAATTTGATTGTAGATAATTCAAACAGTACAAATATATGGAAGGCTATTAACTTGCTAACCAATAAGAAACGCCCTACAGAATCAGCAATACCAAATTCTATAACATGCGATGAATTCAGTTGGTTCTTTCAATCAGAAATAGAGAATCTAAAGTCTTCAATACCAGACTCATCGTGTAATTTAAGTTCACTGGCATCATTCTGTGAGGAGAAGTGCACCAGAAATATTCCCGATGAGATTCCTTTAATGTCTGTTGCAGACGTTTATAAATATCTCTTGAACCTCAAATCAACAAACTCACACGGCCTAGATGGTATCAGTAATAGAATTCTTCGTTGTGCTGCACCAGTCATTAGTGAGTCCTTAACGTTCATATATAACCAGTGCCTGGCCAAAAACTACTTTCCATCTGCTTTTAAAATTGCTAAAGTGTTTCCGCTAATTAAAAATGGCTCAATCGATAATAGCGTTTTGGGTAATTATAGACCTATTTCCTTATTATCGTCGCTATCAAAACCACTAGAAAAACACATTAATAAAATAACGTTACACCATTTAATTAACAACGATCTAATAATTAACAGTCAATCTGGGTTTCGACCTAAATATTCTTGCCATAGTGCTCTAACAAAAATGACCGATAACTGGCACTTAAACATCAACAACGGTAGAATTTGTGGAGCGGTGTTTGTAGACTTTAAAAAAGCTTTTGATATGGTAGATCACGATATTTTAATTAGAAAACTAAAGCAAATGAAGACAAGCACCAACATGGTGAACATAATTACTTCATTTCTATCCGACAGGCAACAAGTCGTGTCCTTCAACAACTGTCTATCAAGACCCACACAGCTTAATATTGGTGTGCCTCAGGGCTCAATACTAGGTCCGCTGCTTTTTGCAGTTTATATTAATGATCTTCCTTTATATATCAATACAACTTGTGATCTATTTGCAGACGACTGTACTATATATACTAGTCAAGAAAACCGTAGTGAATTAGAGAATTCTTTACAAAAGGAACTTGATAATCTTACTAGATGGAGCAATGAAAACCGCATGCAAATTAACATCGGCATAACCAAATCCATGCTAATAACGACCAGACAAAACTACAGACACTAGCAATAACGGGATCACCGCTCGAACTCCGCATGGGCACGTTACCTATAGTTAATGTGACTGAACATAAAACACTAGGGCTTTTAATAGACAGCCATTTGAACTGGAGCTCTCATGTTCACGCTCTTACCAAGAAAATAGCACAAAAAGTTTACCAACTTGCTAAAATTCAGCACTTCCTGGACAAAAGCACACGAAAAATATTCTATACATGCTATATCCAATCACATCTCGATTACTGTTCCACAGTTTGGGATGGTTGCCCTAAATCTAATTTAAAACGACTATGTTCTCTACAAAACCGCGCTATTCGTCTGGTTTCTGGCATAAAGCACGTTGAAAGTAATAATTTGTACAGTCATCTAAGACTTCTACCACTACAAAAGCGCTTCCTTTTCAACAAAGCCAAATTAGTGAATAAAATTATATCTCAAAATACCCCAGAGTATCTTCTGCCGCTGATTCAATCTAATGCAATGAACAGCAAGCGCCTAAATTTGTTACATGTCTCAAAGCCTAGATTGGACCTATACAAAACATGTTTTGCCTATTCTGGTGCTCACTTATGGAATCATCTGCCTCCAGATCTGAAAACTCCAATGAGTCCCTACACATTTAACCGAAAACTCTTTCAATACTTAATCCATACCGACTATATGCCACCATAATTCATTTACTGGTATAATTGTTCAGTATAATTGTTCATTATAATTGTTCACTATATATGTGTGTGCGTGTGGGAGAGAGAGAGAGAGAGAGAGAGAGAGAGAGTGGGTGTCAGAGAGAGGGAGAGAGTGAATGCGTGTGTGCATGCGTGTGTGTGGAGAGAGTGATTGAGCTAGAAAAGGTGGGGGAATGTGTCAGTGCATGCATTCGTACGTGTATGTGTGAGAGTGAGTGAGGGAGTGTGTGCGTGCGTGCATGCGTTCATGTGTACGTGTATGTGTGAGAGAGTGTGATTGAGAGAGTGAGTGTGTGTGTGTGTGTGTGTAGGATTGTGTGTTAGAGAGTGAGACAGTGGGAGAGTTGATGTGTTAGTGTGTGTGTGTGTGCGCGCGCTTGCGTGTGAGTGTGTGTATATGAAAGAATACAGAGAGAGAGAGAGAGAGAGAGAGAGAGAGAGAGAGAGAGAGAGAGAGAGAGAGAGAGAGAGAGAGAGCTGAGCAGATGCATGTCATGTAACACGCATGTTATGTAACACGCGAATCCATATGTTTGTGTATTCTCATCTTTCATATTATCAGTTAAATACCATTTGATTTTATCATGCATAATATAAACTCATGTTCAATACTGTAGTTTGAGTGAGAGAGTCAGTGAGTGTGAATGAGAGACAGAACGAGTGAGCATGAGAGTGAAAGAATGAGCGGGAGAGTGAATGTGTGTGTGTGTGTGTGAGAGAGAGAGAGAGAGAGAGAGAGAGAGAGGGAGAGAGAGAGAGAGAGAGAGAGAGAGAGAGAGAGAGAGAGAGAGAGAGAGCATCACTATTTTTACGTCACATACATTTTATGTACACATTTTTCTCCATGTTTAACATTTTTATGAGACTGCTCATGACAAGTGTCAGTGTATGTGTGTGAGTAAAGTGTGGGAGTTTTTTCATACTAGTTTCAATACTAACGTGAGACATTTTGTATGTGTCTAGATGTGAGGAAGTGTGACTGTATATGGAGGATGTGTGTGAGTGTGGGGATAAGTGTGGGTGGGGGTGTGTGGGTGGGTGTATGCGTTTGGATGGGTTGGGGTGTGTGGGTTTTGGTGGGTAGTGGTATTTGTGGGTGTTGGTGGGATGTGTGGATGGATGTTGGAATGGGTGTAGGGGATGTGTGTATGGGTGGAGGATATGTGTATGGGACGGATGCGGGGGATGTGTGTTTATGTGGGTGGAGATGTGTGGATGGTTTGAGGAAGTATGTGTGGGAGGCGGGGTTGTGTGGATAGGGGATTGTGTTCGGTGGATTAGGGATGCAAGGGCGGGTGGGGAGAAGTGTATGGTGTGTGGGTTTGAGATATGTGTGCGGTGTGTTGGTGGGGGATGTGTGAATGATGTGTGGGTGGAGGGTATGTTTGTGGTGGTATGGGTGGAGGATAGTGTGTGGTGTGGGGGATGTGTGTGATGGGTGCGGGGAATGTGCGTATGGGTCGGGTATATGTGTGGGTGAGTAGGGGATTGTGGTGGTTGGGGGAAGTATGCGGGGGTGTGTGGGTGGGAGATGTGTGTGTGTGTGGATGGGGAATGTGTGGGTGGGGGTGTGTGAGTGGCTTAGGGATGTGTAGGTGGGTAAGGGTGTTGTATGTGTCGGGGTGGGATGTGTGAGTGGGTGGAGGATGTGTGTCGGTAGGGGTATTGTGATCGAGAGATGTTTGGTTGGGGGTGGGTGGGTGGGGGTGTGTGAGTGCGTAGTGGAGGATGTATGCGTGAGTGAGTGTGTTTGGTGGACGGGTAGGGAATGCGTGTGTGGGCGGGGAGAGGTGTGTGGTGTGTTGGTTGGGGATATTGTGTGAGTGAGGTATGTGTGTGTGGGTGGGGGATTTTTGTGGTGTGTGAGTGCGGGTATGTGGGGTGGATGGGTAAGGGTATATGTGTGGGTGTGGGTGGGAATATTGTGTGGTATCTGGGTGGGGGATATGTGTGTGGTGTGTAAGTGGGGATGTGTTGGTGAGGGATATGTGTGTGTGTGGTGCGTGGGTTGGGAATAGTGCGTGGTAGGGGGTGTATGTGATGTGCGGGTGGGGGATTGCGTGGTGGGGGTTTAGGTTAAGGCAGGTGTGGGTGGGTGGAAGTTGTATGTGTGGGTGGTGGGGTGTGTGTGTGTGGATTGGGGATGTATGGGTGGTTAGGGAGGTGTGTGTGGGTGGGGGGGGTAGGGATTTGTCAGTTGGTTGGGATGTGTGTGTATGGTTTGGGGATGTTTGAGTGAATGTGCGATGTGTGGGTTGGTGGGGGATTGTGTGCATGGGTGGGGAATATGTTGGCGATGGAGATGTGGCTAAGGGATGGGTGGTTTGAGGTGTGGGTGGGTTAAGATGTGGATGGGCGTGGGATGTGTGGGTTGTTGGGGGAATGTTTGTGGGTGGCGATTGTGTTTTGGTTGGGGGATGAGGTGAGGGCAGTGTGTGTGGGTGGGGGATGTGCGGGAGGGGGATGGGTCGGTTGGTGGGGTATGTATGTGTCCCTTGGTGTGCGTGTGTGTGGGTAGGTGGGGGTGTTTATGTGTCCCTTGGTGCGCGTGTGTGTGGGTAGGTGGGGTTGTGTGGGTGGGGTGATGTATGGATAGGTGGGAGATGGGCTTCATAACATGGTAATTAGCCTTGTTTATGTTTACAACATTCATTTCACAATGTTTATTTTTCTTCCTATGTAAATGTATAATGCTCTTGATGAACGAAAGACGAGTGATTGAAAGGGCCGAATGTAAGACAGGCCTGCGCGCCCAATTTGTGACCCTAATAAAGTTGATTTGATTTGATTTGATTTGATTTCTATC
>JACEFZ010022840.1:0-18286 GCA_014155875.1 Cepaea nemoralis
GTACTAAGTGTCCGTAGACATCAAAGAAGAACTGTGCTCCGAATAACAAATATATCACCGTGTGACTGGAACAGCTCATTATTTACTAAGCTCCATATGTGTTTCCGGTGAATTATGTGTGTTAAGCAGAGAAAAACAGTGTCAGAACAGTGCTTAAATACAGACACGAAAATACTGGTCTACGACACAAGCGAACTCTACAGGTGCAATACCCATAGGACACAAGTATGACTGTGTAATGCATTTAAAATACCCAGGACAAGTGTAATTATAAAAAATGCCAATGAAAGCAATTTCTGAACATTGGGGCAACAACTAACCTGGGGTATTTGAATACCATGTATATATATGCCTTTTGTGATATGTATTATAACGTTTTAATATAGTGATAATTATAGGTAGAATAGGTAACTGTAATTTACATTTAGAGTTAGGAAAATAAATAGTTTTCATTTTTTTTTAGTAGTTTACATAAATCATTATTTTACCCACTTACTTACCTTAAAAGTAGAATAAATAGTAGTTTAAATAGGAATAGTACCATTTAATTTAATACATTCCACTTTGTTTCATTTCAGTTGATTTCATTCCATCGTCATGAACCATTCCATTTAACAAACATGATCAGTTATTATTATGATTAATTTACACCATAATAGGATAAAAATATTAGACAATTAAATATACGTCATTTACACCATTTAGACTAAGAATATCAATCATATAGTTTCTCATTTAAAAACATCAGTTATAATTTTTTCATATCTCAAATTACCCATGTTAGAAAGGTACATAATTCATTAGATTTTACATTACCCAGTTCACAAAGGTACATAACTCATCTCACATCAACTTCATTTTAAATAAGTTAGATTACATCCCTTAAATTAGATAAATATTAGGATTAATGGAAGCATGTCTTAGCATTAATGTGACAAAATAGATTAAAATAGTTAACACATTAAATACACATTTATAGTAGTAGTATTAGTATGTCAGTAGTTAGAGTATTATTACAGTAAAATATAGTTGGTCATAAGACCAAGGGTATAAACCATCAACCCTTGCTCTTACATGTAAATATGTTGTAGATACACGACGCGTGCAGCGATTTACGCACAGTCATTGAGCTCACTTTCTCAAACTGAGCCAACTTGTACAGTGTCACTCCAAGGTTTTTAAATAATTGGGAGGGTGAAAGATGTGTGACAGAAGTGTGAAAGTAATAGATGTGTAACAGAAGTGTGAAAGTGGGAGCGAATGTAAATTATACAAGAGAGAGCGAGATCGGTCAGCGGATTTTTCTGCCGCTCAACGCGACTTTTTAGTTTTTGTCTGCGTCAAATGTTTGCTTTCAGTGTTGAAAGTGTGCTGTGATGAATGTGTTGTGTGTAGTTTAGTTAGATTCTACAAAAAGGTATTTAAGTCTCATAAGACGGAAATGTAGTCACTAATTAGTGTTATACACTTGTTTGTGACCTCATTCAACCGAATCATGGCACTTGAAAACGAACTTACATACACATGATAGTTAGATACACATGTTAGAAGTTAGCCTATATTATTAATTACATCCAAACACGCAAACAACCAGAAAAACAAACGTATAAATTGCATACATATTTTGTAGATCAAAGGAGATAACTCCGGGTCAGGGGACATAATAGACAACGAAAACACTAACTTAACAGTGAAAAGATATACTTTACACGCGGAAGCGAGATAGGTAAAGCCTGTCGCACACAGCTTGGTTAATGGTTGTTTAATATTATATGGGGGACATGAAGCAATTCATGTGTTTACCCTAAGAAAGTCAACTTTGTATGTAGTGAGTTAATTTACTATTTGAGGGCAGGTCTTATAAGACAACGGTCCGGTTCAGACATACCTCTAATTAATATAATATTGCGATTGAGAATAGGGCTCATGCCAACCAGACAAGTTTGTGGCGATTGCCAGTAGCCAAGTAAAGTGATACTACATTGTGACATTAGTCAGTAGAAGTCTATGCAGTTACCCAAAGCCAGGTTATCTACAGTCTTTGACAAAAATTAGATACACTAATTATTTAGAAACCCCTTGTGTCACAACCAACGAGTCAAAGTTGATGACGCAACACAGGAGGGGAGGGTGTGTGTCAAAGACCGGAATATAAAGGCCGAAGGTCTGCCTCAAGATAGAATACCAACGGGAAGAGTGGTCAACTTCAAGTATAGTAGAGGTGATACAGTGCCCCGATATGAGGGCAGGGTAGGTGATAGAATGGGGGACTATTAACTAGTTCTCTCATGAGACACGGAGACGTTGACCAGATAGTTAGCACTCTGGTCACGACAGAATCACGGCGCCTACATGATAGCCACGAGTGCCACTCAACAGAAGACAACTAATGTAAGCGTGGCAGTTGTAACGGCACGCAGAAAGCCGAAGGACACACCAAGGTCCTTCCGCGTGGTGTGTAGCCACGCGAGCAAACTCGTCAGACTGGGGACTGACTTTGTAGAGAGCACTTGGTTTAGTGGTGATAGGAGTTTTGTGTAACCAAATAGATAGAATTAGCATTAGAGTTTAGGAAACTAGTGATAGGCAATTCTGTGGCTTTGTGTGTGGTTTTGATAGCGACTGTTATGTACTTGTAAAGAGCCTACGGCAATAAAATGTACCATTTAATTCCTCTCACACGACTTGCAAGTTTCTTGTATGGTGTGGGAGAAGTAATCTGATGATGCCTTACACATGAGTTGTTGACACCTGGCATAATTAGGTAGGGTGGTCAGTTCCTTTCCCAGACAATTCCCAGGAACTTGTAGTAACCTGCTTCCTGTTTTTGCCTGTTTTTTTTTTTTACACAAAACTTCATCAGCATAAGCGCCCTTCCCCGTTCTGTGAAGTTCTCACCTTGATTCTCACAATGTAGGCATTGAGTAGCACTGAAGAAAAGTGTGAACCCTGTGGCAAACAGGGATGTATTGTTGTTGGTTCAGAGGTCAAACTGCTACATTTGAATACTACCTTCAGCTGTAAGAGGATCGCAGAGATCCAGTTATGGAAGAATGAACTGATATTGAGTTCAAGAATCTGAACAGAAGTACAATCCAACATTCACCTCCAACAGAAGAACAATCCAACATTCACACTCCAACAGAAGGATAATGCAACATTCACACTCCAACAGAAGTACAATCCAACATTCACACTTCAACAGAAGAACAATCCAACATTCATATTCCAACAGAAGTACAATCCAACATTCATATTCCAACAGAAGTACAATCCAACATTCACACTCCAACAGAAGAACAATCCAACATTCATATTCCAACAGAACAACAATCCAACATTCACAACCCTGCAAAAGAAGTCTAACATTTTCTTTCATTCAGAAATATAGTCCACCATTTGCTTCCATTCAGAAGAACAGTCCAACATTCACATTCTTACAAAAGAACAGGCTGTACATGATCTTTCATTCAGCAAATGTGTGTGTTTATGCTGATGCTTCTATTTTTTGTTACTCTACTAGCTGAATTGTAGAGGGGTATTCCCCTATCGAAGGGAAAATATGGCACTTCCCTTTGATAACCTAATGGTTACCTTATTTTGAGATGCCTAGCAAAATCATGTCCAAACTCAACAACTCATTCAATGAATATTCTGTGCAATATATCTCTGTCAATTAAGGAAAGAAACAAAAAAAAAAGAATTCTTAAGAGCTATTTTGAGCCAGAAATGAATGCTAGGAACGAAGCATGGACAATTAGCAGGCAAGTTAAAAAATTACATGGAAGCTGCAGAGACGATTGAAGAATGATAAGAATGCAGTGAATGAATAGAAAGGGTAATGACGATATCTTGAAAGAAGCTAACTCACAAAGAGAACTGGTTACTCGCATCAGAAGAAAACAGCTCACATTCTTTGGGTAAGTCATGAGATGGGGAAAGCTGGAGTATATCATGACAACAGGAAAGTTGAAGGGGAGGAGCGGCGGGTGGCCACCAAGAGAGAGGATGCTGGGCAATTTAACATCGTGGCATGGAGGAACATCAGTATCAGAAATTATCAGCAGTACATGAAACAAGAGGACTGTGGACAGACATGATCACCAACACCACATGGTAATGACTTTAAGAAGAAGAAAATGTAAATATCTAGGTTAGACAGTGTTATACTGTACAGGCAGTAATCTTGGAATGTAAACAAACAAGTTTGGAAGAGTTTGGAGGCAGCGGTTTCTGAGACAAATGTTGTGAATATGTTGGATAGCCAGAGTAATTAACAATGAGTACCTGGAATAGACTAATGAAAGTAGAACATTACACATCACCATAAGACAGAGAGAAATGTTGTTCTTTGGTCAAATAATGAGAAGAGAGGCATTGGAGAACATAGTGGTGACTGGTATAAAAGACAGGGACAGACCCAAAGAAATAATGCTTGATGGTCTAAAACAATGACATCAATAAAATATCATCAGCAGAATTGATCCAGAACACCAATGAATTACAGAGATAAAGAAAAGAACAAAGAATCCTCTTATAGAGTACAAGAAAAATTTCAAAAATTGCAATGTTACCGTGGCTTCCTGCAAGGAAGTTCTTGGCTGAGCAATGACCATGTCATGACAGATTTGGATTGATATTTGACCTCTGACAGACAAAACCCCTGACCCTTACCAAGGAACAGAACATATGTCCAATGATATGTGAGACATGCAGGCTGACATCTCGACCACAACTCAACTAGAGTCATCATCACCATTGTCCTGTTCAAAACTTGTCCCCTCAAGTCTTTCTCCGTAATTTTATTTGACTGCTGCAGTTTTCCAGGCTTCTGTAAAGAAAATAGTCTGCCAATTCTTTTCTTCACGGCAGCTACCATACTGGTCGGTGTCTGTAGTGATTGTCTATATGAAGAGATCCTCTACCTAGTCATGAAACATACGACCATAACCATCAACTATCTGTGGGCTGCTCCCTAGCTCCATCCACCACCTGCTCGATGGCTCCATGTGACCCTGGTAGGCTAGGCTAAACAGGTACCCCCACCTGGCCCAAGAGTGTTACATAGGCTAGCAGAGGAAACAAGGCACTTTACTTTATAGAGGATACCCCTACCCCGCCAGCCTAAGGTACATGGCAGAATTTCAGTCTACCCACAAATCCTGCATAAACCCTACCAATGTAACTAAGTGACAGACAAGAAAGGACAAAATAAAATATCACCTTGTTTATGTGGCTCAACAAAGTGAGCATGATGTGCATGTTGATGGTGCCCTTTCTTTTGTGCTGTGCTATTGTCTACATGATCAGAACTTCCGTCTGCCATTTCACTTTTGTTGAAATTACTTTAATAATGACAGGTGAGGCCTGGGTGTCCTGAAGAAGGCACTGCTGAAATACAATTATTATTACTTGATGTCATTCAGCAACTTGTTACAACAGTAAAAACACTGACATTGAAACCATCAGCTATTACTTTTATTACCTATATAATTCTGAAATTTCAGATAATATTTACATACATTTAAAGGGAAAATACTGCAAAGATTTCACAAACAAAATAAAAAAAAAAGAAGTCCCATATCAAGGACCTGGTGTAGGTATGTGAAGTGTAGAACATCCACATTTTGTACTCCTGAGTGCACACAGGAATAAGTGGTATGTGAAGTGTAGGACATCCACATCTTGTACTCCTGAGTCCACAAAGGAATAAGTGGTAAGTTTTTTCATCATGTAGTGAACATCAACAACTGACATGGACATCTCATCCAGCAGTGTTCATGCCACTGTCAGTGTAACAGTCTCAAAAATATCACACCTCAGATGAGTTCGTTTTTCTGATATATGTATATTCCAAGCTTCCAATCATGAATTGTAATAATAGTATTAAATTGTACTGTGCATTTTAAGAATAGAAGCAGAACAAATTTATAATATAGTACCAAAAAAACAAAAAACAAAACTTACATTTTATCTCTATAAAGTTAAGTTTATGTCCGTTTTATTTTATGCAACAATCTGTCCATAAGCTTTTAAACCGGAACTGAATATTTTGGTCCTAACTTTTTGAAACCGTGATATGTTGCAGTGATGTGTTGCTGTGATGTGTTGCTGTGATGTATTGCCGTGATGTGTTTCAGTGATATGTTGTGATATATTGTTGTGATGTGTTGCAGTGATATGTTGGTGTGATGTGCTGTGTGATGTCTTGCAGAGTTGCATTATCGAGATATGTTGCTGTTCTTTTCATTATAGCACCCATATCATTACTGGTGTATGCATGGAGTTTTTCTCTGGGCTGAGATACAAAACCTGCTTGCCCTCACTGCATCATCAAACCAGCCAAATGGTGTCTGTATACTTGTATCTCCACAGATCTAGGTTATGTATATTCTGCATCAATTCTGCTTATGATATTCCACGGGGCCTCCATCTCAGCCCATTCCTATCATTTCTCTAGGCCTGCCTCTGCCTGTTCTATCATGGATCTTCCCAGTTGTCACAATGTTTTCCAATACCTCTCTACTCATTCATTACATGACCAAAGAACATTGTTTACCAAGAAGGCTAACCCGGTCAACAAACGCCTGCAAAGTCAGATGTGTCGGCCGAAATGTGCAGGTGTTGCAGCTCTGATGCAAACTGACACAATACAATTATGTCCAAAACAAAACATAATGGGTAAACGATGAAGAAGAAGAATTGTCTCTTTCATATAGTTATATACAATGTTGCACTTTCGTTAGCCTCATACAGGCAATTGTTTCTAGTTACTCTAGCAACATCTGCAACATTTGTGTAAGATACTACATCTCTGCTGGAAGCAGTGATAAATAGTTTACAATCCTGACAGTTGTAAAACAGTGCCACGAAAATGTTTTGGAAGCATATTTCAAATGTCTCTAAACTAAAATCTATTGAAAGCATCAAAAATAATATTCATAGAAAATCTTCAAACTATCATGAAATATATTCTCACAGAATGATATCTTATTTGCTTAAAAAGGAAAGAAAGAAGCTTCTCCTTCTTCTGTGTTTGTCCGGAATGTTGTTTTGGATGTAATTGTGTTGTGCCTGTTTACAGCAGAACTGCGATACTTGCACCTTTTGGCTGACACATTCGACTTCTTCAGGCATTTTTTGACTGGGTTACCTTCCTGGGATGAAAAGAAGCTAAACTCATTAATCTAAAGAACTCACTGACTGTGCCAGACTTAATGCACTGCAATAACAAAATGCTAATTGGACACATTAAACCTAAAATTATAGACAGACTTCTGACATAGCATGCTTTTATTTAACAGTGATTGTGTTAAAATAAAACACCCTAAAGTCTAACGTCTTTGCCATTCTGATGTAAATCTGTGATGTCATGTTATCAAACACTTCATCATTTATGACTGCTACACACATTGATTATTCTGCGAGCTGCAGTTTATAATATAAGATAGGCAGGTGGTACAGTATTGACTACAGACATGGAAAAAAAGTCTGCAACATTTAATGGATGCTTTTATTAAACACAGTGAGCAACTAGGGTTAGAATTAAATTGTAAAGAAACAGAAATTATAGTCATCTCTAAGAATAAAGAAATACTACAATGCACCATCCCAGTAAATGGGAATAATCTTGAATAGGAGAATTGTTTCAACTGTCTTGGAACAGTGATAATAACAGTAATAAACTTACTCTGCTTCTTCTTCTGCTGCCCTTTATTCCCCACTGTAGGAAGTCTCTGTGGCGAAGCGGTTGTCTCACGTTCTTTAGGTTGTGGGTTCGATTCCAAGCCACATTGTTCAGTTCATATGTGCAATTTTCCTTGAGACTCATGGGAAACTGCGAGTTTGTGTGGCACTTTCAGTAGGATGTGTAAGTTCACAACCAACTCATGCCAAGCCATCTTATCTGTTATTATCCTCCATCTCCTCCCCACATTATTCACTTCTGTCACTAATTCCCCATGTGGTTTCATGTCTCCTTCTTATTTCATTTGCCCCACGGGTTTCAAAGACAGGACTTTCTAGTTACTACTATCATGCTTTGTCTGACTATTACTGACCATAATAAATGTACGACTGGCACAATATGTTGGCCATCCTGAAATGTTGGATAACTTTGTGAATGCAACAGATGATTTCCCAGGAAACTAGTGACCAACCTCAAATTGTCTGACGTTTGCTGTATCAACACCCATGTTAATGCTATCATTACTAGTGCCATCTCAACCATTCCATTGCTGTTAATAATTTAAGACAACTCTGATCCTCAGATCTGATTGTGCAACATAACTGACCACAGTGTTATGTCTTGTTATTTTTTTTAAAAAGCACATTAGAAAATGGCAAGACCACAAGAAATATTCCACTGAAAAAACTCACGTCCTTTTAATTCTGTTCCAAAATAATCAGAATAATCTAAACAAAGGCAATATTTCATCTGACGAAGAACTCACCCTATTACTTATCCCTGTTCATTGAAGTCAGAAAATGAGTTGTATGATGTTATATATTGTCCATCATACCATTTACTTATGGACCACGGTCACTGAATAACAAGAGCTGAAGAAAACTGGAGGCCACAGAAATGTGGTCAAATATTACTATGATGCCAAATGCTAAGAATCACATTAGTGGATAAAAAAGGCAACTGCATTTCCTTTACAGAAAGTTGCAATCAACCCTAGCATTTATTGGCTGTTTGTAATTTACTAAGCAATTTTACACTCAATAGCCTGCCATTGCTTTCTGAACGGTCGATGTCTGATACCAACAAAAGTAACACAAAGCAATCCGCTTCCAAATTTCCCACAGCTGATTTCAAACCCTTGACTTGTGGTGACATGGGAATTGTGAAACTGCATTTCTCTAATGGGTGGATAAGAAGATGAATATTCAAGTACTGCAAGAGGCTAGTTCACAAGGACGTTTAATTACCCACATCAGGACAAGACAATCATCATGCTCAGTGTCATGTTTTTACATTAGAAGAATAGAAGTAGAATTAATCTGTGATTAGCAGCAAAATAGACGGTGCTAGAGGCAGAGGTCAATAGAGGGAGAAAATGCTGGATGGAGTGACAGACCGGCATGAAAGTTGATCACAGGTTGAACTTTTCAAAAACACTGAAGGCAGATGTTTATGGAGGAACCAGCTAGCATGACATGGCATGTGATGATGATTAAAGTAATTTAAATCTAAAGAGTTTCTTTATGCCTCATGGTAGACTGTACATAACTCATTGAGACCTCAATATACAACTTAACAGACCTTGCTGCTACATATATTTTGCTTAAAAAACACCATTAGTCAAGAGAAATATTTCCCCAAACAATGACTGTTCTGTTTGTGTCCTACATACGAACTACCTAAAGACATGACACACATTCTAAAACATGTTTCTATCTCGCTGTGGAATTAGCTCTTTAATTTCACTTACATACTAAGTTCCCTGTGTGCTAATGTGACAATATGTAACCAGCCATGCATGTCGTTAGAGGAGACTAAGTAGGCATCACCTGTGTATTGTTGAAACAGGAGACTAAGTAGGCATCACCTGTGTATTGTTGAAACAGGAGACTAGGTAGGGATTATCTGTGTGTTGTTGGGACAGGAGACCAAGTAGGCATCATCTGTGTGCTAAAGGGGAACAAAGAATATTAACGTTGTAACCTACCATGCATGTCATAAGATGCATCCAAGCAGGATTCCACATGTGTGCTACTGGGACACTTAAGGGAAGCAAAGAATATTATCACACTGTAATCTACTATATAGGTCATAAGAGGCATTGAAGGAAGGTTGGATGTGGGGCAGCTTCCCCATTACATAGATAAACTTTAGCTACAGAATTCAACCAATCATTATCAAGTTCAAAAATTCAGAAAACGCCAACTAAGAGGAAAGGAGGAGCTTTTTTAGAAGAGGTATGGTGCAATGTGGAAAAAGCCACTAGGAGTCCCGACCACAGATTTTCTTCCTTTCACCTAAGGAAATGTTCAGAGCTGGCACCTGGAATGTTAGAACATGTACTGAGAAAACCTGAGAGTAGAATAACAAGTAAGTCCTTTGTCTGGAATCTACAGTGCAAAAGAAATAGAGGAAGACATAAAAGCACATGGATAAGAGAAGTAGAAATATAAATGAATAATATGGAGAGGACGTGGGATAGGTGAAGATAGGAGGGCTGGGAGTGAGCTGGTTGGGAAGACTATGCAACAATGGTGATTACAGGGTGAAAAGGGAAGTAGAATACATACTGTGTGACTGATTGAATGGAAACAGTCAACAAACAAATAAATGTAGACAGGATCACTGGGAACAACATAAATGATAAATGTGAACAGGATCACTGGGAACAGGATAACTGGGAACAGAATGACTGGGAACAGGATCACTGGGAATAGGATAATGTGAACAGGATCACTGCGAATAGGATAATGTGAACAGGATCACTGGGAACAGGATAATGTGAACAGAATCACTGGGAATAGGATAATGTGAACAGGATCACTGTGAACAGGATAATGTGAACAGGATCACTGAGAACATGATAATGTGAACAGGATCACTGGGAACAACATACATCATAAATGTGAACAGGATCACTGGGAACAGGATAATGTGAACAGGATTACTGGGAACAGAATGACTGGGAACAGGATAATGTGAACAGGATCACTGGGAATAGGATCACTGCGAACAGGATAAGGTGAACAGGATAAGGTGAACAGGATAATGTGAACAGGATCACTGGGAACAGGATAATGTGATCAGGATTACTGGGAACAGAATGACTGGGAACAGGATCACTGGGAATAGGATAATGTGAACAGGATCACTGCGAACAGGATAATGTGAACAGGATCACTGGGAACAGGATAATGTGAACAGAATCACTGGGAATAGGATAATGTGAACAGGATCACTGCGAACAGGATAATGTGAACAGGATCACTGGGAACATGATAATGTGAACAGGATTACTGGAAACAACATAATTCATAAATTTGAACAGGATCACTGGGAACAGCATAAATGTGGGCTGGATCACTGGGAACAGCATAAATGTGGACATGATCACCGTGAACAGCATAAATGTGCACAAGATGACTGGGAACAGGTTCAAATGCTATCGCCTTTTATGTGATAAGCATTTAAAATAAATAAACCAAGTGTGATACTGTACTAAACAGTATGTGAAAATAAACTATTTACAGCCTACGTCCTTCTAGGCATTGAGTTGGAGCCTGTCGACAATGAAGTACCGAAAACTCATGACCAACCTAGGCCTAACCTCTCCTAGTCTATACTGTACAGAATCATGACCTGGTTGCATGCTAATATGCCTCTATGCAGATGTGAAGTTCCAGGACCAGTCTTACACGCACCACTGGTTTCTGAACTTCAAGAGGGAATGATACCTCTGCCGTCCAGTCCCCATCATATAGGCAGGAAAGTGTACACCATCCTGACTCCAAGAGATGAAGATGGAAGCCTTTTTCAGGGCTTAGGGCTGAGGATGGCCTCAGGGCCAAGCACTGGACTTAAAGAATTAAAACTCTCTTGGTCTTTTCCAGGGGATTAATGAACAATAGGATTGAAGAAGTTAGGTTGTAGGAAGATTTAAGATACCAAAACGTGCCTTATAATATATACACTACTAGATTTACCCCTGGCCAAATATGGCATGTTCAGTTATACTCTTCAGTCTTCTGCACATTCTCGTGTATTACTATTCATTGGCACCTTGCCGTCTTGACAGATGATAGTTTGTGCTTTAAAAAGGCATAATAACTTTTGGCAGACTTTATAAGCAAACGTTCACTAGTAATGTACGGACATTATACGCAAACGGCTGGTCCCGTGATAAGCAAACATTTGCTAATAATGTACGGACATTATGAGCAAACGGCTGGTCATGTGACGTTTACTACCACCGTAGAATGGCTTAAGAAGACTATTATTCTCCCTTCTTGTCTGTCTTTTGTTTGCACGTTCTTTTTATTCAAACCCCATCTTCATCTACATACTTCATCTACATACATACATAGTTTATTCCATAAAACTTAAATGTTCATATCCTAATGAATGCCTACATACGGTACCGACTTCTTAATGTTGAATTTGCGTACGCACGAGATGAACGTCAGCCTGTAGATGACACTAGTCGTCCTACCTCAAGTGAACCAAGTCGACAGACCTCCACTTTGAAACTGAAGTTCTAGTCAACATTTGTTTTTATGAACTCCAATGCGAGGGTTCAAATGTGATAAAGTTCACACAGGGTTAAATTTACATATCATGTGACCATAGTTAATCCTAATTGTTTGTTGATTACTCTTGACTGTTTGGCTCGTCCGTGTGTTACTTTTTTTTCGCATAACCTTTACAGGACATTACAGTCAACACCAGCATTTTTGAGCTGCTGTTGCTGTCTTGGCAAGTTTTATGTTCAGTAGTTTGCCATTGCTTTCTGAATGACCGGCTCACATACCAGCGCGACGCGATCCTCTACCTAATCACCCACAGCTGCGTTTCGTACGTGAGTATACGGGATTACGATCAACATCCTTAAACCTTTCGCCAGGGAGACCGGCTGTGTTACTGGCACCTATAAATAGTTACACTGTAATCTACCATGTTTGACGTAGGAGGCATCTAGGGTGCAGTAAGACTGACTGCCTCACCCAGTGTAAAACTGAAAACTCTACCTGCAAAGAGGTTGACATGATTTAGTTGAGAATCTAGGCTCCATTGGAAGATGAAAAGAAGGGGAAGAATATTTTTTGTTTGTTTTTACTTTGGTTACATTGTCCATCAACTCTAAAATTTTGTCCCCTTTGTTCCTAATCCCTTCGTTCGCCTATGCTTTGCGTCTATTTCTCCATCTGTCCATACAACTGGAGAGAGGAAGGTGGGGGAGGAAGATAATAAAGACAGGATTTGCAATTTTTTGGGTGTCCATCGACAAGGGTATTTGAACTCACAGATAAGGGTATTAGAACTCAATTTTTATTTAAAAAAACGGCAGGGAGTCGAACCCTAGTCTCCCGTGTGACAGGCGGAGATACTAACCACTACACTACCGAGGACACACTGATATTTCCACAAACAATAATGTAGTCAAGCCTAGGTCACGTGACCGGCCGTTTGCGAATAGGTCACGTGATCAGCTGTTTGCGAATAGGTCACGTGACCAGCCGTTTGCATATAATGTCCGTACATTACTAGCAAACGTTTGCTTATAGTCACTTTGATAACTTTTACCTATGGCGGTAGCGAATGTGACTGATAAGGCCAATTTGCGCTGTAAATGTCCGTTCACAGTGGGTGCATGTGAACATGTGGTCATTTCCACCATCATGCACCATCTTACGTCTCACACGCTCGGTGTGTGACTTATCTGCAATAATTTTCTCCTTTGTCTTTATTCCATTTCTGATGTTTGCCTTCCATGCAACACGTTCAGCGGCGACTTGCTCCCAATGTGAATTATCAATGCCTGTATCAATCATGTCCCGCTTACACACATCTTTTGTGTAGATGTGTGTATTACTATTATTATTAACACTGTAAAATTATTTCAGCGTACAGATATATCTAAATTACTAAATATAATGCATTTTAAATAACATTAACTATGTTCTAAATATTGCAATGCTTCGGTAAATTACTAATATATTCACTGGTACGGAACGGAGCATAATGGGGACGACCCTTTGCTGTGATGTTGGAACCGCGACTAACGACTAACTAAAATATCAGTATTATTATCACTCAGCAATTATATATTATATTAATATTTAAATTATTTATTTATATTAATTATTATAAATATTAATTATTATATTGTTCTGTTGTTGAGGTTTTTGTTTTTATGACTAGCGCTGAAATAATTCAACAAGACTGAATACTGAATGGCTTATATAAATATTAATTAATAATTACTAATAACATTTGAGAAGTCATTAAATAATATTGTTACGCCTACTACTATTATCTAACTTTAAAGATTTAAACAGCAAACCTTACTGCATTAACACAGTGGGCTATATAATTGTAGAACCACAAACAACAGAACAACATGAACAGTGGAGTGCAGAAACGAAACAACCTGCGGGCACGACACGACGGTGTTTATTTATGCACATATCGTTGCATAATCGGTAAACTACTTACTTCTGTGTGAAATATCTTTGTTGGGGTAATAATCAGCAGTCCTTGGTATCTAAATCTCTCAGAAATATCACTTCAATATACAAACAAAAAGAAGAAAGCTTTCTTCCCTGCCAATCAATGGTCCCAACAGGCGGTCCCTGTGACTTGACTCTAGAACCGCTACATAACGACGTTATGTAGACATCTTGGTCAAGGGGAAGCACTAGGACATTTTTTGTATGTCACATGCGAACTAAACTGTTCGCTGCGATAGTTTCCCTTGTGTTTATGTTGTTTCTAATATTTTAAAACTTGATTCTGGATAAATAATTCACAAACATAAACATTGATCTAGTTAACATTGACTAGCATGTAAATTTTGCTCTTCACACATAAGAAAGAACTCTAGCATAAATGAGAAAACAAATGTATGAAAGATAATAAAAGTCAAAACAATGTTTTCCCGTAGTGAATTTGAATAACGAAGACACAAACTATAGATTGCACGATTTACTGCCTGGCATATTTCGCTGCATCTCGTTAGGTACATACTGCAGAATTCACACAACATAAAGTAAAATAACTAGATAAATCCGTAAAGCTGAAATATACACATGTTCACACAGTAATGACAATTGTTTACCACGGTAATTTTAGACTGACTATCGTGTCATTCTGTTTGCACAAAACTGGCCTGTATATATTAATCATTTTGGCTTCTGCAAACTTTAACAAGCGACTATTTTGTGGGTTATACAACACGCGAAAGGCACTGTCTCTATCAATCACATGACCGATTTTCAACACATGCATAGAAATTGACGAAGCGGGAAGTTTCCGGTGTGTCGGCCTCCCTAGTCATACGCCTGAAGGAGACCTGGGCATATGGGGTTGGATACATTATTATAGTATAGACTAATCGGCACTTGCTGACTGATGTTTTCAATATCACGCCTCCCGCCTTTACTTCTCACAACATTCCATGGTACCCATCTTAGGTTTGGTCAGCCTGGGAGCACGGATCGGTTTTAAAATTACATCACGATACAAATTCGAACCATGATCACCTGGCCGGCTAGCAAGATTATAGTCATTGCATTATCGCAGCCATCAATAAAAGCGTATATAGTTATAAATACATTAAATTGTCATGGTGAACTGCAATCAATATAGTGCTTTCTCCACAATGGATCGACAATACATTCTGTCTCTCACCTTAGGTGATACTGTGAGTGAACATGTTTTGATTCATCCCGCCCCTTATAGCCGTGCCTGCCTCTTACTCTTACTGGTCTGTCTTGACACCCCTCTAGTGTGGCTGTTATTAAGAGTGCCATGCCTTATATATATATATATATATATATATATATATATATATATATATATATATATATATATATATATATATATATATATATATATACTAGCTGACCCGGCCCGGCTTCGCCCAGACTCTGGTGGGGAGCATCTCATTTAATTCATATAAGTAGTCATATAAGTTCTCGTTCCCGTTACCGACTATATGTCTGTCTGTCTGTCTATCTGTCTGTCTGTCTGTCTGTCTGTCTGTCTGTCTGTCTGTCTGTCTGTCTGTCTGACCCGGCCCGTCTTCGCACAGACCCTAATGGGGAGCATCTCATTTAATTCATATAAGTAGTCATATAAGTTCCCGTTCCCGACTGTCTGTCTGTCTGTCTGTCTGTCTGTCTGTCTGTCTATCTATCTGTCTGTCTGTCTGACCCGGCCCAGCCCATGGTGGAGAGCATCTCATTTAAATTATATAAGTAGTCATATAAGATCCCGTTCCCGACTATCTGTCTGACTGTCTGTCTTGGGTAAATGTAGGAGGGAGGAGGAAGAGGGAGGTGGAGGAGGGAAGAGGAGGGAGGAGGAGGGAGGAGACAGGAGGAGTAGGGAGGAATAGGAGGGAGGAGGAGGGATTAGGAGGAGGAGGGAGGAGTAGGGTGGAGTAGGGTGGAGGAGGAGGCGAGGAGGAGGGAGGAGGAAGAGGGAGGAGGAGGGAGAAGGAGGGAGGAGGAGAACGCAGGAGGAGAAGGAGCAGGAGGAGGAGAGGGGGAGGAGGGGAGAGGGAGGAGGAGGGAGGAGGAGGAGAGAGATGGAGGAGGGTGGGAGGCAGAGGGAGAAGGAAGAGGGAGGAGAAAGAGGGAGAAGGAGGAGGGAGAAGGAGGAGAAGGAGGGGGAGGAGGAGGAGGGAAGATGAGGAGGGGAGGAGGAGGAGGGAGGAGGAGGAATGTGAAGGGAGGAGGAGGGAGGAGGTAGAGGGATGGAGGAGGGAGGAGGGGAGGCGGAGAGAGGAGGAGGATGGAGGAGGAGGAAGAGGGAGGAGGAGGAATGTGAAGGGAGGAGGGGGAGGAGGTAGAGGGAGGAGGAGGGAGGAGGGAGGAGGTAGAGGGAGGAGGAGGGAGGAGGAGGAGGGAGGAGGGGATAGGGAGGAGGAGGAAGGAGGAGGGGGAGGAGTGAGGAGGAGGGAGGAAGAAGGAGGAGGAGGGAGGAGGAGTGATGAGGAGGAGGGAGGAGGGGAGGAGGAGGAGGGAGGAGGAGGGGAGGAGGAAGAGGAGGAGGAGGAATGTGAAGGGAGGAGGAGGGAGGAGGTAGAGGCAGGAGGAGAAGGGGAGGAGGAGGAGAGGGAGGAGGAGGAAGGAGGAGGGGGGAGGAGGGAGGAGGAGGGAGGAAGGAGGAGGAGGAGGGAGAGGAGGGATGAGGAGGAGGAGGGAGGGGGAGGAAGAGGGGGGAGGAGGAATGTGAAGGGAGGAGGAGGAGGAGGGAGAGGGAGGAGGTGAGGAGGAGGAGAGGGAGGAGGAGGGAAGGAGGGGGGGGGGAAGGGGGGGGAGGGAGGAAGGAGGAGGAGGAGGGAGAAGGAGGGATGAGGAGGGGAGGGAGGAGGAGGAAGAGGGAGGGGGGGAATGTGAAGGGAGGAGGAGGGATAGGGAGGAGGGGAAGAGGAAGAGGGTAGGAGGAAGAGTGGAGAGGAGGAGGGAGGAGGTAGGGGGGGAGCAGGGAGGAAAAGGGAGGGGGAGGGAGGGAAAAGGAGGAGGAGGAGAGGGAGGAGGCGGGAGGAGAAGGAAGGAGGGGAAGAGGGGGGGGGTGGAGGAGGGAGAGGAGGAAGGAGGAGGAAGAGAGGGAAAGGAGGGGGAAAAGGGGGGAGAGGAAGCGGGCGGAGGAGGATGGAGGAGGGAGGGGAGGAGGGGAAGGGAAGAGGGGAGGAGGGGGAGGGGAGAGGAGGAGAAAAGGGAGAAGGAGGGAGGAGGAGAAGGAGGAGGGGGGGAGGAGGGAAAAGGTGGAGGGAGGGAGGGAGCGGAAGAAGAAGGAAGGAGGAGGAGGAAAGGAGGGAGAATGAGGAGGGGAGGAAGGAAGGGAGGGGAAGAGGAGGAGGAGGGGAGGAGGAAGGAGAGGTAGGAGGAGGAGGGAGGGGGAGGGGGGAGGAAGGAAAGGAGGAGGAGAGGAGGAAGAAAGGGAGGAGGAAGAGGAGGAGAAGGGCGGAGGAGGGTGGAGGGGGGTGGAGGGAGGAGGAGGTGGGGGGAGGAGGAGGGAGGGGTAGGAGGAGGAAGATGGAAGAGGGAGAGAAGGGAGAAGGGGAGGGGGTTGATGAGGGAGACGGAGGCGGGGCGGAGGGATGACGAGGGCGGAGGGGAGGGAGAGGGAGGAGGGGAAGATGAGGGAGGAGGGGGGGGGAGGCGGAGGGGTAGGAGGCAGGGGATGGAGGAGGAGGGTGAGGAAAGGGAGAAGGAAGAGGGAGAAGGAGGAGGGAGGAGGGAGAGGAGAGGAGAAGGGTGGAGGGAGGAGGTGAGGGGGAGAAAGAGGAGGAGAGAGTTCGCCATTCCGAATTCATACTCGTCTAGTTCTTCCCTTCTACACGACTGTAGATAACTTCCTTACACAAAAAGATGAATTGTTTTGATATTGCCCGTGGCATGGAGGAATATCAGCCCGCAGAGTTGATCCAAAAAAACCAAAGACTGAGATCTACGGAGAGCCATGAACGCCTACGCCAGCCGGCACGGCACTTGATGATGATGATTTTCCGTGTGACGATTCTGTGTAGTCACGTCATTTTTCTTCCCTTTCCCTAAGGCGTTTTTGGTTCGGGGATTCTTTCATCATTACTCA
>JACEFZ010022841.1:0-18047 GCA_014155875.1 Cepaea nemoralis
TTTAATAAAACATGCTCTGTAACACTATTTATATTATAGATCATTTATATAGTAGAATATGACCACACTGGTGGCACCTCATTTCTGAGTTTGTTAGCGCTTGGTATACTACTTATGACCCATAACACAGAACAGTGAGAAACGACAGCATACATACCTCCTATGGTTGACTTTTCGTTGTAAACAACTCTCAATTGACCACCTCTTTTGTCTGTTGTAGACAGTGTGAATCTGTAGAAGGAATGATAGGAGCCAAATAGCACATACATTGTAAATTACACAGAATATGACACATTTTTATGTCTTATATACACAAAGCATAGGAGGCAGCACAAGGCAGAGGAGCTAGTCAGATAGCAAGATAGTAAGGGAGATAGTTATCATATTGTAAGGGAGATACCACAGCCCACGTTCTTCCTCTACCTCTCTCATACTTTCTCTCTCTGTCTGTCTGTCTCTCTTGCCCGCTCTCTTCCTCGACCACTCTCTCTCTCCCTCCCTCCCTCCCTCTCTCTCTCTCTCTCTCTCTCTCTCTCTCTCTCTCTCTCTCTCTCTCTAGAAACCCACGTGGAAGATCAGACTAGCTTTAGTGACCAGAGACAGCACACACAGAATGCACTGTCTACCAACAAAGATCACATGGAATGCCACCCACCACGTTCCGACTCTCTCTCTCTCTCTCTCTCTCTCTCTCTCTCTCTTCACGTAATCAGTGGTAGCTGATTATAGGATGATGATGATGATGCTGAATGATGATGATGATACAGTGTTAGAATATTACGTATGCTCAGTCCGTTCGTGGTCTTTTACGAGCTTACAATGATGACCGCTTACATTACATTACAAATACATCACTATAAATGACAGAACTATTTGATGATGGTGAATGATGATGATGATGATCAGACTATCTTTAGTGACCAGAGACAGCACACACAGAATGCACTGTCTACCAACAAAGATCACATGGAATGCCACCCACCATGTTACAACTCTCTCTCACTCTCTCTCTCTCTCTCTCTCTCTCTCTCTCTCTCTCTCTCTCTCTCTTCACGTCAACAGTGATAGCTGATTATAAGGATTATGATGATGCTGCATGTTGATGATGATACAGTGTTAGAATTTTACCTATGCTCAGTCCGTTCGTGGTCTTCCACACGATCGCTTCCACTTCCCCTCGGTTTTAGCAGTTTCAATCTGTAATAAAAGGCGAAAGAGACACGTGAGCCTACAATGATGACCGCTTACATTACAGATAGAACACTATAAATGACAGAGCTATTAGACACAAAAAGTATAAGGCATACCACGGTCGATTTGGCAGCAGGGCGCCTGACACGACTGCCGACTCGTGTAGAAAGTATTGAGCAATCACACACAGAATTTTGGGGTTAAATGCGATGCCCTGTATATGCATTGAAGTTTTATCGTCCTTTAAATGTTATGCATGACTGCGACGTCGTGTATTAGACAGACGAGGTATGAACGCCCACGTTTACCGTTAGGGCGCATACGGCTGGTGATGACGCTGTGACAGCCAACGCGAAAGCTGCTGATGATTACTGAGGTATTGTACTACACAGCGGCAATCGATTTGGCAGCAGGGCGTCTGACACGAATGTCGGTTCGTTCAGAAAGCAGTGAGCAAACTTACCAAGAATTTACAATAACAAAAAGAATGATGGGGTTGAATGCGATGCGCCGTAAACATATTGACGTTTTACCAACCTTTAAATGCTAAGGATGACTGCGACGTTGTGTATTACATAGACGAGGTATGAACGCCCAGGCTTACCGTTATGGTACATGCTGTTGATGATGACCCTGTTGTGACGGGATGAGTCTAGATCACTATGTGAATACCACCAATATTACGTTAGCTGAATTACTATTTACATTATGGATTCAGTACATCAGCTAAATTATTAATAATGACGTCAGAATGACTACGCAGACATTTTCTGCACTAAAACTACACATTGCATTGGGGACAGCGTGTAGTTTCACGTCATCTATTCAAATGATGTCACAAGGGAAATTCCCTGTCTTCAACCCTTATTAATATCAAGTCTACGGACTGGGGACATAGGTCCGTCACTCCCTAGCAACGGGAATCCGGCGATATGCTATTAGTATGGCTGCACCGGAAATTGTGACTAACAACTTCCGTCCGGGTCACAACGACCATAGCTGCTGTGCCAAGCAGACCTTACATGAAGTGGGCTGCCAAATCCAACTCCATCTTTGGTAGATTAGACCAAAACCGATCTTTATTGCTGCAATAAGACTGGGGGAGCCTCGCTGCTGATACTGCTGACACCTAACTGGTCCGGTTACCGAAACTTTGAGCCACCAACTAGTGGAGACGGAACCTGGAATCCGGAGGAGCATCGTACACCTGTCGAATGCCAGGGTCGACTCCAAGACATAATACAACCGAAAGCCAGCACCATTCCTAACAGAGATCAGATTGTCTCAGGTGACTCTGTGTCTACATGTGTTCTGAGTGTGTCACGGTCTGGATGGTGTGAAGGATGATATGCTA
The DNA here is from genome assembly GCA_014155875.1 of Cepaea nemoralis. Taxonomy (NCBI): domain Eukaryota; kingdom Metazoa; phylum Mollusca; class Gastropoda; order Stylommatophora; family Helicidae; genus Cepaea; species Cepaea nemoralis. Next base: position 2,546 of record JACEFZ010022841.1, read on the forward strand.
TCTGTCTAAGCATCAGAAAACTATTTTATTTTTGTACCTGCAACATAATTGTAACTGTCATAGTTCACCACTTGAATGACAATTACCACGTGATACTAACATAACCGCTCGGTACGGCAAGGAGAGATTGAATGCTGTGACTACGGTCGGTAGGACACTTGATGATGATGTTATAATTCGCGGTGTGTAGACCCTTTTTGTAGGGAGCATTTAGCAGCATAGCTTGGTCGTATATATATATATATATATATATATATATATATATATATATATATATATATATATATATATATATATATATATATATATATATATATATATATATAGTGTCTGTTTACTTTCACTCAGAAGAAATAACGTGTGCTGTATATTTCTTTCTTGCAAAATACGCACACCAATCTGTAGCAATCTTAACCAACCTTCAGTGTATTTTGCTTAAGCACTTTAATTACCTCGGTTGACCGTAGATCTATGAATCTGATTAGCGGCCAGCGGGCGATCCCCATGCAGAGAAACGTAGATTCCTACCTTAGATTAACGAGTGCTCAGTGATGTGCGGACATGGCATGTGTATTTATAAATAATCAAGATCTTGGTTGGTCAGTTGTGTACAGGGTCGCAGAAGTTCTAAAAATTTAGAAAGACGTTATAAGTTAGGTATTTTTTACAAAATAAGAAGGAAGTTTATGTATGTTGAACCAGTGGGTGAGGCATATATAAGAAGTTACCTGGATGACGTGGCCACGTGGTATATGTGGTTATCGAACCGAATGGCAACATGTCGGATGGGACATTTAAATAATTATGATACTTACCGGTTCTTTGTTTCTATCTCTCCGGCGGGTTGTGCGTTCTGCGGGTTGATTATCTTCTCTCTCTCAGGCGGGGTGTGGGTTGTATAAGTTGATTATCTTCTGTCTCTCCGGCGGGCTGTAAGCTTCTTGAGGATGATTATCTTTTGTGGTCAGCAATAGAATGAGACTTAGCCATTGCATATGGCTGTTTAATAGCGGCAAGTCACGTGGTATAGCTATAGCCATAAACCAGCTTAAACTGGTTTATTGCTACATAGACAACTGCTGACATGGCAATTTTACTACGAAAACACGCTGTAGAAGGCCTACATAACGTGTTCAGACGTGTTTTCAGCACTGACTCATGGTTGACCGGTCACGACCAGGACAGCTAGCTATGATGTCAAGGTCGGGCATAGCGGTTCTAATGTTATTGAGGAGTGTGCGAAGTCCACCGAGCGAGAGAGAGAGAGAGAGAGAGAGAGAGAGAGAGAGAGAGAGAGAGAGAGAGAGAGAGAGAGAGAGAGAGAGAGGTAATAAAAAATGGAAATAAAGAAAATAATCATATAAAGAGAATGAAAAAATAAAAGTGAGAAAATAATGAAATACATGGGTCCGATTGGTATATTTTAAGACTCCCTGATAGAAAATCGACTTTTCATCAGTAGGCAGTATTTTCACATGTCATGAATTGAACTTTGGGCGACCTGTTGTAGTATTTGCTATGGTGCAATGAAGGGGAGACAATTCTTTATTAAAGGGACGTTATTTGTGGGGTTTATATATCATATTTTTATGATTATCTTAGCAAGTTGTGTCTTAAATTATTTGAGGCTAGTAGTTTTATATTGACATTACTATGCTCCAATATACATACAAGAATTTAACCGTTTATTATTTTATTGTGGTTAATTTTTTAATAATATTGTATGGTTGTTTAGAATATTTTTAAACCAGATTTTCACCAAGCGCTTAATGTTGATACATGGGTACGGAAACCTGCCGAACCTATCAGCGTGCAAAAGTTTATTGACGAGGCCATTACTTGGCCTTCTGAGGGTAACTATGGTGATGGAATAAATCATTTTCTTTCATATTGATTTCGGTCTCCTCGGCGAATGGGGTCGATATCTACATGACTGTGGTTGGATTACACCACGTGACCATCGTTGCGGTGCCCTGGTCGCCCCGATTCGGTTCGGTTCGGGTCGCGCCGACGGCCGCTCGGTTCGCGCCGACGTCCGCTCGGTTCCCGCCGGGTCGGGTACGGCGTGGGGGACCTGGGTGGGGGGTAACCATGGACCGGAAGTCAACCGGAAGTAGTCACCCAGACCCAAGAATATACCCGCCAATTTTTAGAACATAAAATCACTGTAGGTGCAGTTTCGTGACGTCACGCGTAGGTGCTAGACTTTTCGTATAGTAAAAAATGACGTCACTACGAAGGTGCTGCACCTAAAATACTAATTAGTTACCTCCCCCCTTACTACTAATATGTCGTTTTTCATGGAAAGATAAACAATCAAATACAGAGGTTCTAGAAAAACCGGGAATGAAAAGAGAGTTGATGAAAGAAATAAAAAAGAGGCAAGTGAAATATTTCGGTTGCGTTAAACGATATAATCCTCTTATAAAAACCATACAAGATGTCAAGGTTGAAGTCCAGCGAGCAAGAAGTGGACAACGATACAAGTAGGAAGATAACATCAAGAGATGGACGATCATCAATCTGACATAATGTACAGTCAGGGCGAGAGACAGACAGCGTTTGCAATCCATTGCAGCCAATTTTCCTTGTGGAGACGGCACCTGATTGATTAATGGAACCTATACTGTTAAATGGATGGGAAACACGGACAATAACCGGACAACCTGAGAAACATCCAATGGTAGTGGAAATGTGGTTTCTGGGGAAAATACCATGGGCGGACGAGCAACTTCTGACAACACACAAATGTAAAAGGTAAATTGATTAGAACGAACGAACGAATTGTATTTTCAAAGTCAAAGGGTCACAAATTTGGCCCGCAGGCCAGTCTTACATTCGATCTTTCCAATGAATCATCTTACGTACATCAGTTATCTATAAATAAGACGCAGCAGAAATTAGATGTAGGCAGTCAAGTTTTCTATGTATATTATAGAATAACCGGAAAATCTTTGTGACAGCTGGCAAGTTAATGGGCAGATAGCCAGGGGAACTAACTAACGAACGAACGAACGAATGAACAAACAAACATTCTTTTCAAAGGGTCAAAAATTGGGCACGCAGTCCAGTCTAGCATTCTGCCCTTCTATGACTTTTTTCATACATTGTTTCATCCACACATCATTCGAGGAAAACTGAGAACAACAACAATATAAAGATACGGATTATAAAAGCGTGAGAAAAATGCAAAAATCAGATCTACATGACTTACTAAAATTAATGAATGATGTAGCAATCGTTATTATAATAACTTATTAAATATGGGGACCACACAGGAAAGGAGAAGCCATTGAGATAAGGATCTGGATGGCATGCCACACGGCATACACGAAACAAGAATATAGAGCTGATACAGACACTGGTGATCGTGTGAGATGAACCATCACCGCCGCTCTCATCGGCTTATCATGATTATGATTTAATGGGTGTGCTCATTGTACAACATAGTTAGTAAAGACACCACTTACCAAGTAACGTATTGCATATTGCACATACATATGGCAAACACAGATTGTGTTCTACACAGAGATATATCCATACCTATGACAAGTATCGTAATATACACGTTTAAACATTGAATTATTATTGATTTGTCAAATTATCAAAATAAGCAATGATTGCATGCCGGGCAAGTCCATAGGTTGTCAGATCTCCACCTCAGAATTTCCCCGGTTGAACAAGCGGACACTCTCCCGCTGTCCATGCTTCACCTCGACACGGCGAGGTACAAGAGGAACAAGATGAGATGAGATGAGATGAGATGAGATCACACCGGTTCGGAATTGCTTGACAAATTTTCTTGTGTTCATACAGAACCATTGGATATGCGACTAGAGTTAGTAAAACAAGGAAAGACCAATGGCCCCTGCGAATGTATTCATTAAACAAATGAGTTGAGTTGTTGAGTTGAGTAAAGTTAAGATCCGACATCACTGCACTCAGGACATTCCCATACGTGCTCCGTCCCCTCGTTACTTTCATTTGATAATGTGTTTTTTGTTTTCTCATGTGAATTTATCATGCGTAATATGCATTGTTCATGCTTACAAAATCCATTCGACAATATTTTTTCCCCTATGTTAATGTAACATGCACATTTGATCAATGAAAGATGAGTGATTGAAAGGACCGAATGTAAGACGGGCCTTCGTGCCCAATTTGTTACCCTTTTAAAATAAAGTTTGTTCGTTCGTTCGTTCGTTCAACAGCCAGCGAAGAGTCATACTACTAATCGTTCCCACCGCTATCTGATTAAAAGTTCTCCTGGTCTTCCATCTCCATTTTGAGATTCTTCCAGAACCCCTGCCGATCTCCCGCAATCTCATTCTTTCCACATATGGGTTCTCAATCTGTTCCTCCACCTTCTCCACCTAGTCCCACAAGCGCACGACCACCTCCCCCTTGTCCATAGGCAAAATTCCACCAAGAGGTGCCTTCCCTGCTAGCCTATCAGCCTGTTCATTCCCTCGTACACCCGCATGGCCAGGGCAAAATATCCATACAATTCTCACGATCTGTGACCTCTGAAGCGACGAGAGCCATTCCACACGAAACATTCCTTTCCCCACCTTGCTAAGCATACTCTCTGAATCCGTAATGAATACAACGGGTGTTGCAGTAGTCTCCTTTAGCCATCGGAATGCCGCTGTTACTGCCTCCACCTCCATTCTCATGCTGGAGGTCGTAGTCTCATATGCCAGACTCTCCTTTTTCAAGACTCGCCCATTAGCCTTTGCAATAAAGCCCCAGCCACTACGTCTGTTTCTCACCACTGACCCATCGGTGTAGATCACTATGTCACCTTGATGAGTGTTACTCTGGATCAGTTGTTGCACTTCAAACTCAGTGCGGCCCGCTGCCCATTCTCTGCACTCACGACCCAGTGTTATTATTACATTGTGCCAGTCCGTCATGTCTTCCGGAACTTCATCCCACTCTCTTTCACGATTGATGGTCTCTAGATCACACACCTGACTTATAGAAAGTTCTGCCGGTGCCATCCAGGACCTGCCTCGTCTTAGTCTATGACCCTTAACCATATCCATTGCTGCATGCAGCGGGTGATCCCTGTCTGCGGCAACTCTCAGGTACCATTTGGCCTGAAGGACCCTATGTCTATCCGTCATTGTTGGTAGCGCCAGGATATGCCTCATGCATATAATTGGTGTGTCCTTTGTGCACCCAGGATTAACCGCATGGCAGCATTCTGTATGCGCTCCAACCTTTCAAGCTGGCTCTTTGATACTGTCAGCAGCCCCAAACCATACTCAATGACAGAAATTATTAACTGCTGAAAGAGCCTGTACAGCATCCTCTGATCTACCCCGGTTGCTGCCATAGCCCTCAATGCATTAAGTCCCCTACCAGCCTTCACCACCAAAGCCTCCACATGATCCTTAAAAGACAAACACCTGTCAAAGGTAATACCCAAGTACTTCAATTTACTCTCTCGACTAAGAGGACATCCATTCAACATAATACCTGGTACGTCTGCCTTGACGATCTGGTTATCCAAGGAGTACCACACAACCGATGCCTTATCTGGGTTTATAATGGCCCCTGTGTCCCTGCACCACTCCGCCACCCTGTTTACCGCCACCTGTAAGTCTTTCGCCAAACTGGCCCTGTCTCTGTCCTGTCTGTACACCAGCACATCATCTGCAAATGTCAAGATTCTACCCACACCTGGTGTTTCAATAGCTGCGATTTTGCTGGTGTAGACATTAAAGAGCACCGGGGACAAGGCAGATCCCTGCGGCAACCCAGGTGTAATAGTACAGGGGTCAGAAGTCCAGGAACCCATGCGCAGTGCAACCTTACGCTCATACAGGACTGCCGCAACCCATCTAACAAGGCAAGGGCAGACTTCCATGTCCAACAGTGTATGTATCAACCGATCATACCTAACCCTGTTATACGCATCCTCCAGGTCAAGAGCTACCGCGACTATCTCCTTTTTATCCTGGAAGCCCTCAGAGACATCGAATGGAAAAGCTGCAGCATTGGCCCATGTATGTTGTGTGGAACACAATGTAATATACAAGTAAATATGAATATTCTTCAACAAGTGAATAGATACAATTATCTCGGAACAGTCATAACACCAACACCTAATGGGAGATGCCTTGAAAAGATTAGAACAAGAATCGCCATGGCAAAAGTAGCCTTTAGCAAGATGAAAAACATACTGACCAATAATAAGATGTCAATTGAAACGAGATAAAAAGTGTTGAGATGCTACATAGAACCTGTACTTTTATATGGATGTGAAGCTTGGACAATGAGCAGTCAGGCTGAAAAACATCTGATGGCTGTAGAAATGTGGTTTCTGAGGAAAATGCAAAGAATACCACGGACAGCCAGAAAGACCAATGAACAAGTCCTTCAAGAAACAAATGAAGATCGTAAACTAATTAGAGACATTAGACGTAGACAGTCACAATTTTTTGGGCATGTTATGAGAAGAAATGATTTGGAGAACTTGGTGACAACTGGTAAGATCGAGTGGAACAGACCAAGGGGAAGACCTAGAAGCAAGTACCTGGATGTCTTGGCCTTGTGGCATGGTCGAAACAGAAACACGGAGCTGATCCATGACTCTGGTGATCGAGTGAGGTGGCAGAACATGACCGCCCACGCTTACCGGCATGGCACATGATGGATGGATGGGATTAGCCTTTCCTTTTGCCAGTGTCCCTCACCATATTGTGAACCCACACCGACTTCTCAGATACTTCTAATTTACATTCATAAAGTCAAAATCTTAGTCCTACTGACCGGTGTAGACGTCGAACCCGCTACCTCCATCAGCACCCTGGATGTTTTAAAAAACGACCGCTCTTATCCATTCGGTCATGCAGACGTCCAAATGAAAATTAAATGAATAGTGCTGTAGGGAATCAGAATGAGAAAGACAAAGTACAATGGCCACGTCAAGCGACAAAACAATCTCTGGACAATCACAATGGAGTTACATATGTCAAGTAAAAGATGTAAAGGACTTTTATAATGCGGTAAGGCGTATCGGATGATGGTAGAATACCAAAGGACATCTTTTTTTGGTGAATTACAGATGGGTAAGAGATCTCAGGGTCGGCCTCTGCTACGATACAAAGATGTGTGTAAGCGGAACATGATTGATACAGGCATTGATAATGTATATTGGGAGCAAGTCACCGCTGAACGTGTTGCATGGTGGGCAATTATCAGAAATGGAATAAAGACAAAGGAGAAAATTATTGCACATAAGTCACACACCGAGCGTGTGAGACGTAAGATGGTGAATGAAGGTGAAAATGAACATGTGTTCATATGCATCCACTGTGGACGAACATTTACAGCGCGAATTGGCCTTAACAGTCACATTCGCCACAGCCATGGGTTGTAGTTATTATACCTTTTTGAAGCACAAACTATCGTCTGTCAAGACGGCAAGGTGCCAATTATTATTATAAGGTGTATGGGGCATATGGTGCTGGGCCGATATGTTATATAATATTGGTCGTTCGTAGGGAGTGAAATACAGAAGGGAAAAGATTTGCAAGGATTCAAAGATACAACTGGACAAACAACATCAAAATATGGCTACTTACAGCCTAGAAGAGTATACAACGAAGGCCGCGAAGGGAAATTGCTGGAAATCGATTAACTACAAACTCCACTACGGAGACGGCACTGGATACTGATTTGTAAATTGGACAAGTCATCTGTAAACACTGTAATCAGCTCATGAATCAACTGCTAGCCGTATTTTAACAGAGGAACTTTAACGTCCACTGGGCAATTTTGAACACACACCGTTTATCGACCTACCCATCACACCACATGAATATTCGGAATAACAGCCGCAACGCGTTCTCAGCGGATTCGCGATGTAACTAATCACATTAAGAGAAGGTTAAAAAATGTTGCATGTCCGTTGCAGGACGTTGCAATCAACCTCAGGTTAAATTACTAGGCAATTTTACGTTCAGTAGTTTGCCATTGCCGGCTTCCTGGCCTAGAGGTTAGCAACTTTTCTCCGTAATCTCGTATGCTCTCGTAAGTAACGTGACGACGGTGAGAATCAGCAGTGGTTCGAATCGCGTCGGTAACTTACGTGGTATGTGAGCCGGCCGCTCAGAAAGCAATGGCAAACTACTGAGCGTAATCTTGCCAAGAAATCAACAATCAGCTGAAAGATGCTGATGTTGATAGCGATGTCCTGCAAAGGATATGCAAAACATTTAGTTGGCCATTGCTTTCTGAACAAGAAGTCAATATTTAAGTTCAATTGACCGGTGTAAAAAAAACATCCCGTTACCCCAAGGGCTCTTATCCATTCGGGCAAGTTGACCTCGAGTTGAGAAGGATGAGCTAGAAACAGGAACACGTCGCCAGTGCGGCACGTACACGACCAGAATGAGATTAGGTCATGCCTTTTGGTGGGCGGAAAGTGTAAATAACTCATCTATCACTTGCAAATTCGTTCACGCGAATGAAATGTCATATGATTTACATATGTTTGGATAATATTCGAGACACAGTGTCTCACTCATAGGTCAGCGTGGCCGTGAGGCTTAACTAATTCAGTGCCATGAGATTGTTAATCGTCTTAAGCAACTTCCCGTATCTGCCACGCGCTTATATAGAATAGTATTTGTTTGTAAGCCCCTTTAATTTGTTATATAATACAACATGTCTGCTATCATATTAACTTTTAAATCCTAACCGTGAAGCACCCCTGCTTCCATTTACCAAAATCCATTTTTCTTTTGTGCAAACCTACATTTTGTTTGGCACTGAATCTGTCAATGCGCTAGTGCTTTATCTTTCGCTGATGACGTGGTAGTTAATTCTTACCACACACCGTTCCGTTGGATTTAAGCTTTGATTTCTCGTTCAGACACAATGACAAACTAATAATAATAATATTGTAGGACATCTTGGCAAGATTACGCTCAGTAGTTTGCCATTGTTTTCTGAGCGGCCGGCTCACATACCCCGTAAGTTACCGACGCGATTCGAACCTCTGCTGATTCTCACGTTGTCACGTTACTTACGAGAGTATACGAGATTACGGAGAAAAGTTGCTAACCTCTAGGCCAGGAAGCAGGCAATGACAAACTACTGAACGTAAAATGCAAAGAAAAAATCAACCTAGGATTGGGGTTGATTGCAACATCCTGAAAAGGACATGTACATTGTTTTAGTGTCACGCTCCGGTAGCCAAATAGAACACGGTGGACAGCGTGGTGAGTAAAGCCGTCCGCTGGGTCGACCCCAGAGTTGTCAGTGAAGGCTAAGTAAGCAAAGGACCCTCTTCCACGCCTTAAGGTATACTGGACACGCGGTGTTAGACCCAGTTTGTTACAAGACCATTCGACATTCCAGAGGTGAAATTGTCAGTGCCACGCCACCCGTGTTTAATTTCCAAGACATTTCATGACACCCAGTTTAGGCTCGGTCAGTTTGAAGCCCAGGTCTATATCCCGCCTCGCTGCTAATTCGAAGCCATGACTACAGCCGAGATGGTAGGCGAGCGTCTAGACACTACGCTACCGCAGTTCGCAAGACAGGATTGGTGTGGGAACTATATAACTCTGTCACTACTAAAACTTTAACCCAGGGCTACTGTTTTGGAATATGTTGGCACTAATACTTATGCCAGACGAATACAAACACACATACACATAAACAGACATGTGTGTATGTGCATGTGACTGACACAATACACGAAATTATCCTAGAACAGTTTATACTTACAAACAGACTGAACTGATTAAGAAGACCCGACCACGGAAAAAAAAGCATATCGGCCAGTCGTCGAAACATTACGAAATAAGTCGTCTAAACAAGACACTCAACCAACAGATGGCACATCGATAACATTTCTTACATTGTCAAAATTATTTTATAGCACGAGGGTAAGTTAATAAGTAAGTCACAAATGGCTTTAGAAAAATAACTAAATATGATAACAACTTGAAACCCGTTTACTTTTATACATACATTGCCCCTTTATTTCTCAACATAATTTCTACCAACATTGATGCACTTATCCCATCGTTATTTCAGTCCTCCCAAATCGGCTGCATAGAACTGCGTGCTTTGTTTTCATGTACCTGCCATCTAGCAGAACTGTGTGACTTACTTATTTACTCGCCCTCGTAACGTTTTCTACCCAGCTATGCACCGCTTTACGGGACAAACATTTATCAGCATAAACACTGATAACCTACTTTGGCGGGAGACATTTCGTGAATGACGCCAAAGTTGAATGTGAAGTGAAAACGTGGTTTAGAAAAACAGAGCACGCAGTTCTATGTAGCCGGTTTGGGAGAACTGATGAAACGATGGGATAAGTGCATCAATGTTGGTGGAAATTATGTTAAGAAATAAAGGGACAATGTATGTATAAAAATAAACTGGTTTCAAGTTGTTATCATATTTAGTTATTTTTCTACAGCCAATTTGTGACCTACTTATTAACTTACCCTCGTAATTAGTAGTTCTATGATTTATGGATAGCTCTTGGACTTGAAATGATGTGAATGCTTCTTCAATTTAACACTTTCATCTACGGCACATTACAAGTAATCACAAGCTGATAATAAGTTACATACTTACATGTCATGAATTAGATGTGGGCTATATCGTATGATCAATTGTAATAATTGTTTATATTTAGCTGTTTTCCATACCAGCCAACGTTTGTAACGGCAGCTGGTGGTGCCTTCATTAGCTAGTCCTATTCGTAAACATTTTATTTTTCTGGGGAGCAGTCAGTGTCAATGGTTGGTCGCTTGATTGATTGATTTAGTGCTTTAGTAATTTATTTGACTAATGGGCTAGAATCAAGGCAAAAGCACACGGGATACAAAATAAATCCGTCTCCTTCAGTACTGAGTGTCCTCGTAGAAAACTGCTTGTGAATGCACCTACGTTGTCCACAAGAACTTCGCTTGTAATAAAACCTGCTAATAACACCACTAATTCCACAAGCCTGAGATCTCCGACCTGTCAACATGTGTGTCAGCCTAGAGAAATCTGTAATACATGAGGCCTTTTATATGTCATTTGTCCATCTCCAGTGTTCCCACAATCGATTCTCTTGAGTCCAGAACATCAGCTCTCTCATATCCCCGACCCCTGCCAAGTACAGCTGCCCGTGTGCAATGTCAACAGCTCACGAGAGTTCAAGTTACCTCGCCCGCAGATGAGTCTGTCGTGTACAGGTGTTGTCCTCCCACAAAGCGGTATCATATATTACAACTCTGGGTTTTGTTGACTGTCACGTGATCTAAACCAGCGGTTCTCTGATTTGTTTGGAGAATACACGTTTATCATCGCAGATGTCTTTTCCTGAACAGATGTGTTCTTAATTCTGTAAAATATAGAGAGCAAGGACCCTTATCACGATACGAGTCCATTTTGGGGTTCCGTGTTAGCCTTCGGGTTCGAATCCTCGGTAAGATGTAGATTTTTTTTCTGTCCGGCGCAAAAAGAAAAGCCCTAACCTGCACAGTTCGCCGCGACTGCACTAGCCAGAAAGACTTAATTGTTCAGACTCAAGACACCCCCTCCCCACCTCCCTGTCCTACACCGGAAGGTATACTATAAGCAGTAGACGACAGATGTCCCAACTATTTAGACCAGTCGACATTCGATGAGTGTTGTGGTCAATATCACACAGACCGCCTTCTCGATGAGCGTTGTGGTCAGTATCACACAGACTGACCGCCTTCTCGATGAGCGTTGAGGTCGGTATCACACAGACTGACCGCCTTCTCGATGAGCGTTGTGGTCAGTATCATGCAGACCGCCTTCTCGATGAGCGTTGAGATCAGTATCACACAGACTGACCACCTTCTCGATGAGTGTTGCGGTCAGTATCACACAGACTGACCGCCTTCTCGATGAGCGTTGTGGTCAGTATCACACTGACTGACCGCCTTCTTGATGAGTGTTGTGGTCAGTATCACACAGACTGACCGCCTTCTCGGTGAGTGTTGTGGTCAGTATCACACAGACTTACCGCCTTCTTTATGAGTGTTGTGGTCAGTATAACACAGACTGACCGCCTTCTCGGTGAGTGTTGTGGTCAGTATCACACAGACTGAACCTTCTCTATGAGTGTTGTGGTCAGTATCACACAGACCGCCTTCAAGATGAGTGTTGTGGTCAGTATCACACAGACTGACCGCCTTCTCGATGAGTGTTGTGGTCAGTATCACACAGACCGCCTGCAAGATGAGTGTTGTGGTCAGTATCACACAGACCGCCTTCAAGATGAGTGTTGTGGTCAGTATCACACAGACTGACCGCCTTCTCGATGAGTGTTGTGGTCAGTATCACACAGACCGCCTGCAAGATGAGTGTTGTGGTCAGTATCACACAGACCGCCTTCAAGATGAGTGTTGTGGTCAGTATCACACAGACTGACCGCCTTCACGTCTCATGTAGTCTCCTGGTACCCGTTTTAGGCTGGGAACGACCTGGAAGCCCATGTTCTAAAAACATGTTGCATGTCCTTTACAGAACGCAGTAATCAACCCTCGGGTTGATTTTATAGGCAATGTGACGTTCAGTAGCGTGCCATTGATTTAAAAACGAGAAGTCAATGTTTGAGTCCAACGTAAGGTCTGTGTAGGGTATGAACTCCCATAAGCGAACCATAACTTTAAGAATGAACGCTCTTACCCATTCAGCCTCGTCAACTTCTGGAAACCCAGGTAAAGGAACCAAAATGTCACCTAGAGGGGGTTTGAACACAAGACGACCGGCACGACAGGTTTGCCACTGCGCTATTTCGACTGCCTCTTAAACGTGCACTCATGTGTATTATAATGAGAAATAACAGCAGGCAGCGAGGAAAGATGCTTAACTATAGTGTGTTTTGTTGTTGTTGCCCCAATATAAAATTCAATATCTCAGTAACCAACTGAGGGAAAATGATGAGATTTAGCATATAACCTTATCATTATGTCCACCCAACAAAAATTTTTTTGTTCTGGAGATTGTACAGCAGATTTCAATGTTTGTTTATATGCGGTATATAATTTACGGCTCCGGGATTAATACCATAATTTTAAGAGTATTACAGCTTCAGCAAGACACCCCCCCCCCCCCCCCCCGCTATTTTTGAAATTGTCTCGCGGTTTTCGTTTCGGCACAAACAGCGCGGAGTTAAATGGTATTGTTCAGAGGTGTCTCCAATGGGGGTTATTTCATGAAACGTGATTACATGAATAAATTAGCTGACTCGGCCCGGCTTCGCCCAGCTCCTGGCGGGGATCTATCTATCTATCTATCTATCTATCTATCTATCTATCTATCTATCTATCTATCTATCTATCTATCTATCTATCTATCTATCTATCTATCTATCTATCTATCTATCTATCTATCTATCTATCTATCTATCTACCTACCTACCTATCTATCTATCTATCTATCTATCTATCTATCTATCTATCTATCTATCTATCTATCTATCTATCTATCTAGTGATTGAGAGAGTGAGTGTGTGTGTGAAGGATTGTGTGTGAGAGAGTGAGACAGTGCGAGAGTTGATGTGTTAGTGTGTGTGTGTGAGCGCGCGCATGCGTGTGAGTGTGTGTATATGAAAGAATACAGACAGAGAGAGAGAGGAGAGAGAGAGAGAGAGAGATGAGAGAGAGAGAGAGAGAGAGAGCTGAGCAGATGCATGTCATGTAGCAACGCATGTTATCGTAACACGCGAATCCGTATGTTTGTGTATTCTCATCTGTCATATTATCAGTTAAATACCATTTGATTTTATCATGTATAATATAAACTTATGTACATTACTGTAGTTTGAGTGAGAGAGTCAGGTGAGTGTGAATGAGAGACAGAATGAGTGAGCATGAGAGTGAATGTGTGTGTGTGTGTGTGTGTGTGGTGTGTGTGTGTGTGTGTGTGTGTGTGGTGAGCCTTCTCTGTGTGTATCTCTGTGTGTGGGAGCATCACTATGTTTACGTCACATACTTTTTATTTACACATTTTTCTCCATGTTTAACATTTTTATGAGACTGCTCATGACAATTGTCAGTGTATGTGTGTGAGTAAAGTGTGGGAGTTTGTTCATACTAGTTTCAATGCTAACGTGAGACATTTTGTATGTGTCTAGATGTGAGGAGGTGTGAGTGTGTGTGGAGGATGTGTGTGAGTGTGGGTATATGTGTGGGTGGAGGATGTGTGGGTGGGGTATGCGTTTGGATGAGTTGGGGTGTGTGGGTGTTTGTGGGTAGCGATATTTGTGGGTGTTGGTGGGATGAGTGGATGGATGTGTGGAGGTGAAAGTAGGGGTGTGGGAATGGGTGTGGGGGATGTGTGTATGGGTGGAGGATATGTGTATGGGACGGGTGTGGGGTGTGTGTGTTTATGTGGGTGGAGATGTGTGGGTGGTTTGAGGAAGTATGTGTGGGTGGCGGGTTGTGTGGGTAGGGGATTGTGTTGGGTGGATTGGGGATGCAAGGGCGGTGGGGAGAAGTGTATGGTGTGTGGGTTTGAGATATGTGTGCGGTGTGTTGGTGGCGGATGTGTGCATGGTGTGTGGGTGGGGGGTGTGGTGGTATGGGTGAGGATATGTGTGTGGGTGGGGGATAGTGTGTGGTGTGGGGGATGTGTTTGATGGGTGCGGGGAATGTGTGTATGGGTGGGGTATATGTGTGGGTGAGTAGGGGATGTGTGGAGGTTGGGGGAAGTATGTGGGCGTGTGTGGGTGGGAGATGTGTGCGTGGATGGGGAATGTGTGGGTGGGGGTGTGTGAGTGGCTTAGGGATGTGTAGGTGGGTGAGGGATGTGCATGTGTCGGGGTGGGATGCGTGAGTGGGTGGAGGATAAGTGTGGGTATGGGGTATTGTGATCGAGAGATGTTTGGTTGGGGGTGAGTGGGTGGGGGTGTGTGGATGCGTAGTGGAGGATGTGTGCATGAGTGAGTGTGTGTTGGTGGACTTGTAGGGAATGCGTGTGTGGGTGGGGAGAGGTGTGTTGTGTGTTGGTTAAAGATATTGTGTGGGTAAGGTATCTGTGTGTGGATGGGGGATTTTTGTGGTGTTTGGGTGGGGGTATGTTGGGTGGATGGGTAAGGGTATCTGTGTGGGTGTGGGTGGTAATATTGTGTGGTATGTGGGTGGGGGGGGTTGTGTTTGGTGTGTAGATGGGGATGTGTGGTGGTATTGTGGGTGTGGGATGTGTTGGTGAGGGATGTGTGTGTGTGGTGCGTGGTTGGGAGTATTGCGTGGTAGTGGATGTATGTGATGTGCGGGTGGGGGATTGTGTAGTGGGGGATTGGGTTAAGGCATGTATGGGTGGTTGGAGGATGTATGTGTGGGTGTTGGAGCTGTGTGTGTGAGTGATTGGGGATGTATGGGTGGTTAGGGAGATGTGTGTGGGGGGGGGGGGGGGAGGGGGGGATTGTGTTGCGTGGGTGGGAAATATGTGGACAATGGATGTGGCTGGGGGGTGGGTGGGTTTTAGGGTGGTGGGGGGGTGG
>JACEFZ010022842.1:0-17745 GCA_014155875.1 Cepaea nemoralis
CTTTCTTCTGTTCGGTTGTAATATCAATGTGGTTTGCATTTGCATAGTGTTCCATTAGTGCATTTGCAGCCTTTTTGCCTGTAAGCAAGGCATTTCCTTGTTTAATTGTTATTTGTGTGTTTCTAGGTCCTTCATTGTTCATGGCTTTCACTAGTTTCCATAGTTTGTTTCCATCCCTGTCAAAATTCAGGTTTTCTGTTTTTTCCCTCCAACAATCTCTTGTTGTTTGATTTACTGTTCTTTTATATTTTGCTGAGATGGCTTTGAGAGAGATGTTTGCTTCAATTGTTTGTTCTCTCTCTGCTGTCTTCCTGGCATCTTCAACTTTGTCCTCCAAACTTTGTAGTTCTTCAGTCCAGTATGGTTTGTAATTTTTCCTCGCTCCTCTTGGAATGGACTCAGTGGCTGCCTGTATTATCGCTCTGTTTTAGACTTTCCACCATTTGCTTATGTTGCCATATCGTGTATTTATGTTTTCACAATATTTGTCTGTTAGTATGGCAAATCTGTCCCAATCTGCTCGTTTGTAATTCCAGCGGGGCAAGGGCTTTTGCTCCTGTGGAACATACTCCATATTCATTTCAAGCTTGATTGGTCTGTGGTCACTACCTGCTAATTGGTCCAGCACATGGCGATCTGATTTTGTGGAGGATGTCTCCTGTGCAGAAAGCTAAGTCTGGAGTAGAAGTGGTAAGCCATCTTCTGGAGTAGAAGCTCGGTGTGTCATCCGCTTTGTTGAGTAGATGGAGATTTGAGTCTATTTCCCAGTCCTCCAATTCATCTCCTCTTTTGTCAGTATCTGGGTATCCCCATCTTTCTGAACGGCTATTAAAGTCTCCGACAATAATGCAGTTTGTGTCAGTTATTTTCATGTTTGAGAGTGTAAGGTCCTTATCTGCTGGGCTATACAGATTGTAGATTCTTATTTTCAGCGTCCTTTATCATTATATCAACACCTATAATTTCCGTTTGGTTGTCAGAGATCACAGATACTTCGCTGCAAGGTATTGTATTTCGTGTAAGTATTAGAACTCCTCCTTTGTGTCCTTCGCGGTCGAAACGTGTGGCCTGATATCCTCTGACTGAGAATTTGTGATTGGCGTTGAGGTGTGTCTCTTGAATGCATGCCACATCTATTCTATCTTTATGAAGACGCTGTGTTAGGGAGTCTTTCTTCTTGTAAACTCCTTCGGCATTCCACTGTAGTATGTTGAGTGTCCGGGGTATTTGGTCAATAGCTCTTAACCTACTCCTCTGTGCCTTGACTCCACAGCACAGGGGAAGGTGACCACCAGTAGTCATGGGTGGACCCCCTCGAGGCAGGGGGCCCGGCACTATCACCGCCTGATGGGACTTCACGGGATTAGCACCATATCGATTAATTTTGATTTGTGACATCATGAATTAAGTTACGTTGCACTGCTTTGTCAAGCCTGTGGCTCAGTACATCCGATTTCGACAAGCATTTATTCGGGATGCTTTCCCTAGCCTTTGACTGTCCCCAGTCTACCTACAAGGCAGCAGGTTTCACGTTGCACTGCTTTGTCAAGCCTGTGGCTCAGTACATCCGATTTCGACAAGCATGTATTTGGGGTGCTTTCCCTAGCCTTTGACTGTCCCCAGTCTACCTACAAGGCAGCAGGTTTGTGTGTCTCTTCGTCTGGTCCCTCTCCCTTGACCTGTCCGACATGGGTGGCCCTACCAGTAGCTGTGCTACCATCGGCATAGCTCTTGGGGTCATTGGGACGCACAAGTCCCTCTACCTCGTCACGGTGGACACACAGCAGAGGGGTGATGGAATCAAAGATAGAGATAGCGTGGTTAGTGTCTTTGATATACGAAGGGAGACTAGCAACCAACGGCTGAAATATGCTGTCAAGGATCCCTAACTTAACATTACACCATGGATTCAACAATTACGTAACACCATTCCCTAACTTAACATTACACCATAGATTCAACATTTATGTAACACCATTCTCTAACTTAACATTACACCATGGATTCAACAATTATGTAACACCATTCCCTAACTTAACATTACACCATAGATTCAACATTTATGTAACACCATTCCCTAACTTAACATTACACCATGGATTCAACATTTATGTAACACCATGCCCTAACTTAACATTACACCATAGATTCAACATTTATGCAATATGATGTCAATGCCATAATGGCAGTACTGTTCAGAAATGTAACACAAATGCTATTATTTGAGAAATTTGAATTTCCTAACCTTTTCTTCCGCAGCATCCACATTCTTGGGGAGAGCTTTATCACTGATGAATGAGAGAACGATAAAGTTGTTAACGAGACATCAACTACACATTAAATTTTCAAGAATGGTGTTCATAAAATTGATAAGTTGATGATCCTGACTGAAGTTGATCTTCGATATGAAATCATGGATATAATTTGAGAAGATCAAACATATCTTGTGATGAGTGTATTAACAATAATTTCCTGGGATTAACTTAACTGTCAATCATATTTAAAGAAAGATTAACATACCAATGTGCCAGCGCATGAACTGATACATGCTGTTGGAAATCGCTAAATGTGGAGTAGCATGATCGCCTTGGCCAGAAAATCTATAACATTCTGCCCTTCTTTTCTCTCTCCTTTTAAATGTTATTTTGTTTATACATCACGTAAAAGGTTAATCATAAACAATAACAACAGAAACAGATTGTTAAGTAGTGGCAGAAATATCTGCTTCGTGTGAGTGGTTGGTGCTATTGATATGAAGAGGGGGATGCATAGGAGCCTTCTTATGAATGTACTTTATATGTTTATAAGTTTATCTTACTTAGACGTGACGTTCAGATGACTATTTATGGATTCAGATACTTCTGTTTTCAACTATGTATTCTTGCTTTCTGTTGTTTGTTTGTTGACAAAGAGTTTGGTTGAAACATTTCTGTGTATCTGTGTGTGTGTTTCGTTTGCCAAGATGCCAACCATAATGTATGATCACTCACTTCCATTTGCCAAGATGTCACCAATATTGTATGATCACTCACTTCCATTTGGCAAGATGTCAACCATATTATATAATCATTCACTTTTGGCATGAGTTCAATAGCAAACACATCTAGTTTGGCTTCCTGTAGCTGTGAAGTTTGACAGACGTGACCAATCCATCTCTAAATATAAATGTAACAATCACTGCTCAAACCTTCTCTGACAGCAATCTCATCTATCATTGAGAAAAACAAAAGTAATTGCTGATGTACAAAACATGAATCCTTAACTTGTGTTGTGGTGATTGTAATCCTGTGGATGGGGGACATTTAAACAAGAACACCCTGCACCTCACTGCGAGTGCTAGGTGACTCTTCACTGGTTTTATAGAACCATACGTGAGATATCTGTCATACATCCATTGCCATAACCTGAATTAGATTGGGTCATAGGTTATGGCAGTGTTCACAAGGAAAGTCCAGTTGGACACCTGGACCGTGAAAAGTGACTCGCTTGTGAGCACGTTACAACTGTGCATCCGCTGATTTGTAATTACGTCAGTACAAGAGAAGATGAACTCGATTCAGCGTTGTGTCAAGTTTGTACATTTCATACTGTGATCCTTCGTGTGACAGAGGAGAGAGCGAATGTTGAATATTAATAAGTAATCTGCTAAGGCTCTCAACGATTCCAAGGAAAAGTCTATGATACAATCAATGACATGAGGAAGTATGTCCAACTACAAAGAGCTGTGTTCGGCAAAGATGAGTAAGCTGAGAAATAACAACGGCGATGACCTATTATAAAAAGGTAAACCTCTAGAATCAATAGGGTGTGGTATAAAGCCGATTACACAAAGATCGACAACCTTCCACTCCAAATATAAACAGTAAGTCGCGCTGTGGCATCCATCTTGTGTGCCATGGAATAATGGCCTACTCTGGCCTGAAAAGAATTGGTCGCGTAGCTCAAGAGTTAGTGGACTGCCAGGAGTGCCGTGACCAGACACCATGAATTAACAGATTGTGATGCTCCGCAGCAGAGTGGCAAAGCATATAAGTAAATGTCTGTTGAATGTGTGCCATAACTGACTCAGCATGAGTGACTCTGCTATGGGACAAGACAGAGTGAGGGGAGTGACTCAATGAGGGGATGACTCAATGAGGGGACTGACTCAGCTTTAGGGGTGACTCAGCAAGGTAAGTGACTCAATGAGGGGAGTGATTCAATGAGGGAAATGTCTCAGTATAAGGACAGAGGGGAGTGACTCAGAGTGAAGACAGAAGGAAGTGACTCAGTGTGAGGACAGATTCAGCAAGGGAAGTGACTATTAAAAAGTTGCATATCCTTTACAGGATGTCACAATCAACTCCAGCATTTTTCGGCTGTTTGTGATTTCTTGCAAGTTTACGTTCAGTAGTTTGCCATGGCATTCTGAATGGCCGGCGCTCATATCATTTTTGAAAAACCCAACGTAAGGCGGTCTGCTGCCAAATCCCCCACAGCTGTGTTTCGAACATGGTATGCAGGATTACAAATTGTGTCCACAACCCCTTCAACACAGAAGACTGACTAAACAGGAGGTTTCAATATGATAAGGACAACACCGAGACTGATGTCACTTACTGAATGAATCCAAATCTGTCAGTCACATGGTACACCTCGAAGGCCGGGTCCTCCCATGGATCTATCTGAGCTCCTTCCTCTCTGCCCTGTGAGAGACAGGAATGAGTGATAATAATTACATCTATAAATCTCTAACAGGTTGCCTCCTATCTTGTGCCAGCATCTTTTTTTCTCACCTCTCAATTCTTGGAATTAGTCTAGTTTTTGTTCTGTCCATTTGTGACTGTCACATCATGTTTGGTACAAAATGGAATGAATGGCAACAATTGCATCTCTAAACCTGTATAGCAGGTCTTCTCAATGTATGACATAACCAATAACAGCATTGTTTCCTCACCTCTAGATTCACCAGAGTTTATTTAGTTCTCTCCCTCTGTGACTCTGTCGTACCATGTTTGATATGACAAGGAATGAATCACAAAGTTGCATCTCTACATCTCTCTTTTATTTTTTGCCATTCGCTGGCTTTGAACGCAAGTGTAGTGCATACAAGTACTACTGCTTCTAGTGCACTGGACTGATTTTTGCAAGTGGATTAGCTTTCCTTATTACCAGTATTCCTCACCATCAGGCGAACTCACTTTGACTTCTGAGGTACTTGTAATTTATGTCCGCAAGTCAACATTTTAGTCCAAGTGACAAGTGTAGTGGTTGAACCTATTACCTCAGCGTCAGCTCACCAGAAGTGTCAGAGCTAACCTCACTAAATCCCTATAACAGGTTGCCTCCTGCCCAGTGCCAGCATCTTGTTGCTCACCTTGATTCTGGGAATTTGTCCAGCTCTCTCCATCTGTGATTCTGTCACACCATGTTTGTACTTCCATTCTATTTGCCCTTGAACTGGCTGCCCCATTGATGAGGAAATTATAGTTGTAAAGTATGACCAACCATAAACAACACTGCAACTATTCCACAGATGTACATACTTTCTGTGCCAGTCTATCATATGAATGTTGACAATGTTGCATATCCTTAGCACCACCTTTTTTTTTTGTGCTCGCTCACTTTGAACTCAAGCGTAGTCCATACATACTACTTCTATTAGTGCTGGACTGAATTTTGTGTATGGATTAGCTTTCCTTATTAACAGTGTCCCTCGCCATCAAGCGAACCCACTCCGACTTCAGAAGTACTTGTAATTTACATCCCCAAGTCAAGGACAACAAGTCAACATTTTAGTCTAACTGTACGCTGTAGGGGTTGAACCCCTTAGATCGGCATCAGCACACCAAATGTTTAAGAACATGCATTATCCACCATTCGGCCATAATGACCTACACAGAGCCTTATGATCAACGCTCTGTTGGTTTTCTAGGCAATGTTACATCCAGTAGTTTGCCATTGCTTTCTGAACTAGAAGTCAACGCTTAAGTCCAACTTAATGCTGGTGTAGGGGTTGAACCCTTTACCTCATTCCGTCATTGGTGTAACCAGGACAAGCACAAATACCTGGTCCAAAACTTTCGAGATCGTGTGAGATGGCCAACCATAACCGTCTGCACTTATCGGCATGGCACATGATGATGATACAAAGAACTTGCAATGAAGAGACTTACCAAATCATACTTGGCAACAATGTCCGCTCGTTCTTTAGTTGCCCTCTGAATTTCATCATATTCTGCATCTACAATCGTATAATATGTATTATATATGTGCAACCAAATCTTATGTATTCTCTCTCACACACACACACACACACACAACACAGACAGAAATAGAAAGGGATGGACAGGTAGGTAGGTTGGCTGGTAGGTAGGTAAGTCGGTAGATAGGTAGGTAGGTAACTAAACAGACCGACACACATTACATATTTGTTCTCTTAGATTATTCACCACTTAAATGATACATCCCACCTTACATGATAAATGTCCACTTCACTCCCCCTGACAGATCTTTCATATCCAACATCTTTTACTTTAAAGTAAGAACCACTTCAGACAGAAATAGTGACAGTAACAACTGTTTGGGATAAAAAAAATTTAAAGTAACAACTGTTTGAGATAAAGATAGTCAAAGTGACAACTATTCGGAGCAGAAATACTTTAAATAAAACTGAGGCAGTCAAAGTTAAAGCTGAGGCAGTCAAAGTTAAAGCTGAGGCAGTTAAAGCAACTGCAGTTTTTATTTTTGTTTTTGTTTTTAGTTAAGTTGAGCCAAGCCAAGAACTGACATCACAGCACTTGGGGCATTCCCATACATGCTCCATCCTTATCTACAACAGCCAGCGAAGAGTCCCAATAGTAATGGCACGAGTAACAGACTGATTATGTGTCTGTTTCACCTTTCCTCAGAGTTTTTTTTGTAATCCACAAAAGCTTGTCTCCTTCAACAGACAATACAATGAGAATCTCAGCTTGATGCACAAACTCCATAGTACAGGTGAGGATCTAAAATGTGTATGTGCCAGAAGCACATATGGTATAAACAATTACTGTGGGTAGGTTGTCTCATTTTGAAATTCTGCATGGGCAGCAGCCTATCAGCTTTGCTCGTTTCCATTTCCAATCACTGAGGAATTTGTCATGTACACGCAGGTCCTCCACAGTACAACTAGTACAACTACTCTCTTGTTGGGAACCAACAGGGTGAACGAAAGAGTACAGGACCTAAAAAAAACATGTGGGGAAGAGAATTACAGACAAAGATTAAACATATTGGGGAGGACATGTGGGGAAGAGAATTACAGACAAAGATTAAACATATTGGGGAGGACATGTGGGGAAGAGAATTACAGACAAAGATTAAACATATTGGGGAGGACATGTGGGGAAGAGAATTACAGACAAAGATTAAACATATTGGGGAGGACATGTGGGGAAAAGAATTACAGACAAAGATTAAACATATTGGGGAGGACATGCGGGGAGCTGCAGGAGATGGTGAAAGACAGGACAGTGTGGTGTGGGTTATTTGAGGACCTATGCCCCGATGGGGAGTAAAAGGGCAGAAGAAGAAGACACAGGTCCTCTGAGTGTTTTGCCCTTGTCTGAGAAGGACTGATGTCAGAACCACATCCATATATGTTCTGCTGGGATTTTCCTTTTTTGTTGTTTTAACAACTGGAAAGATCAAAGGCATGCAGAGACATTAGTTGACGAAAAAGGGGGAAAAAAACTTTAACAAGATAAAAGGCAACCATCACTTTAATTTCAGATGAATAAGATTCAGGTAGTCACCACAATAGATTTATGGTGGAGTGGCATGTTCACAAACTTGATACTGGTCTTGAACTCTTTTACACCCCAGAAAATTATTGTGTTCATCGTCCAAATAGGCAAATAACCACTAAGAAAAATCATGAGGGCATTACTTTCAAAAGAAAATAGCCACTGGGGTAGCCAGGTTTATTTAGTATGTTCTGACCAGATTTAAAAACTAAGAGGACACATAATGTGATGATTGGGATTCATGAGGAAGAGTCAATCATACATGACATGTTGTTTGAATCTGAAAGAGAACAAGTGAACAAATGGCCATAACATGACAGAATGACTTACTCATCGCTACTGGTGGCCTTTCACAAGCTATTTGATGACTCCCCTCACGTGTACAGTACAGTCCATTCTATGAGACCTGCAAGAGACCAATCTGTACTGCCTGTATGATCAATAATATACTGGGTATATTAAAGAGAGAGAGCATGTGTGTGTGTGTGAGGGAGAGAGAGAGAGAGAGAGAGAGAGAGAGAGAGAGAGAGAGAGAGAGAGAGAGAGAGAGAGAGAGAGAGAGAGAGAGAGAGAGAGAGAGAGAGAGAGAGAGAGAGAGATCAACAAATATGGCAGGTGTTTATGTGTGTATGTGTGCATGCGTGTGTGCATGCGTGTGTGCATGTGTGTGTGTGAGAGAGAGAGACAACAAATAATGCCAGGTGTATATGTGTGCATGCGTGTGAGAGAGAGAGAGAGAGAGAGAGAGAGAGAGAGAGAGAGAGAGAGAGAGAGAGAGAGAGAGAGAGAGAGAGAGAGAGAGAGAGAGAGAGAGAGAGAGAGAGAGAGAGAGAGAGAGAGAGAAACAGATAATATATCAGAATAAGAGAGTAGGGAGGAGGGAGATAAAGGTATATAAAAAATAATATATCAGATATGAGAGAGAGAGGCCAGACGGACACATAATCAGACTGCATCTGGTACCATTAGTTTTGGGACAAAGCACATAAGAGAATAACTCTTCATTTATCTATGATTCACTTCCCTACATCAGGACTGGCTCAATATAGCTCTTAAGAAGTCTTGTCCTGACCCCGATTGACAAAGATATATTGTAGAGAATATTTTTCATCTAGTGACATGCTGCCTTTGCATGGGCTATTCTGTATGTAACTTCCTTACAATGCACAATAAACATTAAATGAAGAAGGCTTCAGGAAGCACATCGAGATATGAATTGGTCATGTGAATTAAATGTTGGGACTTTCAGTGTATATCTTTATGTTCATATTAATTTAGGAGGTCAGCGTGGCCGAATGGATACGAACGCATGGTTTTAAACATCAGCATGTGCTGATATCGAGGTATGGCGTTCAACCCAGCACTGGACAGTTGGATTAAAATGTTGACTTGTCAGTCCTTGACTTCGGGTGTAACTTACAAGTATCTCTGAAGTTGGAGTGGGTTGGCCTGATGGTGAGGGACACTGGTAATAGGGAAAAGCTAATCCACATGCAAAATTCAGTCCAGTGCACTAGAAGTAGCATTACGTGTTTGGACTATGCTTGAGTTCAAAGTGAACGAGCAACCCCTAAAACAAAAATATCCCTTTTAGGCACTGGAGAAACATGGAGAAACATGACCAACCTAGCCCCGATCCCAGCCAGCCTCATGTGTGCTGTGCTAATTCGTGACCTAGTTACATTCTGATGTGTCTAGCGGCAGATGTGAAGTTCCAGTGTCAGACTTGCACACCACACTAGTTCATGAGCGTGGAGACAGGAAGGACATCTCTGCTGCAACAGAATCCCTGTGGAAATGGAGACAGGAAGGACAGCTCTGCTGCAACAGAATCCCTGTGGAAATGGAGACAGGAAGGACAGCTCTGCTGCAACAGAAT
Organism: Cepaea nemoralis; assembly: GCA_014155875.1. NCBI lineage: Eukaryota > Metazoa > Mollusca > Gastropoda > Stylommatophora > Helicidae > Cepaea > Cepaea nemoralis. Next base: position 9,646 of record JACEFZ010022842.1, read on the forward strand.
CCCTGTCGAAATGGAGACAGGAAGGACAGCTCTGCTGCAACAGAATCCCTATGGAAATAGATACAGGAAGGACAGCTCTGCTGGAACAGAATCCCTGTGGAAATGGAGACAGGAAGGACAGCTCTGCTGCAACAGAATCCCTATGGAAATGGATACAGGAAGGACAGCTCTGCTGCAACAGAATCCCTATGGAAATGGATACAGGAAGGACAGCTCTGCTGCAACATAATCCCTATGGAAATGGAGACAGGAAGGACAGCTCTGCTGCAACAGAATCCCTGTCGAAATGGAGACAGGAAGGACAGCTCTGCTGCAACAGAATACCTATGGAAATGGAGACAGGAAGGACAGCTCTGCTGCAACAGAATCCCTATGGAAATGGAGACAGGAAGGACAGCTCTGCTGCAACAGAATCTCTGTCGAAATGGAGACAGGAAGGACAGCTCTGCTGCAACAGAATCCCTATGGAAATAGATACAGGAAGGACAGCTTTGCTGCAACAGAATCCCTATGGAAATGGATACAGGAAGGACAGCTCTGCTGCAACAGAATCCCTGTGGAAATGGAGACAGGAAGGACAGCTCTGCTGCAACAGAATCCCTATGGAAATGGAGACAGGAAGGACAGCTCTGCTGCAACAGAATCCCTATGGAAATAGATACAGGAAGGACAGCTCTGCTGGAACAGAATCCCTGTGGAAATGGAGACAGGAAGGACAGCTCTGCTGCAACAGAATCCCTATGGAAATGGAGACAGGAAGGACAGCTCTGCTGCAACAGAATCCCTGTCGAAATGGAGACAGGAAGGACAGCTCTGCTGCAACAGAATACCTATGGAAATGGAGACAGGAAGGACAGCTCTGCTGCAACAGAATCCCTATGGAAATGGATACAGGAAGGACAGCTCTGCTGCAACATAATCCCTATGGAAATGGAGACAGGAAGGACAGCTCTGCTGCAACAGAATCCCTGTCGAAATGGAGACAGGAAGGACAGCTCTGCTGCAACAGAATCCCTATGGAAATGGAGACAGGAAGGACAGCTCTGCTGCAACAGAATCCCTATGGAAATGGAGACAGGAAGGACAGCTCTGCTGCAACAGAATCCCTGTCGAAATGGAGACAGGAAGGACAGCTCTGCTGCAACAGAATCCCTATGGAAATAGATACAGGAAGGACAGCTCTGCTGCAACAGAATCCCTATGGAAATGGAGACAGGAAGGACAGCTCTGCTGCAACAGAATCCCTAGTCGAAATGGAGACAGGAAGAACAGCTCTGCTGCAACAGAATCCCTGTCGAAATGGAGATAGGAAGGACAGCTCTGCTGCAACAGAATCCCTATGGAAATGGATACAGGAAGGACAGCTCTGCTGCAACAGAATCCCTGTGGAAATGGAGACAGGAAGGACAGCTCTGCTGCAACAGAATACCTATGGAAATGGTACTCTGAAAATGGGCTGGGAGCAAAGTCCCTATATCAGTAGGTAACCTTTACAGGGTTTAAACCACCTGAATGCTAATACATCAATTGACTAAAGGAGTTAAAGTGTTACAATTCAAGTCTTCCAGAAGATTCACGCTGTGTGTTCCTGGGACCCTGAAGGAAAGCAAAAAATAGTAACACTGCAATCCACCACACATTTTGTAATAAGCAATGAATGAGGATACCGCCCGGGTGTTCTCGGGACCATTACAGGAAACATTGAATATTAACACTGCAACCCACCACACATTTCGTAATAAGCAACGAACGAGGATACCGCCTGGGTGTTCTTGGGACCATTGCAGGAAACAAAAGACAGCATCACACTGTAACCTACCATAAGTGGCAATTAAGGAGGTTGGGCTTGGGGTTGGCTTCCTTATCACATAGAAAACTTCAGCCACCAAATTCAGCCAAGCGTGAACAAGTCCAGGGGCCTGGAGTGAGTTGGTTGATGGTCTATGTCCCATTGATGGATAGATGGTAAAGAAGAAGAGGATTCACATTCTAGTTTTTTCTCTTCTGCTCTTTAACTACGTTTGAATAATGTAGACAGATGATATTGCACAATTCACTGCATCTGGACAGGTGCATACTGCAGAAGTCACACAACATAAACTAAAACAAACAGATAAATGCTTCAAGCTGAAATATATACAACACACATATTCCCACAGTCATTTAAATGTTCAAATTTACCAATTGTCTAGCACCGTAATTTTAAACTAGCTTTAACTTTATAATAATTAATATCTGTATCAAACCTGAACGTCCTTTAATCTAAATCTCATCGTCATTTGCGTGATAATCTTTCTCGATTGATAAATCTTGATAAAATGGAATCTTTTATTTCAATGACATACGAGCGTACAAATGTTTATTTTGCAAGACAACCATAAAACATGCAACTTGAAACACAATACTACTCAATATTTCAATTACTAAACTAACTGAACCTGTCGTTCCTACAGCCAGGGTAGCTAGTAAATTTAACATCAGCATCAACAGTTACATGAACTAACCTGGCTGATACAGGTACACAGAGGAAGAGAAGATGTTGTAGGTTTGTCGGAAAATAACAACAACGATGTAGAATCGATGTGGGAAGACTACTTGTTGATGAAACACAAGATAGGAGACGAAGCAACGGCCGATTCTGGCAGACACACGGGCTATTTTTAGACAAACAGGAAAGAAGACATGTCACGTGATTGTCGTACTGGACGTAGAAGTTGTAGATTGATGAGACTAATGGACAATTCTTCTTTCTATGATTGCTGCTTGGCGTCGGCGAATGTGTTACTGTTTCTTCGTTCTCTAGAATAGAGGGAGACGCGAGATTAAATCTTCTGTACGCTTCTTTGTCCTTACCGTATGTTACATTAACCCGTTCAAACTCGTATAACCAGTGTACATAGACACTGGGGAGATAAGTTCTGATACCATAGCAAGCATACCATCTGATAATACTGATATGGATAGGATAGGGTTGCTAGACGTCCGGCAAAAAAGAGGACATGCCCTCCTTCTTAGCCTAATATTCTCCGTCCGGCATGCAAAGTTAAAACCTTTAAAATGTCTGGCTTTTCTCACAAAGTACAATTTGAACAATCTTACCTGTGAACAGTTTTATGCATATGTGATTGCTAACGAGGATCTTCTACAAAAAGTTGGCTCCTCCGAGAAACATGTTATGTAATTAATAAAGAGTATAAGGTAATAATTATACAATCGGCTGTTTAAATAATGTTTTTTAAAGCATTTTGACAATTTCCTCCATTGAATTTATATTTATTTTTTTAAATGATTGTTTCTTGGTCAATTCACTAAGAGTAAGATAAATGTACTAAGTAATTAACTAACTGACTGATTAACTGACTGACAGCCTGGTTAACTTACCGACCGACTGACTGACTGATGACTGACTGACTGACCAACTACTAACCAACTAACGATCTAACTGACTGACTGACTGACTGACAAACTGACTGACGGACTGACTGACTGATTAACTGACTGACAGCCTGGCTAATGTACTGACTGACTGATTAACTGACTGACAGCCTGGATAATGTACTGACTGACTGATTAACTGACTGACAGCCTGGCTAACTTACCGACCGACTGACTGACTGACTGACTGACTGACTGATGACTGACTGACTGACTAACTAACTACTAACCAACTAACGATCTAACTAACTAACTGACTGACTGACTGACAAACTCACTGACGGACTGACTGACTGATTAATTGACTGACAGCCTGGCTAATGTACTGACTGACTGACTGACTGACTGATTAACTGACTGACAGCCTGGCTAACTTACCGACCGACTGACTGACTGACTGACTACTAACCAACTAACGATCTAACTGACTGACTGACTGACAAACTGACTGACGGACTGACTGACTGATTAATTGACTGACAGCCTGGCTAATGTACCGACTGAATGACTGACTGACTGACTGACTGACTAACTATTCATTCATTTTCATTGGCACCTTGCCGTCTTGACAGACGATAGTCTCATCTCATATCATCATGTTCCTCTTGTACCTTGCGGTGTCGAGGTGAAGTATAAACTTCGTGAGAGTGCCCGATTATGGGCCTCATATAACGATATTCCCATGGACTCTGCTATTCCCTCCGTCCAACGTTTACGTGGCCGGCCTCTTCCTCTGATTCCATCTGGTCTGTACATCATTGCTTGTTGTGGTATGCTGTTGACTGGTAACCTACTTGCATGGCCAAACCATTTGACTTGCTGCTTTCTGATAAAATCTAGTGCTGCTTTAACCCCCACTCTAGTCCTGATTTCTTCATTTCTGATCTTATCTCTTCTTGATACGTTGAGTATTCTTCTCAGGAATAACTCTTCTGTTGTTGTGATTTTTCTTTTCTCTTTTTCTGTCATTGTCCAGGTTTGGCATTGGTAGCATAGAGTTGGGAGGAAGATTGTGTTGTAAAGTGCTTTCTTAGTAGTTATTGATACATGTTTGTTCTTTAGTATTGGTGCCATTTGTCCAATGAGTTGATTTGCCTTATTGCACCTATTTTCGATCTCGTCTTCTGATCTGCCATTTGATGATATTATACTTCCTAGGTACTTGAAACTCTTTACTTGTTTCAAGGATGTTCGTTTAGGTGAATTGTTGTTGTTTGTTCTTCTTTAGTTATAGTCATTACCTCTGTTTTGCTTGTGCTAATTTTCATGGTATGTTCCCTACACATTTCGTTTAGACTATTCATGTGGTCTTGTAATTCAGCTTCTGATTTTGCTATTAGTGCTTGGTCATCCGCAAACAGGAGTTCTCTAATGGTTAGATTTGCAGATGGTTCTTCTTCTGTGTTCTCGTCATGCGGTATTCTTGCTGTCTCTGCTTGGCTGGTTTCTTTACATATGTTGTCTATATATGTTATGAACAAGAGAGGGGACAAGGACACAACCTTGTCGTACTCCAGATCTTATGGTGAAGGGTTCTGAGTGTCCTCCAGTTGCTCTCCCTATGGCGGTAGCGAATGTGACTAATAAGACCAATTCGCGCTGTAAATGTTCGTTCAGTGGGTGCATGTGAACACGTGGTCAAAAAATATGGAACTCTTCACGAATTTGCGTGTCATCCTTGCGCAGGGGCCATGCTAATTTTCTCTGTATCGTTTCAATTTTAGTATATGTACTGCGTAACTAACTAACTAACTAACTAACTAACTAACTAACTAACTAACTAACTAACTAACTAACTAACTAAATAACTAGCTAAATAACTAACTAACTGACTGACTGACTGATTAACTGACTGACAGCCTGGCTATCTTACCGACTGACTGACTGACTGACTAAACAACCGACCGACCGACCGACTGACCAACCGACGGACTGACTGACTGACTAACTAAACTGTTAAAGTAACTAACTCTGAAACAAGAGTAAAGCACCAGAAAGAATAGAGTGGGAATGGGTTCACATTGCACTCCGGACATGCTCCAATCTCCTCCATATCTAGGGTTGCCAGAAACGTGGGCACCAAAAGGAGGACATAATAAGACCACCCCCGCACCACCACCACCCCCCCCCCCCCCAAAAGACGACAAAGGAGGACATATTGAAGGTTTTATTTGAATCGTTCCAGATTAAATCCACAATCAGTACAATTTTATTACAATAGCTGCCAATAAGTGTACCCGAGAGATTGGGACAACCTGTAGCATGAAGAACAAGTGGTTGTAGAAAATGTACACTCTATTAAGGGAAATAACTACCCAAGAGATCAAGACAACCTGTAGCATGAGAAACAAGTGGTTGTAGAAAATGAACAGTTCTATTAAGGGAAATAACTACTAGAGAGATCGGGACAACCTGTAGCATGAGAAACAAGTGGTTGTAGAAAATGCCCAGCTCCATGAAGGGGAATAACTACCCGAGATGTCAGGACACTTGCATGAGAAACAAGTGGTTGTAGAAAATGAACAGTTCTATTAAGGAAAATAACTACTAGAGAGATCGGGACAACCTGTAGCATGAGAAACAAGTGGTTGTAGAAAATGTACAGCTCCATGACAGGGAAAAACTACCTGAAAGATCAGGATAACCTGCATGAGAAACAAGTGGTTGTAGAAAATGTACAGCTCTATTAAGGGAAATAACTACCCAAGAGATAAGGACAACCTGTAGCATGAGAAACAAGTGGTTGTAGAAAATGTACAGCTCTATTAAGGGAAATAACTACCCAAGAGATAAGAACAACCTGTAGCATGAGAAACAAGTGGTTGTAGAAAATGCCGAGCTCAGTGAAGGAAAATGGTGTTTGTCCATCAAGAATGATAATGACCATTGATTTTATCCAGTGGGGTTAAAAGTTTGCAGTCGTGAGTTCTAAGATGGCTGGTAAGGCCTATTTTGGCTCGAAATGTTCTCTGACAATGTGGGCAAAGAATGCTCAGGGAGGAGGATTTCCTGCAGTGGTTGTTCTGTCCAGTCTTTTTTTTTTTTTTTTAACAGCCCTTGCGGTTCTCTTCACAAGTGACCACACCCTGCGCAATGATGTACGACACAAATTTCGGTCTTTGGCAGCAGTCTCCCAAATGTCGTAATGAATTCCAAAATCTTTTAGTGAGAACATCAGTGTCTTTAAAGCGTTTTCTCTGACCGCCTTGGAAGCGTTTACCTCAACGCAACTCGCCGTAAAAAAAAAAAAAAACATTTAGGGAGCCAAAGATCTACAAGTGACCAGCCCAGGGAACTGATTCTTCATTAGTAGAGTAAGAATACTGGGCATAGACGCTCTTTCTAGAACTTCAGTGTCTGAGATCTTGTCTTGCCATTTAATCTTCAATAGCTTCCTAAGGCAGACTGTGTGGAAGTGGTTTAATTTCCTTGAGTGTCGCTGGTAAACAATCCAGGTTTCACAAGCATATAGCAGTGTGGATAATACGATTTCTTTGTAGACTTTCAGCTTTGTTTGCAGGATTATTCCATTTCTGTCCCACACATTGTTGTACAGTCTGCCAAATGCCGCGTTGGCCTTGGAGATTCTTGCATTCACTTCGTCATCAATTGTGGCAGCTTGGGACACAGTGCTGCCAAGATAGGTGAATTTGTCCACAATACCTAGTCTATGACCATTCATTTTGATATTCGGCTCGGTGTTGTTAATCTCCTGGGAATCGTCGCTGGAGCTACGGAGTTCGTGCTTAGTGTGGTGCTTTCGACGGGTCGCCCTGCAGGAAGAGACCGAGCCATGTGGGATAAAACCCGGGTCAATGAAGTCTTTCTGATGACTGCCGATTCTATCGACGATGAACTGTATTTTTTGTGGAGGACTTTTGTGTTGGCATTCTGACGGCGGCATTATGCACAGTGTACCTGTGCGGGCTGTTGGCTTGCCGAGACTCCTGTCTGTTCCACTTTTCACATTGGGCAGTGGGGAGCGTTTTGTGTGATATTCACCGGCACAGGAATGGAGCATAATGTGGACGACCCGTTGCCATGAAGTTGGAACCACGTCTAACTAATCTTTGGAACAGGCTGGTACATACAAGCTACTGTCTTCTCCAATAACTACTCAAAAGATCAGGACAATCTGTAGGGTGGGAAACAAGTGGCTGTAGAAAATGCCAAGCCCCATATTAAGGTTAGATCCGGTACATCCTTAGCCGACATCCGTATCCTCATCTCTTGTCACCTCTAGCCTTCTTCGAAACTTCTATGGGGTCGTCGCTGGAGCCACGGAATTCATGCTTTGTGTGACGCTTTCGGCAGGACGCCCTGTTGGAAGAGACCGAGCCATATGGATAAAACCCGGTGCAATGAAGTCGAGCTTCTTAAGAAAGAAAGAAAGTCACGTGTCCATATGCAAGGCAGAAGGTTTGCATGTCTCACTTGATCTGGTGAATATACCTCAACTATCCATCTTGGGAGACCGAGAGGTATAATGCGCAATGACCTAAAACTATGGTATGGGGGAATATCATCAACATAATACATCCATAACACCAAAGAGTAAGATCTGTGAAGAGACAAGACGGCCTACCCAGCTGGCATATCAGTAATGATACTGTCTCTGGTTGTCTTCTCCGTGTTTTTACGTCTTCCTCTATTTATGTTGCCTTG
>JACEFZ010022843.1:0-28793 GCA_014155875.1 Cepaea nemoralis
TTTTTAACTCGCAACTTGCCTCCCACCTGAAGTGGCTTCACGAGGCAGGCGTGCGTCTTGCGTCGTTCTTGCCTGACCGCTGGCCGTCTCGTCAGCCAGCAATCTTGCAGGCAGGTAACTACTACTCGCCTGGCGGCGTAACGAAGTTACGGCATCCCTGCTGGGGACTAAGTCGCCGGGCGGGCGCAACGATGTCCCTGCATCACTGCCTTGGCATCTAGACTGTTCTAGACTCTGACACCTGGTAACATACGAACGTTATGAAATATTATTGTCTATTAAAAATAATTGTAAAAAAAAAAAAAACACGAGTCACCTTGAGTGATGTATATTTATAACATATTTTTCCATTTTTGTAAGGATGCTAACAACAGTCGTCAGTGGATTGGTGTGTAAAGTGTGGAAGTTTGTAAATACTATTTCATTATATGTGATTATGTGAGCAGCGTGTATGTGTCTAGATGTGTGTGTGTGTGCGTGTGCGTGTGTGTGTGTGTGTGTGTGTGTGTGTGTGTGTGTGTGTGTGTGTTGTGTAGCAAGAATGTATACATAATCACATAATATGCTTGTGGCGAAGTGAAAAAGAAATGGAGAAACAAATCCCCAATTATCTAATAGCCAAATATTATGTGAAAACGTGAAATGGTTCAATAAGACTCCCTAGGGGTGGAGATAGACCGTAAGGTAGGGTTTCCTAACAGATGACCAGTAGAGCCTCGGAACGTCACAGCATTCAAAGAAGAGGAAGCTCACTTGGAAAATATGAAATACTTGTAGCTCTCCGGCCACTATTGGCTCCTTTAATATGGTGTCACTTGATGATAATTATCAACGTAAACACACATAACAAAACTCAAAAACAACTTAACGAGTCTACGAAGACTGAGCATGGAATAAACTGTCACACAACCTGATCTTTCCATTACTTCAGTATTTGTGATTTTGTCTTGCCACTTAATACCAAGAATTCCTCGCAGACACCGCATATGAAAGCTGTTTAAATTGTTCTCTTGGTGTGAGTAAGTTGTCCAGGTTTCACTGCCATAGAGAAGAGTACTAAGGACACAGGCTTGATAGACAAGGACTTTTGTTTTGGCAGTAAGCTTCCTGTTCTCCCAGACTCTTTTTCTTAACCTGTTCATTGTTGTTGCTGCCTTACCAATCCGGATGTTGATTTCCTGATCTAGGGATAATTTGCTATTTACCACTGATCCTAGATATGTAAAATGGTCTACTATCTCTAGTTCGGCGTCGTCAATAAAGATTGATGGTACCCCATGTGCACCTTGTGACATAATCTGTGTCTTCTTTTTGCTAATTGTTAAACCAAATTCAGAACAAGCATTGGAGAATGCAGATAGTAGACATTGCAATTCTTCCTCAGAGTGGGTCGTAACTGCAGCATCATCTGCAAAAAGCAACTCTCTGATCAGTACCCTCCTAATTTTGGTCTTAGCCTTCAATCTCTGAGCATTGTAGAGGCCGCCATCTGAGCGTGAGTGAATGTATATACCACCATCCTGATCACGAAATGCATATTTCAGTAGAAGTGAAAAGTATATTCCAAAGAGGGTGGGAGCTAGTACACAACCTTGCTTAACTCCACTCTTGATTTCAAATTCTTCAGAAGTTGCACCATCAAACTTGATTATACCCTTCATGCCTGTGTGGAACGATTCCACAATGGACAGAAGAGTTGGTGGGCAGCCAATCTTCTTTAGTGCCTTGAACAGACCCTCACGACTGACCAAATCAAATGCCTTTGTGAGGTCGATGAAGGCAATAAACAGTGGTTGATTCTGTTCACGGCATTTTGCTTGCATTTGTCGCAATGAGAATATCATATCAGTGGTAGACCGGTTCTGTCGAAAGCCACACTGTGATTCGGGGTAGACTTGATCTCCTAGGACTTGAAGTCTGCGCAGAACAATTCTGGCAAATACTTTTCCAACAATACACAGAAGTGAGATACCCCTATAGTTGTTGCAGTCGCTCCGATCACCCTTGTTCTTGTACAGCGTTATGATGCTTGAATCTTTGAAATCCTGTGGGACTTGTCCTTCACGCCAGCATAGCTCTATTAGCTGGTGGATCTGTATAGTGAGTGTGTCTTGCCCACTCCTGATAACCTCTATTGGAATCCCATCCTTACCTGGAGCCTTGCCAGATGCAAGTTCATTTATAGCACACTTAACTTCTGTTATGGTGGGAAGTGTGTCCTGGTGGTCAAGAGTTGGTAGAGCCTCTATGGCATTGAGGGCATCAACCGCTAGTTTGGTCTCACTTGAGTAAAGCTCCTAATAGAGCTCTACCCATCTGTCTATCTGCTGTTTCTTATCAGTGATGACTTCTCCAGTCAAGGTTTTCAATGGTGCACTTCTTTTGATCACTGGACCACAGGCTTTCTTTATTCCTTCATACATGCTTCTTATGTCTCCCTTATCACTTGCGATTTGAATGGACTCACATAACTTGATCCAATAATCATTTGCACACTGCCTGGCAGCCTTTTGCACATCCTTCCTAGCTTGCCTTAGCTCACTCAGAGTGTTACGCGTTGGTCTTTCCTTGTTTCTTAAGAGAGCTTTCTTCTTCTTATCAGTCAAGGGCTGCAGAGTCTCGCTGTTGGCCGCAAACCAGTCCTGCCTCTTATGATCCACAGTGCCGTAAACCCCTACGGCAGTTTTATAAAGAGTTTCCTTAATTTGACCCCACTTTTCATTTACTGTACAATTTTCTGGTGTATCAGTGAAAGCGTCTTCAAGTTGCTGTTGAAACTGAAAGCACTTTTCAGGATCATGAGTGTTAATAATATTAATCCTGGGGCTAGATTTGTGTTTAGCTGTGTAGATTCTCTTTGGTCTCAGTCTAACCCTTGCAACAACCAAAGAATGATCCGTATCACAGTCAGCACTGTGGTAACTACGAGTTAATGATATATGGTTCAGATGTTGTCTCCGTGTGATGATGAAGTCCAGCTGGTGCCAATGGCTGGATCTTGGATGTTTCCATGTGACCTTATGCATCTCTTTTGTTTAAAAAAAAAGAGTTTGTAATACATAGGTCATTACTGGTGCAATGCTCCAGCAGCCTTTGCCCATTTTCATTCATGCGACCGATGTTGTTTTTTCTGCCTGCCCTCTACCCTTCCAGAAAAAGGTGTAGTTGTTTTCCCTGAGTGACCCTTCCTCAGCGAGGCGAGTCTCCTGCAGGCCAGCAATATCAATGTTAAGACGATTGAGTTCGGCATCAATCACAGCCGTTTTTCTCACATCGTCAATATTGATCAAGTCAGTGGAAAATCCTGGATACATGGTTCTCACGTTCCAGGTTGCAAGCCGTAGCTTGAGGTTTCTATTTTTATTTTTGTTTGTACCTGGTGCATTGGTTTTACAGCCTGCGATTCAGATTTTGTCCTAGCCCCAAGCACCCATTGAAGCAGGCAGGCTGTGGCGGATCAGCACCCAATTGGCTGGGGGCTGCCCAGCTTGAGGCGGGCGGTAGCTGATCAGTGACACCTATAGGTGTCTCCCACCGTCAGAGGCAACGCGTGGCGCCCCATGTCTACGCCAACTGACAAGGACTTATAACCCGTAACAGTTGCCTCTCGCTTTGATTCCGAGACCAGTTAAGACCAGGGATGGAGTTATTGCCTCTCCATAGCACAAAGCCTGGGCTAAAATATAGAGATCATGTGTTGCCCATGCAGCATGATCCCTCTCTCGGCCTGCCTAGTTCACTCCAGAGGAAAGGTAACACCCCTACATCTGGAACAAGACAAGCTGCAGAAGCTGCCGGATCAGCAAAGCAATGCTCTAACTGTCCGCCTGTCGGAGCTTCGATCCTAGACCAGTCGCCAACCAAGGCTTAGGGCCTGGTCTGCCCTGCCATGACAATTTTGTCTTTAGCTTGCATTTCCTCGCACCAGGGTAAGGCTTTTACCCTCCCAATTGCGCTCTTCCGCCCGAAGCCGTTGGCACAATGTTGGGTGTCGGGTTTGGTAAGCGCCGCCCAACGTTCGGCGCTAACAGAAACCAGGTAGTACCGTCTACTGTTATACGGTAGCTCAGTCATATCTGACTAAGACCTGACTGTGAACTAACTAACTAACTAACTAACTATCTAACTAACTAACTAACTAACTAACTAACTAACTAACTAACTAACTAACTAACTAACTAACTAACTAACTAATTAACTATAACTAACTAACTAACTAACTAACTAATTAACTAACTAACTAACTAACTAACTAACTAACTAACTAACTAACTAACTAACCAACCAACCAACCAACTAACTAACTAACTAACTAACCAAACAACCAACCAACCAACCAACAAACTAACTAACTAACTATCTAATCAACTAACTAACCAACTAACTAACCAACTAACTAACCACTAACCAACCGACCGCCCCACCGACCGACCGACCAACCGAACGACCGACTGACTGATTGACTAACTGACTGACTGACTAACTGACTAACTGACTAACTGACTAACTGACTAACTAACTAACTAACTAACTAACTAACTAACTAACTAACTAACTAACTAACTAACTAACCTGTCGGCCATGTTGGTCTGCATTCTTTTCCCCAAAGAATCTGGGACTGTGAAAGAAAAAATGACGTAGGTCTAACCAGCCTAAAATGACGTCCCCATACACTCATCGGTGAAATAAAGGCGCCCGGCGTGGTAGTGACCACATCGACCGTCATGTGCGGGTTGGTCAACAAAATACCATAACTCAATAGGTCCCAAGGTGAGTAACATGGTTATGTACTTATAACTCGTTACACAAAAAGTATACCGATACGTAGCAAACCTCTGAAACATGTTAAAGAATTCAAATATCTTGGAAGTATGATATCAGAAGATAGCACAATAGACAGAGAAATCGTTTTCAGGTGTCCGAGAACAAGTGCTCTTATATATAAACTATCACCCGAACTGAAACATCCAAATATACCCATGTCCACAAAGTACAGATAATAAATAGCATATTCACACCACCCTATGCTACCAATAATAACTTTATTATATATTCTATATTAACATAGAATGGAATATTGCCTGGCTAGCAAATCTATTACGTAGAATGTCTGCATCGAAAATTTACTGTGTGGTGTTTCGTCAAAGGTGAGCAAAGCCTCCCAGTGGCACGAAATGGAGTATTGCTTAGCTAGCAAAACCATTAAGTGAAAAGTCCCAATCGAAAGCTCGTTTTGTGGACTCATCTGCAGACTGATCTCTCCTGACTTCCGGAGACACAGCCTGAGGTGGACGGGAGGCCCAATATACATAAGTGAGGTTAAGCAGCCATTTGCAGGACGTGACGATTCCTTGGGTGAGCCCAGTACCAGAGCATTATGTGTCGGGTTTGCATTTATGGAAACCTCCTTTTATGATGGGGAATGCCCATGGCTTGCCCCTGCCTTCTCTTGAGGGCTGACCGTTATATCTTCGGCTGATCTGAATGGACCAGCTGGGATGGGGATAACACTACAACAGGGAGAGTCAAACGTCCTCCGAAACCCCCGTGAAGGTTAACCCGGTTAACAAATGCCCGCAGAAGTCGGATATGTCGGCTTAAAGGTGCAACTATTGCAGCTCTACTGTGAACAGGAATTACGTTCAAATAATATTCCTGATGAACTCAGAATAAGAAGAAGAAACTTTGACATCCAAGTCACATTTACGCAAAATCAACACCTGTGCGATGAGATGCTTCACGAGAACTGCCAACTTAACTATCCGGGATCGAATTAGAAATAATGTTATCAGACAGACAGGGGAAACAGTGGGATCAGCACCCTGTGCCACGTATATTGAAAGAGGGAAGATAAAATGGTTCGGACCATCTCGTTAGAATGCAAGACCATCAACTACCAGCACTGGCCCTACATTTAAGAAGATCTGCTACGAGAGCAAGAGGATGGCAGAGTAGAAAACGGAAAGACTACCCCAAAGACAGTGTACAATGGACACAGAGCAGAGAATGCTTTTCACACTATACCAGCACTTGGTCATCTCAGTGATTGATTATGGACTAGGACTGCCCAGTATCTCAAAGAGTCAGCTGGTGAAATAAGAGCGCATACAGAACGAAGCAATGCGAGTCATTCTGGGATGCACCAGAGACACCCCAGTAGTGTGTATGCGTTACATCCTTGGTCTGCCGACTGTTGCTGGTAGGCTCAAGGTGATGCAGGCGAAGGCATACCTCAGTGTAGCTGCAGACACAGATAACCCGTTGCATGAGGTGCTGGACGTAGTTAAGGGTCAGCGACTGATAAGAGGGAAATCATGGATGGCTCAGGCGGAGGATACGATCAGACAGGTGTGCCCCTTGGAGAACATTAGGCGAGGAGAGGAGTGGGTCAGAGTGCCAGCCGAGCAGTCAGACTTGGGCAGAGTTATACTCACATTGAGCCGGGAGTGCAGGGAGTGGCCAGCAGGGGCCACGGAAGGGAAATCCAGCAACTAATTCATGATAATGCTGGATCGGGTGATGTGATTATTTACACAGATGGCTCGGTGTTGAGAGGTAGGAGAAGTGCCTGGGGGTTCTTAGCAAAAGCTAATGGTTGACGTTTGGTGCAGGAGAGCCTAGCATATGATACCACAACATCTAGCTTAAGAATGGAGGTGGAGGCAGTTAGTGCAGCTTTCCGCTGGATGGAGATTACGATACACACACACACACATCGTGATTGTAACTGACTCAGAAAGCATGCTGAGGAAGGTGAGGACAGGCAATCTTCGGGCAGAGTGGCTTGCTTCGCTTCGGATTTCACTGGTGGCAAGCATCGTATGGATCTTTTCTCCGGGGCATGCCGGTGTGCTGAGGAATGAACAGGCAGACAGATTGGCTGGCTCTGCAGAAGTTGGTGGAGTATTGATACATGACAAGGCAGACGTGGTTGCGGCCTTGTGGGAAGCACGTGTACATCTCGGAGGAGCAAATGGATTACCATGGTCTGGCAAGAATGAGACAGCGAGGAGTGACGTGGGGGTTTGGCCGTCGATCAACGCATAGAGGAAAGGCGAGACGGACATATAATCAATTGCTACTTATACTATTGTAGTTGGAACTCTTCGCTGGCTGCTGAGGATGGGGACGGGGCGCTTATGGGAATGCCCCGAATATATGATGTCGGTTTCCTAATACGAATGCTAATCAATCAATCAATCAATCAATCAATTCAATCAAAGATATTGTACAATAACACGGATCGACACTATCCCGTGCTACCCATCGGGCGCTGGAGTTCCAAAATATTCTCTACACGACGCTTGGCGGCAAATGTGGAAAATGATGATGATAATAACTCAATATACAGGAAGTTAATTATGATATCCGGCATCGCTCAGTGTAATACATTACTGTTATTTTTCTGTTTTGTTCTGTGTCCAGCCGACCTCATCCCTATAATTTAATGTACAGTTTCAAACTTCGATCATGCCAATCTCTTTCCTTTTACATCCTTGTTTGCACCCAAAGTGGACATTCATGACTCTCAGAAATAATATACCAGTGGGAAAATCTGTTGTTATTAAATTACAGGATAAGTGGATACAGTAGACATGCCATTGAAGCCGGCATAAACATTACGAGGCTACATCCGGTTTAACTTGTAAAACTAAGAGGGCAACATTCATATAATTATGTAATTCATATAACGCAATGGTTCCCAACTTCAAATCTGATGTACCATTTTATTGTTAATCTTACAGAGTTACACCCCATTCTATCACATCTAGATGGCCCTTTCAATTTTAATCTATCATATCATATGATACTTTTATTGTTAATCTATCGTATAAGATGATCCTTTCACTGTTAATATATAATAAAAGTTGATCCTTTCACTGTTAGTATATCATATAAGACAGTGGTTCTCAACCTTTATTGGCCCGTGCCCCCTTTCACCATATCTTCAGAACGTCATTCCCCCCCCCCCCATTCGCATTTCCACCCTAACCCCCCCCCTCCCCGCCCCTACACATTATAAGTAATAATGGCAGTTAAATTTAATAACACATGATTGATTGATTGATTGACTGATTGATTTAAGAACCGACATCATAGCAAAATAGCACATACTAAAACAAGTATACACTTCTACATAAAACGTGATTTGCGGGTCTACTTACGTTATAAAATGAATTTCGGGACGCAGAGGTGTTTCCAAGGCACCAGGGCCGGGTTATATACTGGCAAAGACCTATTGACGCGTCCTCATCGAGCGTCCTGGGCAACAGGTCCCTTCGGGGTCCTGGCTAAAGTCAGTAGGATCGCCGATTCCTCCGAAGTCGGAGAGTGTCTGCCTGTACGGCGAGGAACCACCAGTCTGCACACCAATAAGCCAGACATGGGACAACGGATACTCACGCAAGCCTCAGGTCATGTATGACATCACACTGATGTTGGACAACATGATGTCTTCATCCGACATACAGGACTTCGCGTTGGAGCTCAAGCCATCGAACGCAAGCAAGCAAGCAAGCAAATGAATTTCAGAAGGGTGAGACGTACAGAACCTTAAAGTATGAATAGAAAAACAATATCAAATAATCGATTCTTGTATTAACGCGATCGTGAAATAATCTTAATCCCCCCTCCCCTGGAAACCCTAAAATTCCCCCTAGTGGGGGGGGGGGGGGGTGTAATTCCCCACCGGTTGAGAACCACTGATATAAGACGAGCATATAAGATGATCCTTTCACTGTAAATCTATTAACTCAGATGATCCTTTCACTGTTAATCTGTCATATAAGATGATGCTCTGACTGTTAATCTATCATATAAAATGATCCTTTCACTGTTAATCTATCATATATGATGATCCTTTCACTGTTAATCTTTCATATATGATGATCCTTTCACTGTTAACTGTTAATCTATCAAATCGCATGATCCTTACACTGTTAATCTATCAAATCGCATGATCCTTTCACTGTTAATCGATCATATAAGATGATCCTTTTCACTGTTAATCTATAACATCTCATGATTCTTTCACTGTTAATATATCATATATGATGAATCTTTCACTGTAAATCTATCATATAAGTTTGTCGTTTCACTGTTAATCTATCAAATAAGATTATCATCTTATTGTTTATCTATCATATATGATGAACCTTTCGCCGTCAATCTATCATATAAGATGATTATCTAGCTGTAAATCTATTATATAAGATTATCCTTTCACACTAAATATATCATAAAAGATGATCATCTCACTGTTAATCTATCATATAAGATTATCCTTTCACTGTTAATCTATCATATAAGATGATCCCTTCACTGTTAATCTGTCATATACGATTATCCTTTCATTGATAATCTATCACATAATATTATCCTTTCACTATTAATCTATCACATAATATGATTCTTTCCCTGTTAATCTATAATATAAGATGAATCTTTCAATGTTAGTATCACATAGTTACATCCCATTCTATCGTACACACCACTGGTGGACTTATTCCTCGCTGTATGTTGTGTTTGTCTCGAAACGGGTAAAATCATCGTTTATGCAAATGTATGGTGGAAAAAAGAGACGATATAAGAATACATTCGCCCGAATTTTGTCTTGCTGTGACCTTACTTTCCAAATAAAACATAAAATATAAATAGAAAACTTGAGGAAACGTAAATGACACAAAGATACAGGCGAAAGTAGAAAACTAAACAAAACTTAACGACAAGAAAAACACTTGTTTGTATTTGGTAGTTGATGTCTGGTTTTCTTGTTCCTTGATAAAGACTTTGCTCGAAATGTTCGCCTGTTTTTCTATGTGGTTTACCTTTTCCTTGAGTTTCCTAATCATAATTTGTGTTTTATTTGGAGTGTAGTATTCGCTTGGCAACACTAAACTCCTGTTTTCGATACCTAGTCTAGACCTCGCTTATCAAGCCACTCTCATCTCATCTCATCATGTTCCTCTTGTACCTTGCGGTGTCGAGGTGAAGTATAAACTTCGTGAGAGTGCCCGGTTATGGGCTTCGTATATCGACATTCCCATGGATTCTGTTATTCCCTCCGTCCAGCGTTTACGTGGTCGGCCTCTTCCTCTGTTTCCATCTGGTCTGTACGTCATTGCTTGTTGTGGCATGCTGTTGACTGGTAGCCTACTTGCATGGCCAAACCATTTGACTTGCTGCTTTCTAATAAAATCTAGAGCAGCTTTAATCCCCACTTTAGTCCTGATTTCTTCATTTCTGATCTTATCTCTTCTTGATACGTTGAGTATTCTTCTCAGGAACCTCATTTCTGTTGTTGTGATTTTTCTTTTCTCTTTTTCTGTCATTGTCCAGGTTTGGCATTGGTAGCACAGAGTTGGTAGGAAGATTGTGTTGTAAAGTGCTTTCTTAGTAGTTATTGATACATGTTTGTTCTTTAGTATTGGTGCCATTTGTCCAATGAGTTGATTTGCCTTATTGCACCTATTTTCGATCTCGTCTTCTGATCTGCCATTTGATGATATTATACTTCCTAGGTACTTGAAGCTCTTTACTTGTTTCAAGGGATGTTCGTTTAGGTGAATTGTTGCTGTTTGTTCTTCTTTAGTTATAGTCATTACCTCTGTTTTGCTTGTGCTAATTTTCATGTTATGTTCCCTACACATTTCGTTTAGACTATTCATGTGGTCTTAGTAATTCAGCTTCTGATTTTGCTATTAGTGCTTGGTCGTCCGCAAACAGGAGTTCTCTAATGGTTAGGATTTGCAGATGGTTCTTCTTCTGTGTTCTCGTCATGCGGTATTCTTGCTGTCTCTGCTTGGCTGGTTTCTTTACATATGTTGTCTATATATGTTATGAACAAGAGAGGGGACAGGACACAACCTTGTCGTACTCCAGATCTTATGGTGAAGGGTTCTGAGTGTCCTCCAGTTGCTCTCACTATGCATTCACTGTTGTCGTATAAACTTCTACATAGGTTTGTTAGATGTGTACTCACTCCATATTGTTTAAGGATCTCCCACTTTTGTCAATATCTGGCTGGTGAACCTGGAAGTACACTTATTCTGTTCAGTGAAAGCATAATTTACATGTACGAATTCCAATCTGCTGTATTTATGACTGCCACATTTGGAATGCAAGTAGTGTGTTCGGAGCCTTTGGTGAAGGGGTAGCAAACTGGATTCGCAATCCGGCATTTCCCGTTGGAAATCAGCTGCAGACGAATCGGAGTCTTATGTTGATTTTTAACAATGGTACGAGCGTCGGTTTTCAGAAAGCAATGGCAAACTACTGAACGTAAACTTGCCTAGTAAATCACGAACATCCCCTCCCTCCCCCAATGCACGGGTCACATAAATGACATGCAACTAACGTTAACTAGTATGTATGTTTTCTGGTTTCTACCGTTATCCTTTCCTCTTATACGGCTACCAATCAAAAGCTGTATTTCTCCGGCATTCTTCTAAATTTAATCGCAGCTTAAGCCCTTCACACAACATCTACAGATTTTCTAGAGCCGGTTGTAGAGACAAGACTTCGAGTGGTATCCCTCCAGCCAATTCTGGGTTAGCCAGTTGGCCTGAACCTCAAGTCTTTCATGCTGATCCAGGCAACCGTGCGTCTCCGGTTCCGCAACAATGATTCTCGTTGAAAATGTATAACCACTGTTTTGTATTGGTTATATTTTACTGTATTGGCTGTATGTACATATTTACGGTTCAGTCGCTTTGTTGAAATCATACATGTGGATTTCATGAAAGAGTTGTCCAGTTCCCAACAAGGATACAGATGAGTAACTTTTATATACTATATATCTCATATATACTTTCATATAGTGTTTCTCATGTAGCTGTATCGGTGTGAGTTTATTGTTTCTGTGCTGACGAAGGATTTGGCCGCAACGTCTAATTTGTTACTTGTTATCGTGTTTTAGTAAAGCCTTACGTCTACTTCTCGTTCTTATTTTAGTGATTCATTCCTTATAGTGGCTGTAGCAACGCTGACAATGAACACAGATTCAATGACGTGAGTCATTCTTCCTTAACTATGAGCACAGCTAATCATCATAATCATCATCTTGTGCCATGGCGATAAGCGTGAGCGGTCATGTTTCGCCATCTCACACACTCACCAGAGTCGTGTTCTTGTCGTTATCATGCCATATGACCAAGCCAGCCAGATATTTACTTCTCTGCTTTTCCCTTGTTTTTCCCTCTCATTCTTGCCAGTTGTCACCAAGTTCTCTAGCTTATGTCTTCTCATAACAGGTCCAAAAATCTTGACTCTCTACGCGTAATTGCTCTAATCAGTTGACAGTTTCCACATGCTTCTTATAGTATTGCTCATTGGTTATTCTATATGTCCACAGTGTTCTTTGCATTTTACTCAGAAACCACATTTCAACTGTCATTGGATGTTTTTGAGCTTGTCTACTCACTGTCCGCGTATCAAATTCACACAAAAGTACAGATAATCATACACCTATTGTACAAATACTTGACCAAATAACCCCAACATCATTATTTGAACAGGATATTGTTCACATAATTGTGATATGCACTTTGAGAAACGCTGCGCCAATATCTACGCTCCTCCTTTAAGGGGTACATGTTTGGAAAGTTGAGAACAGTTGATGTCAAGTATTTTATTATGTTTGATAAATATCCGAGGTAAAAAAAAAAAAATTACAATTTTAGTCAACTGAAAGAGTTTTAACTATTGACGTGTCGAAATACAACCATTGATACAGGCGACTAAATTATTTTTCTCACGAAGTAACGGTAAGCAACTTCTCTCGCAGCTTTAAAGGAATGCTCAGTTTTGTTACCTAAGTTAAGTCAGTTTACTCTGTATTTGTGGTAAACGAAATGAAATACTGGAACCGCGGTAGTGGCTAGAGATGCTCCACTGTCGGCTCGGCGGTAATGGGTTCCAACCGCATTGGCGTCGATTTGAATTAAAGAAAAAAAAGTTGACCGATTCAATTAGCGCCATATGCCCAGTGTGCCAACACAAAATAGGTTTGGACCAAATAAAAATGGATCGGCAAACATGGGAAGTAAGAGATTGCCACAGTTATGAACTAATAGTTGTTAATATGGTAGCGGACATGGTGCATTATATATACAATTAAGTTAGATTACATAGGGAAAACTACTGTAATATTTTAACTATAGTTTGAATAAACGCCCATGACAGTTACAGGAAGTTAGAATAAGACAATTTATCATCCCATGGCAGTTAATCAGTTAAGGCGTGTAACGAATCTCTTATTTACTTTTAACTTTAGTTTTTTTTTGTTTTCCCTCTTCATTTCCAGGTATACTGCAATGTGATGGGATCCACTGTATTACAACTTTTTTGGATTTCTGGCATAGACCATGGAGTGCTGCTCTTAGGTCAGCTATTTCTGTGCTGTAATTGCTCTTCAGTATTGAGACAGCTGACTTTGCATCTGTAAAGATAGCTATTTGCATCTCTTTATTTTCCTCCATCAAGAGCATTTCTGCTGCAGTTTTCAGAGCCTCTACCTCCGCTTTGAAGTTACTTGAAAACTTTCCAGTTGCCACTGAATGTGTTTTTTTTCACTCCATTTTTTAAATTTAGGAGAATTCCTCCTCCTCCATTCTCTACTGAATTTTTGGCTGATCCATCTGTATAGGCATGGGTCCAATTGCTGCTTGGGTAATGTTCTTTTATGTAGTTTAGGGTTATTTCTCTTCTTTCGGTTTCATGCTGAGTGTTCTTTTTCTCAATACCAGGAATGTTTTCTATCATCTCAGGCAGTAGCTGCTGTCTCCAAGCTGGGAACTTGTCTGCATTGTAAATGGGTTTGACTGTTGATATGTTAAGTATGGGATCTGCCCTAATCTTTCGTTTTGCAGTTTCTACAAAGTTGCTACGCTTCAGTCTTCCCTTTCCAAAACCATTAAATCTGTTGTACATAGGGTGGTCTGTCAATCTTCTAAATTTTTCTGCTTGTTGCTGGGCTCTGCTATCTCTTCTATCCTGCATTGGTTGTAAACAAGTGATCTTTCTTCTATCGTTTTGATATTTATACTGCCTGAGAAGATTCTTGACAGTCTTGTGTCATGGCAAGGAAGGGAGTCAGCACACGAATTGATCAATGCCGTAGGAGACCGCAATTTGTAGAGAGGCATGATTCCGACGCCGGCCGGCAGGGCACTTGGCGATGATAGTTAAGACAGTTTAAGAACGGGTTGCCCTTGGTCGCGCTGAACTTTGCTTTGTGAGACGCCTGCAGCAACATGTGTGTGTGTGTTTGTGTATGTGTGCGTGCGCGCGTGGTGCGTGCATGCGTGCGTGTGTGCGGGTATGCTTTCTCAGCTATTACTATGCTCAGGGAGTTCGAGATGGGCCGGGCTCGAAGATAATGGGTCGAGTCTCTGCGGAGGTCAAGCCTGATACACTATTAAGTTTGTTTTTGTGCCAGGACACTCGGGTTTAGAGGAAATGATCAGCTGGTGGACTTAAGGGCCGGACTACTGTGGAAAGTCGACAGATAAGGTGAATGCCGACAGAAAGGTTGAAAGATTAAACAAATCAACAGACGACTTCGAATCTGCAACCTGGGCCAGATGCAGAAAGATAAAGTGAAAAGGAGAGAAGCCAGACATGAGAGTTATACGGGGGGCGGGGGGGGGGGGAATAGTCAGCCAACACAGAACTGGGGTCGTCAACCGCTAGCCACGAAGAGCAATTTTAAGAGAGGGTCCGAGTGCTTACGGACTGCATGGTCCGATGTGCAGTGAAAATAATCTGACGACCAACCGACCAATCAACCAACCAACCAATCTGCATGGTCCGATGTGCAGTGAAAATAATTTGACGACCAACCAACCAATCAGCCAACCAACCAATCAGCCAACCAACCAATCAACTAGCCAATCAACCAATCAACCAACCGATTAACCAACCAACATATTAACCAACCAATCAATTAACCAACCAACCAACCAATTAACCAGTTAACCAACCAACCAAAAACCAATCAACTAAGTAACAATATATGCTTAGGTCGCCGCTATAGTCCAGCGGTTGCCACGCTTGCCTTACGGCCTGGCGGTCATGTGTTCAAAGTCCCCATAGAGGCCATGACTTGTTTTTCTTGTTTACCTGGACACCACTGATGACAAGTAGCAACATTTCTGTACATATAATACTTCTGTTCTTTTAAATTTATTTTCATTTACCTTGGTACCATAAATTTGTAACAAAGTAAAGGCGACCATAGTTATACGAACCAAGTCACCCATAAAGTGTCAGTTTATATAAAAATTTGAGGCCAGCACCTTATACACAACATGTCAGTTGGTGTGAAAATAGGTACTTCACTTGTTACATTTACTTGACTTCTCTTTTACCCACGAGTCATATCTCGGATTCGTTAGACTGCGCAGAAGAAATCATTGATGATTCAAAGGGCAAGACGGCGTTTACCTGCAAAGCGTTGTGGAATGTAATGAGTACGGCAAAACACGTAGAGCGCCCTGGCCATCCACTGCACCCGTATTCGTCACCGGTCGTCTTGACTCGTCTTGCCACTGTATTCAGATGGACTCATTCGACAGAGTGTCGTTGACGAATTTAGCAACTCTTCCTCACTTTAATCCACATCATCGCGCAAGTAATTCTTCATCCAACTATTGTCAAAGAACATGTCGAACCAAAATAGGTCTTACCAGCCATCTTAGAACTCACGAGTCCAAACTTTTATCCCCACTGGATGGAATAAATGGTCATTATCATTCTTGATGGACAAACACCACAGTCATATTTCCAGCGGTAAAGGGAGTCAGAAACAAACCTTTCAGAACGCCGGTGTTGATTTATTCAGTATTTGTTCATCTACTCTGCCTTAGTTTTGCCGTATAGAAAAGACAGTTCCATGTCTTGTACAAGACGTTGCAATCAACCCCACTATTTAATGACTGGCTGTGTGTGAGTCACTAGGCAATGTTAGTTCAGTAGTTTGCCGTTTATTTCTGAAAGGCCGACGTTGCATACCATCGGTATCATCACAAAGTGGTCTGCTTCTAAATCACTCGCGGCTGGTTTCGAAGACTGGACTCGGTGTGTCGGGGAATCGTGAAACACAGTTCCACAATCTCCTAAGCCACCGCTGCGATTAGTTTTACATTGACTTAATTATAGTTAGCCACACCATATCAATACTTACCATAGGAATTCTACTGAAACCAATGATGGGACGATCGAAATGGCACCTGCATGATGAGAAGAAGAAGAAGAAGAAGAAGAAGAAGAAGAAGAAGAAGAAGAAGAAGAAGAAGAAGAAGAAGAAGAAGAAGAAGAAGAAGAAGAAGAAGAAGAAGAAGAAGAAAGAAGAAGAAGAAGAAGAAGAAGAAGAAGAAGAAGGAGAGGAAGAAGAAGAAGAGGAGGAGGAGGAGGAAGAGGAGGAGAAGAAGAAGAAGAAGAAGAAGAAGAAGAAGAAGAAGAAGAAGAAGAAGAAGAAGAAGAAGAAGAAGAAGAAGAAGAAGAAGAAGAAGAAGAATAAGAAGAAGAAGAAGAAGAAGAAGAAGAAGAAGAAGAAGAAGAAGAAGAAGAAGAAGAAGAAGAAGAAGAAGAAGAAGAAGAAGAAGAAGAAGAAGAAGAAGAAGAAGAAGAAGAAGAGGAGGAGGAGGGGGAGGAGGAGGAGGAGGAGGAGGAAGAAGAAGAAGAAGAAGAAGAAGAAGAAGAAGAAGAAGAAGAAGAAGAAGAAGAAGAAGAAGAAGAAGAAGGCGAGGGCGAAGGAGACGGAGACGGAGACGAAGACGAAGACGAAGACGAAGACGAAGACGAAGAGGAGGTGTGGGGGGGGGGAGTGAAGAGGAGGACGATGAGCAACAACAACAATAAGACAAGGAGAAAGAATATACATCAATAATACATCAATACAATACATCAATAATAAGAAAACATCAAATGGATTAATGCAAGTATAAATAACAGCAATATTATTTTAACACTAAATGTTATCAACATTATTTTAACAGTAAATATTATATACATACGTTGAGGCCCTTGAGCATTAACACACATCACCGAGATTACCAAGGCGACCAGGCTAAAAATGGCTTCTTTACAGTACATTGTTGTTGAATGGTTGTTTCGCGTACATAAGCTACCTCGTAAAGTTGTAGATCTTACAATTGGTAATAGATTTACCTTCAGAAGAACTGGTTTATATAGTCGCGGAGTTGTTTACGCCTAGGCGTGTTCAATCTAGGATACCAAATGTGTTAACTGGAAGGAGTTCTACCCCACTGACAGTTTATAATTAAACCGGAGTTGTTAAAGCGGTTAAGCGTGTCAAATACTGTGGCAGATAAAAATATAAAAGCTGAAGTATGTTAATCATCATCATCATCAGCGTCATGCAGTGGATTATTTTGTTCAGACCTTTGCCTTAATACAATCTTTCCACATTTGTCTCTATCACAAGTTAGATGTTCTGTCGCTTTTCTGTCCTGCCAACTATTTTACTTTTCTTTTTTTTTAAAAGGGGAGGAGCAGGATTTAAAAGAAAGAGGATCCACTTCATCGTACCGGGTTTTATCCCGTATGGCTCGGTCTCTTTACAATGAGCGGCCTGCCGAAAGCGTCGCACATAGCACGAACTCCGTAGCACCAGCGACGAGCCTTAGCAGTCTCCGAGAAACTTGCACGCGTGAACCGAATGACGAAACCCGGAATGGAACTCACGACCTTCGGAACGCGAGACAGGTGGCCTAACCACTCCGCCCCGGAGGCTCCCGTAAATGATCTTTCACATCAAAATCTTTCTAGGTTGTGGGTGTCGTCTTCTCCGCTTCTTTGGTACACCTCATTCAATAGTCATCTATAACAGATGTTCATGTGGTTTTACGTGTACAGATTATGTATGTCATTTTCCTCAGTTTTATTTACCTTAATAACCAAACACCGGCTCTCTGGCGAAGGCATTTCGGACGCAATTCGATATCCCGCATACCGCGTTCGAAACACAGCTGCGGGGGATTTGGTAGCAGACCTCCTTGCATGCAATGGTATGAGCGCCGGCCGTTTAGAAAGCAATGGCAAACTACTGAACGTAAACTTGCCAAGGTATCACCAACAGCCACGAAATGCTGGAGTTGACTGCGACGTCCTGTAAAGGATATGCAACTAACTTAATAACCAATCGCCAAGGCTGAGGAAATAATTAAAGAGGCATTCTAACTGGACAAACACATCCGTAGACATGCATAATCCTTCCCAGGTTGTCATTATACTATAAATGTACTTGACAGGCCAGGCTCCTACTGCGCTCGGCACCGATATTCGGACTCTGATAGAGCAGCGTCGGTCATCTGGTAAACAATGCACCGCGCCGACATCGTCAAAGCAGTACGGACACAACGTCGGCGTGATATTAACTGTCAGACGCCTCCTTCAACCTCTGACTTGGCTTCCGTGTCTAGGGTTTGATCATATAATGAGTGTTGGCAGCAGTTTTAGAATAACAAAGCTGAACGTCTCCAGCCAACGTCAACATTTATTGTTGTCTTTAATGTCTCTTTTCAAAACGGCTCAATGCTGTAGCACCACTGACACTAGCCATTATATCGGTTCTTTGTGACCTAATTCGTCGGATAAATATTTAAAACGGACCTGGGCTCCGAGGGAGTCTCAGCCTAAAATGGATACAACGAAATACCATGGGAAGTATCATCATCATCATCATCTTCAACTTCTGCCGTCAAGCGTCGTGGGGAGGAATAATTTGCGTTTCAGCGCCCGGTGGGCGGCACTGGATAGTGCCATTCCGTGTGATTGTACAATGTATGGGAAGTATACAACATTGTATTTTAGGCAAAGTATTTTTTGTTTGTCCACTTAATTTGAAAAATATAGACTGCTTACAGTCTTTTTCTCGAATAAGTTTGGCGTTTTCGTTTGTCTTTGCGGTCGAGCAAATAAATGTACCCAATATCTAATAGGAACTAAAGCTCCTCTTCTCCATGGCTAGCCTACTGGCCAACCCTGGGTAAGTTGGAGTACATATTCAGCCCCTCCCCCTCAACCAGGGTAACCATGGTAGCAGATAGTAGACTGAGCTTCAGAGCAGCAAACAGATCATTGTTGGTCTCATGTTGGCCACGGTACTCTCAGAATCTCTTGATAGACACAATCACTACTGTCATCGACCAGTAGGATCACCAGCCAAACAGGAAAGAAATGACCGACTACCTTCTTTAGACATGTCTAGAAAATCATGATTCGTCAGTTCACAGAAGACATCAAACTATGCTCTTTCATCTCATCTCATCTCATCATGTTCCTCTTGTACCTTGCGGTGTCGAGGTGAAGTATAAACAGCGGGAGAGTGCCCGCTTATGTGCTTCATGTATCATTGGTTCATGCTCATTGTATAACAACAATAAACCAGTCAGAAGTACGCAACCTTGTCTGACATTCCATCTGTGTACACTCACGTACTCATAAATGGTCATCGTTTCTTACAGATGTTATTTGCTGTCAATGTGTCGTATCGTTATGGCATAACAGTTCCTTTACACAATGTCCTTCTCATTGTGGAACTCGGAATAGATTCTCCATCCTTGCCCAATTCATATGCCTCGTGCATTTTCCTAATATACGTTTTCTGTTATAATCAAATCGTTGGACATATCTCCCATTATAACAGCGTCCCATCTTCAACGACGTTATCAATGTAGATTCGATAAAGTTGAACATTTCTACTTTCTATGCTTGTTCATTTGATAGTTTTTTTTTTTTTTTTTTTTTTTTTTTTTTTTTTTTTTTTTTTTAAATATGTATTAATTTATTTTCATTTTTAAAAATTTATTTGTTTATTGTTTTCATTATATGGCGTTTATTTTTATTATTTATATTTTTGTTGTTTTGTTTATTTTGTTTATTTTTTTATTATTGTTGTTTACATTTAATTTTGATGAAACAGTGCCAGATCGACAGACTTTATTTTGGTATATTAAAGCAGAACGGCCCTGGCCACTGCCCCGGAACATGACGAGACAAGGATATCTCTGTCCGTTTTGTGTTTTTATTGCCGGCACATCTGAATCGTGGAGACGAGAGATGTCTTGTTGATTTGTTTGCAGCTTATGTCTTAGATGAGATCCTAGTGGCTGCCTGTAGTGTCAGAGCTCTCCTGGGTTTACGCTAATGTCGCAGTTCATATTTGTGTGTAAAGTTTCTTGTTGTTGTAAGTGTCAAAGTTCTTTGTTGTGTCACATTCTACTTAGCTTAGGTATGTGAGCATCTTATTGTGGTACTTGGTGTACTCTATAGACTTGATCTAGAGGGCAGAGGTCTGGTTATGTATAGGGGATTATCAATTTGTTGATGTTTGATATCTTTTTTATCTGGTTCTATGATCCAATGTTTGTGTGAACATCACGTTGAAGCTGGAGTTAATATGATAATAAAAGAACTGTTTTGTACATTTCTTGATTTGTTTATTTTATCTGTAGGTTTAGTTTGCACGTTTGCAATCACAGCCTGTTGTTCAGTACAATGTCTGGGGTTGGACAAGATAGTTCCTTCCTTAATATTAGTAGTAGTTAACATCCCTATGTCAAGAATCCTGAATCTTCTTACTTAAATTCCTCTCCTTTTTCTTGTGAGTTGGGGGGGGGGGGGTGGGGTTTGAAAGGTTTTCTTTCTTTTTACTCTCTCTCTCTCTCTCTCTCTCTCTCTCTCTCTCTCTCTCTCTCTCTCTGTTTTTTTGTTGTTGTTTTTTTTAGTGTGTGGCCCGAACGCAGTCAGAGCTGTGCTCTAACTCCTATCACTGTAAAGAAGAAGAATATTCTATATGCATGTCTTCTTTTTGTACCCTTTGTCATTGTTTTAATTTTTTTTTTTTTTATTACAAAGTTATCTTCTTTCGAAGTTCCGTTGCACCTAAGCTCTTCCTTGTAAATGTCACAAACGATCCTTCATGCTAGAAAACGACTATACTATTTTAGAATGTTTTCCGAAACTTGTTTAATACATTCCTAGCAGTGTTTCTTGGGGACGATATTTCATGCCTTTAAAAAAATAATTTCCTACCTATTTGATTGCTACAACCAACGGTAATTAATTATCATAATCACAATCAATATAAATTATTACTATTCACCCTCTGTGGACAACCATGACCTTCAAATTAATATATTTGTGACTGACTCGGTCACAGATTATTAATCTGAGCCAGGGATGGACCCTAATTTAACTTCCCTTCTGAGCTTGAACAGAGTAGAGGTAATGGTATAATCGAAAATATTATAAGAATTCATAAAATGACACAACGCATGACCATTTCCTTAGTAGCTTAAAGCATATTTAAATTATCATAACAGCATACCATCAATGGATTGACTGATCACTACACTTACCAACAATTCTTTTAAAGCAGTTTGGTGTGTTACCATGTAACCAAACGGTAGACACATAGACAAACATTTGGTAAGGGACATAACCATTTATTTATCTTTTTTTTCATCATGGAGACTACTTAATAATTAAAAAAAAGAAAGGAAAATGATGTGTATATATAATCAATAAACTTATTAAACTCTCTCTACATTCCTTTGTAAATAAAACATCTATAATATGGATAAGAAAAATATATTTAATTGTCACTTCATCATCTTCCACTATTGCCGTCAAGCTTTGTGGTGGGAAATAGTTGGCCTTCCAATATCAGATGAGTGGCACTGGATGTCATTCCGTGTGCTTGTAGAATGTCTTTGATGTTATCAATCCATTTTCTTTTCAGGCGTCCTCTTGCTCACCTAGCAACTCTTCTTTGATATAGGGCCAGTGCTAGTAGCTGATGGTGTTGCATTCTAACGAGATGACCAAACTATTTGATCTTATGTTTTCAGAATATTTGCGCAAAGTGTTGATCCCACTGTCTGTCTGATAACATTATTTCTTATTCCATTTCGATTGGTTAAGCTGGAAGCTCTTCTCAAGCTTCTCATCTCACTGGTGTTGATTTTGCGTAAGTGTGATTTTTATAATGTCCAAGTTTGACGTTGGTAGCATAGGATTGGTATGAATATGTATTATATTGTCTGTCGTTTTGCGGACATAGGTATATTTGGATGTTTCAGTATGGGAGATAGTTGATATATAAGGGCACTTGCTTTTTGACATCTGATTTCGATTTCTCCGTCTAGTCTGCCATCTTCTGTGATCATGCTTCCAAGATATTTAGTTTAGTTTAGTTTAGTCGACGGATCAACATTACTTCACACGCCCGTTCTACTCCTAACTCAAGCCTGATTCCGGAGAAACACAGTTCAGTGCACGATCATGCAATACTTTGGGTAGATTTTTAACTCGAAATGTTGCCCAGGCAGCGCCGTCGATTTCCAATTGCCAAGGGATTATGTACGTGCGCAATAATACACATGGGCGTCCAGTCTCACTACCCAGAGACCTGGGGAAATCGTGTTACTAGAGGTCCACATGAAAAAATCCCGACGCTCACCGGCGTTTGAACCCTGGGACCACCAGCACTCGAGGCGAACACCATACCTCGAGACCACTCAGATATTTGAATTCTGTAACTTGAATTACCACTTAAAGATTATTAAAACGACGGCCAGTCAGTCTTAAACTTTGGCTTCTCTTTCAGAGAGCAATGGCAAATTCATCAACATCATGTGCCCTACCAACAGGCGTAGGCGTTCATGTCTCTCCACAGATCTCGGTCCTCGGTGTTCTGGATCAACTCTGCTGATATCAGTCGACGTCACCGATTCAGTCCATCCAGTACTATTTCTCTTGGTCTGACTCAGCCTCTTTTCTCACTGACGCTTCCAGTTCCTCACGATGTTCTCCAATGCCTCCCTTCTAACCACATGACCATAGAATGATATTTGTCTCTCCTATAGTTGTATACAATGTTCAAGTTTCATTAGTCTGGTCCAGTGAATCGTTGTTAGTTACTTTGACAGTCCAACGTATTTGCAAAATTTGCCTCAGAAACCACATATCTGTTGGTTCTTACCTCTTCCTAATTCGTTTATTCACATTTCATAATTCACTGCCATACAACAAAACAGGCTGTGTTTTAGCACAAACTATCTTACATTTAATGATAATAATATTGTAATGGCAAACTGCTGAAAGTAAAATTGCATTGAAAATTACTATCGGGTTGATCACAATGTCCTGCAGAGGATACAATTTAAAACAAGACATTTGTTGTCAATCTATATATCCACAGACGTATGTATCATGATAACATTTATTTTTACTTGATCTAAAGCCTTGGTAGCGTCCATGAAGCACATATAATGGTCTTTGTTGACTTCTGTCGTACACTCCATTAATATTCTCTCCAAATACAGAGCATCTGTTTTACCCATGCCTTCTACAAGCCCACACTGTTCGTACCCTATGTGGGGTTTACTTTTTTATTCCCTAACTCTTTGCTTGAACCGGTTATGTGGTGAAGGGGTAATGTGGTGAAGGGGTTATGTGGTAAAGGGGTTATGTGGTGAAGGGGTTATGTGGTGAAGGGGTTATGTGGTGAAGGGGTTATGTGGTGAAGGAGCTATGTGATGAAGGGGTTATGTGGTGAAGATGTTATGTGGTGAAGGGGTTATGTGGTGAAGGAGCTATGTAGTGAAGGGGTTATGTGGTGAAGGGGTTATGTGGTGAAGGGGTTATGTAGTGAAGGGGTTATGTGGTGAAGGAGCTATGTGATGAAGGGGTTATGTGGTGAAGGGGTTATGTGGTGAAGGGGTTATGTAGTGAAGAGGTTATATGGTGAAGGGGTTATGTGGTGAAGGGGATATGTGGTGAAGAGGTTATGTGGTGAAGGGGATATGTGGTGAAGAGGTTATGTGGTGAAGATGTTATGTGGTGAAGGGGTTATGTGGTGAAGGGGATATGTGGTGAAGAGGTTATGTGGTGAAGAGGTTATGTGGTGAAGGGGATATGTGGTGAAGGAGTTATGTGGTGAAGGGGCTATGTGGTGAAGGGGCTATGTGGTGAAGGGGTTATGTGGTGAAGGGGTAATGTGGTGAAGGGGTTATGTGGTGAAGGAGTTATGTGGTGAAGGGGTTATGTGGTGAAGGGGCTATGTGGTGAAGGGGCTATGTGGTGAAGGGGCTATGTGGTGAAGGGGTTATGTGGTGAAGGGGTTATGTGGTGAAGGGGCTATGTGGTGAAGGGGCTATGTGGTGAAGGGGTTATGTGGTGAAGGGGCTATGTGGTGAAGGGGTTATGTGGTGAAGTGGTTATGTGGTGAAGGGGTTATGTGGTGAAGGGGTTATGTGGTGAAGGGGCTATGTGGTGAAGGGGCTATGTGGTGAAAGGGTTATGTGGTGAAGGGGTTATGTGGTGAAGGGGTTATGTGGTGAAGGGGTTATGTGGTGAAGATGTTATGTGGTGAAGGGGCTATGTGGTGAAGGGGTTATGAATGCAATTCGCAATCGCGCATACCGAGTTCGAAACACAGTTACGGGGGATTTGGAAGCATACCGCCTTGCGTTTGTTACCTTACAATCGTATACGTGCCGGTCGTTCGGAAAGCAATAGCAAACTACTGAACATAAACTTGCCCAGGAATTACAAACAGCCAAAACAATGATGTCGTTGAATGCTGGGTCCTGTAAAGGATATGCAACTATCTTAACTTTGCGTGACAATTCTTAGCAATATCTTTGTGGTGTGGTTCATTATGCTAATAGTTCCATGTTGATCTCTTTCCAAAGCGTTTGACTTCGGCATCGTAATAAATTAAAATTAACATAAGCTGGGCAAACCCATTGACGCTCAGTCTTCCTCAGCAAATAACGTAGGATGTAGATGATGGCACCAGCGACAGACTGGTTGTAAACACGTCCGAATCGGCTTCTCATACCTCGCCCCTTGCTGGGACCTTATGTGCATCCCAACGAAAGCATCATTAAATACATTGTTGTACCTGTTGCTGTGTCTTCAACTTGAATTCACTATCATCACTGCCTATAGTACAGGGTGTGTTTGTAATGTCTGTGCATTATTTGAAAATATTACCGGTCCAAGTTTTGTATTTACCTATTATGTTGGGTGAAATTTACAGAGGGTGAATACAAAACTTGTACCTGCAATATTTTTAAACACTGCACTGTCATTAATAATACACCCTATACCTTGCTGTGTTGGGCAGGAAGAGCGGGGTGGGGGTGTTCTTTAGGCTGGGGAATTAAGGCTGCCTGGTTAGTGCGGACGCCGCAAACTGTGCAGATTAGGGTTTTATTTTTGTTCCCGACAAAATAAATATCCATCACCCTACAGATGGATCAGAACCCGGGTTTCTAGAATAGCAGACCGATGCTATAGTCACTCGACCAGACGCTCCTCAAACTGCAGTGTTCGTAGATAATCTTCAGAAAACAAACGTGAAAAGACATGTGGGAATCTCAGTGGCGAAGTGGTCAAGCCGTTTGACTCGGGCTCCGAAGGTTGTGGGTTCGATTCCGGGCCGCGTCCTTCGGTTCAAGAGTGACATTTTTCGGAGACTCCTCTGGGTAGTCGCTAGAGCTACGGAGTTCGTGCTTTGTTCGACGCTTTTCGCGCTGCGGAAAGAGACCGAGCCATATTGGATAAAAACCTGGTGCAATGAAGTCGATCCTGCCGACTTTTAAGCGACTTTTAAGCGACTTTTCTTCAGAAAATACAACAATATTATGAACATGAACGTTCATTGCCAAGAAAATATCATTATTAACTGTAAATGTGAACTACGTAGGAACACTAGTCACACAGGCAAGAAGGATGACTAGATTTAGGACAATTCCCTCAATTTTCATTGATATTTCTTGGTGATCCTTGAAGTGACAAGGATGAAATTCAGCAGCTACTTCTATATTCTTCCTGGTCGATTCGCACATCCGACGATGCAGGGGATACGCTTGTCTTATGCAGATATGGTGTGAAATATCGTATAATTTTCGTCACATTTCAAAAGGTGTTTAACGCTAAGAGGATCAGTAGCATTGAACCCATATGGCTCGATGTATTTCTGTAGATCGACCCGTGGAAAGCATGGTACAAAGCACGAACTTCGCAGCTCCAATGGTCTCCATACAAATTGCATTCGGGAACTGAATGACAAAGTCTGAAAAGAAACCCACGGCCTTCGTAGAGTGAGGCAAACGATGTAAACACATGGCCAAATTGAGCACCCCCACCCGCTCTCTCCCCACCCCAGCCTGATTTGCTCTGTCATAGGGGATGCAGGGTGTAGATTTGGCCAACCTAGTTAAGTGGAGTTAAAAGCGCATTCTTAACAGGTATAACAGAATGAGTACCATCTATGTTAATAGGTTCGATGTGCAAACTTAGGGCACGGTTGAGCATCCTATACGAACGTTACTAGGGATGCTCAAACCGTGACGTAGGATTTTGGGAAGGTTAGTTACAGCTAAGGTCTGGAGAAGTAAACATCATACCATGTAGGCTGTGAACTATTCTACAGCTAATTGTGTTCAATAAAACCTTTTAGAAAACAACATCGGGACTCATGTTATAATCGTCCCTGTGCCTGTACTGTTACAGAAGGGATTTTTGGAGCCGCACACCAGGATTTCGATTTTTATTTGGATGTCGCGGACATATAACGTGAAGTACTAAAAACAACAGCACAGCAGAGAACCTTCATCGAAATTTTTTATCAGCTTGCCGCGGCAAGAAGGTATGAGTGAATAAACTTTTGTTAAATTTTCTGAATCAAAACACCGGACTATTTTCTTGAAGGTTTCAAAACGAAGAATTTTTCTATGGCTAGTTGATTTGAAGCCATACGTATCAAGATTACTGAATGGAGCCATCATTGTAACTTGGTTGTTAGCATAATATGCTGTTTCTCATTATAACCACCTGAAGTAACGTGATTTTCGTCAAAATGCTGTGAAGTTGGACCTGCCATTATTACAGCCGTTCATTAACCTTGCGTTTGAAGGTTACTTACATACTAGGACTGTCCAGGGGCAAAGAAAGTTTAAATCTTAAAACAGCCATAACCAACTCGAAATTACATGGAGATGTCGTTTTGAAGGAGCCATTTTCTTTCTCATATCATGGTTACCTGGGGCGAACTCAGAAGCCGTTACAGTCATTGAACCTTGACTGACCTTGAGTATCTGAAGTGAAGTTCATCCTTAAACACGAGAGCTTATACTGAATCAAGTCGTGGTTGATCATCAATGCAGCTCTCCTGAACTCTAGCGTATCAAAATGTTTTTCAACCAAAGCGATAACGTTAAGAGGAAACCTTCGGAAGTGGTTGGGCAAACTGGGTTGCCGACCTGCTGAAGAGGGGACCCTAACTAAGTCGCTTCATCAAGCTAGAGCTGTTTTCAAGTCGTCGCCTGGAAGGGCCCTGTTTAGGGTGAAAAGAAGATTCAAGGCTGGTGTGCCCATCCAAGGGTGAAAGTAGAAGCATTCTTCCCGCTGGAGAGGCCTGAGATGTCCGAGGAATGATGTAGATACCTGAAATTACGTCGCCGTTTGGAGAAATACAGGCAGATAACACAGACTCCAGACGTTTGGTTTATGCGTGACCCTTGGCAAATAGAATTCTCAGCTGACGTACGTGGATTCACTTTCCTGTGGGACCAAGGGACGATACGATATATAACGGTAATTAAGTAAGATTGATTGTGAATAACGAAGACACAAACAATAGATTGCACGATTTATTGCCTGGCATATTTCGCTGCATCTCGTCAGGTACATACTGCAGAAATCACACAACTTACGTGAAATTAACTAGATAAATCCTTCAAGTTGAAATATACACAATTTCGCACAGTAATGTCGATTGTCTACCACGGTAATTTTAAGCTGACTAACATGTCTTTCTGTTTACACAATTCTGGCTTGCGTTGACTGACAAAAAACCAGATAGAAGAAACCCAGTCCAAGCTGGCCAACTTGAAGCGCACACACAGTTCTGCCTACTACGTCACCCAAGAATTGAGCTTGTATGGCTACTTGAAGTTCACTAACTTCTGTACAGAAGCAGTGTACAAGGTGAAAATCGCAGAGAATTCTCGCCTCAACAAATCACTGAGCACTGAAAAGGTAACAACGTCAGTACTAGACAACCCAGAGAAGTATGTGAGGAACTTATCGTCATACGTACTCAACAACATTGAAACAGAGGCCCTTGCATACGGATTAAAATTATGCATAAAGCCTAAACACATCAATCGTGTTGAGTCGCAAGCACAGTTTGAAATGTTGTTTGATCAAGTCTCCAAGTTATCACCTACCTCTGCTGAGTCGGTCGGGTGGCTGAAGGCCAAACTGGTAGATTTAGAACACCAGTATCGCACAACACCCCTCTAAACAGACGTTGTCCGCTGACCAACGTACACCTTACTGCCTTAAAAGCGTTAAAGGCTAACAAAACCCTCGTCATACTGAAACCTGACAAAGGGAGCGGTACAGTACTGATGGACATGTCAGATTACCAGAGAAAATGGATGTAATATTGTCAGACGAATCCAAATTCAGGATAGATAAAAAAGTAAACAAGTCGGAGGACCTGGAAGCTATAATGAGGAAAGAGATCCAGTCACTTGTGAATGCGGGACTCATCAGTGAGGCCACTGCAAAAACGCTCACACCACGTGGCTCGCACACTCCTCAGATGTACGGTCTACCCAAACTTCACAAGCCCGGCATCCCGCTAAGACCTACCCTGTCCATGGTTAACTCTGCACAACACCGAATGGCGAGATGGTTAGCCGAAATGTTTAAAGCCAGTACGACAGTCCTTCGATCCAAAATACTCA